>ML661893.1:3528233-3983971 GCA_007570785.1 Antilocapra americana
ACCCATGGCGGTGTCATGTCATTGTATGGCAAAACCAACACAATAAAGTAAAGAAAATTAAAAAAAAAAAACTGGAAATAGAACTGCCATATGACCCAGCAGTCGCACTGCTGGGCATACACACTGAGGAAACCAGAATTGAAAGGGACACGTGTACTCCAGTGTTCATCGCCAGCGGTCTTATTAAAATATGGGTTTGGATTGAGTAGGTTGGGAGTGGAGCCTGAGATTCTGCATTTGTCACAAGCTCCCTGGTGACTCCAGTGCTGCTGGTTGGGGACCACACTTTGAGTAGCTAGACTTAAAACATTTCTCCCTGCTTCTGGTAGGTAACAGCCACAGTGCAAGCCAGACGATCTTCATGTAGCCTGCGTAATTGAGAGGTGTCCTTCCAGTCCCTCTGCATATTCTGGTCTCTGCCTGTCCTCCAGCTCCCCTTCCTTGGCATCTCTCCATTGTATCTTAGTTCTAGACACATAAAGCTGTTACTCAGCTCAGTGCCTTTACATTACCGTTCTCTGTGCCTAAAATGCTTCCATCCCCACATTTCCCTTGGGTACTTTGTTGTCATCCTTCAGTCAGAGCATGAGGTGAGCTCCTTTCTGCTCCTGTTTTCTGGTGCTCTATTGTGTCACTGTGGCAATTAACTTCACGTGCCATCTCTTTTTCTGTTCACTTGTTTACAGTCTTGTTTCCTCTTCAAGACCAGAGCTACATGAGAGCTCACACATGCTTGCACACAGCTATGTCCTCAGTGCTCCTGCCTCACAGCAGATGCTCCATAAATAAATATTTTCTGAGTGTGTGTGTAGCCAGGGGGCAAGGAGACATTCTTGAGTTTCCTTTTACACATTTTAGCCACCTGTCTCAAGGGGCTGTGATGGGGGTGATACTTAGAGGAATCGTAGAATGAGGAGTCAGGGAAGGAGCTCCTCTTAAGCCACATCTCATCATCACAGCTGTCAAAATGTGAAAGAAAGTTTATATCTTAGAATGGATGAAATAAAGTAAGTCTGACGTTTCTTAGTTATGTCACAGAAAGAGCTTCATAGAACTTGTAACGTGCATTGTGAGTCTCTGAAGGGAGAGAGTGACTGTGGTTGAAACCCTGTGATCACTTAACCCAGAGGCCATTCCCTGTCTGCCCTGTCTTTCTTCTTTACCAGCAGGGCATCAACCTCCCACTATTGAATCTGAAACGCAAAAAACAGATACCAGGTGTTTTTGCTTTAAGGGCATGGGCCTGTTTTGTAGCTCTGCCAGCAGAACCTGCAGAGAAGCCCACTGAGGACTTCTGGGAAGGTTTGTCTGCCTAAAAGAGACACACAAAGGGAAATTTCTGTCCTGTTTCTCAATGTGATTGTGGGAGGACATGATGCCTGGCACCACAGCAGCCTCTTCTAAACCTGAAGAATCACACCTGAGGATGGTGGAGTGGAGCAATGTAAAGAACCAGATGCCAAGAATCTGAGCTGCTGCATTGACTAGCCCTGCAACTGGGACCTCTTTCTAGTTGGCAGGATACTGTGTTCTCATTGTTAAAACCACGTTTAAGAAGGTACTTAAAAAAAAACGCATTTATTTATTTGGCTGCATCAGTTCTTAGTTGCGGCACACAGGATCTTCATTGCATCATGGGGGAGTCTTTCGTTGTGGTGCACAGATTCTCTAGTTCTGGGGTGTGGGCTTTCGAGCACGTGGGTTCAGTGGTTGCGGCACTGAGGCTGAGTTGCTCTGAGGCATATGGGGTCTTACTTCCCCAACCAGGGCTTGAACCTGCACCCTGCTGCATTGCAGGGTGGATTCTTAACCACTGGACCACCAGGGAAATCCCTGCGGAGGTACTCTTTACTTGCCACTGAAAGCTTCCTACCTGATAAGAGTGGTTGAAGTGATTTCTTCAGTCAGAGAGGTAGGAGTCGGCTCCTGGCACCACCACAGTTATTATGCATCCTCTTTAAAGCTGCTTCCTCCTCTATGAAATGCAGGTAAGAATAATGAAACCTTTCGGGTTGTTAACAGGGGCTTAAGTGAGATGATGGGCGGAAAGTCCTTAGCATAGACCTTGGCACATTTCATCAGCTATATTCCAATACAAAGTAAAAAGTTTAGTAATAAAAAAGAACTTGGCACACTCTTGGTACTTAATAATGAGGAATTATTACTATGATTATTTTTAAATTGAAGTATAGTTGGTTTACAATATTGTGTTTTGGGTATATGGCAAAGTTGTTCAATTATATGTATTTATTCTGATTATTTTTCATTATTGGTTATTACAAAGTATTAAAGTTGTTCCCTGTGTCATACAGTAAATCTTTGTTGCTTATCTATTTTATATATAAAATATGTCTATTAATCCCAAACTACTAATTTATTTTTCCCCCAACTCCCTTTCCCTTTTGATAAGCTTAAGTGTTTTTTAAAATTATATTTGTGAGTCTGTTACTGTTTTGTAAATAGATTCATTTGTATTATTTTTTTATATTTCATATGTAAGGGATGTAATATTTGTCTTTGAGTTACTTAACATGTTGTGATATTCTCTAGGTCCCTCTTTGTTGCTGCAATGGGCAACATCTCATTCTTTTTTATGACTGAGAATTTTCCGTTGTATTTATGTACCACATCTTTTTTATCCATTCCTCTGTCTATGGATGTTTAGGTTGCTTCATGTGTCTAACTATTGTAAATGGTGTTGCAGTGAATGTTGGGTGCATGTGCTTTTTTTGAATTATGGTTTTCTCTGGATATATGCCCAGGAGTGGGATTGCAGGATCATATGGTAATTCTACATTTAGTTTTTAAGGAACCTCCCTACTGTTCTCTATAGTGATTGTGCCAATTAACATTTGCAGCAACAGTGTAAGAGGGTTCCCTCTTCTCCATGTCCTCTCCAGCATTCATTATTTATAGATTTTTTGATGATGGCCATTCTGACTGGGGTTAGATGGTATCTCATTGTAGTTTTGATTTGCATTTTTCTACTAATTAGTGATGTTGAACATCTTTTCATGTGTCTCTTGGCCATCTGTCTTTCTTCTTTGGAGAAATGTCTGTTTAGATCTGCCCATTTTTTTTGGTTGGGTTGTTTTTATGCTGTTAAAGCCTCATGAACTGTTTGTAAATTCTGGAGACTAATCCCTTGTTGGTCGCACTGTTTGCAAATATTTTCTCCCATTCTGTGAGTTGTCTTTTTTGTTTATGGTTTTCTTTGCTCTGCAAAAGCTTTTGAGTTTAATTAGGTCCCACTTGTTTTTGTTTTTATTTCCGTTAGTCTTGGAGATGGATTGAAAAAGATAGTGCTACAATTTCTGTCAGTGAGTGTTTTGCCTATGTTTTCCTCTAAGAGTTTTATATTGTTCAGTCTTACATTTAGGTCTTAGATCTACTTTATTTTTTCTGTATAATACTGAAGAACATTGTGATTTATTTATTTTTTTCCCATGGAGCTGTCCAGTTTTCCCAGCAACATTTATTGAAGAGACTGTCTTTCCTCCATTGTATAGTCTTGTTTCCTTTGTTGTAGATTGCCAGGTATGCATGGGTTTAGTTTTGGGCTTTCTGTCCTGTTCCATTGATTTATATTTCTGTGGGATTTTTTGGTACCAGTACCATACTGTTTTGATTACTGTAGCTTTGTAGTATAGTCTGAAGTATAGGGACCTGATTCCTCCAGCTCTATTTTCCTTTCTCAAGAATACATTGGCTATTCAGAGTCTTTTGTGTCTCCATAGAAATTTAAAAATTTTCTAGTTCTGTGAAAAATGCCATTGGTAATTTGATAGGGATGGCATTGAATGTGAGATTGCCTTGGATAGTATAGTCATTTTGACAATATTGATTCTTCCAGTCTAAGAACATGGTATATCTTTCCATCTGTTTGTGTCCTCTTTGATTTCTGTCATCAGTGTCTTATAGTACAGATCTTTCATTTCATTTCCTTAGGTAGATTTATTTCTAGGTATTCTTTTTGATATGATGATAAATGGGATTGTTTCCTTAATTTCTTTCTCATCTTTCATTGCTAGTGTATAGAAGTGTAACAGAATTCTGTGTATTAATTTTGTAACCTGCAGTTTTACCAAACTCATTGATGAGCTGTTGTAGTTTTCTGGTAACGTCATTGGAATTTTCTATGCATAGTATGCCATCTACAAACAGTGACAGTTTAACTTCTTTTGCAATTTGAATTCTTTTAAATTTTTTTCTTCTCTGATTGCTGTGGCCCGGACTTCCAAAACTATGTTGAATAAAACTGGTAAGAGTGGACATCCTTGTCTTGTTCCTGATCCTAGAGGAAATGCTTGCAGCTCTTTGCTGTTGAGTATGATGTTTACTGAAGGTTGTTGTATATGACATACATATCATATATGTTGTTGTTTGCAAAGTCACATGCAAATCTTTGTGACCCCATGGACTATAGCACTCCAGGTTTCCTTTACTATCCTATACTATCTCCCAAAGTTTGCTCCAACTCATGTCTATTGAGTCAGTGATGCCATCCAACCATCTCATCCTCTGTTGCCCCCTTCTCCTGCCATCAATCTTTCCCAGCATCAGGGTCTTTTCCAGTGTGTTGGCTCTTTGCATCAGGTGGCCAGAGTATTGGATCTTCAGCATCAGTCCTTCCAATGAGTATTCAGGGTTGATTTCCATTCCATTTCTATGGTTTGATCTCCTTGCTGTCTAGGGGAGTCTCAAGAGTTTTCTTCAGCACCACAGTTCAAAAGCATCAGTTCTTTGGCACTCAGCTTTCTTTATGGTCCAACTATCACATCCGTATGTGACTGCTGGAAAAACCATAGCTTTGACTGTACAGACTTGGGATCTAACCATAGCTTTGCCTTTATTGGCAAAGTGATGTCTCTGCTTTTTAATATGCTGTCTAGGTTTGTCATAGCTCTTCTTCAAAGGAGCAGGCATCTTAGTTTAATGGCTGCAGTCACCATCTGCAGTGATTTTGGAGCCCAAGAAAATAAAATCTGCCACTTTTCCCATTGTTTCCCCATCTATTTGCTATGAAGTGATGGGACGGGATCCCATAATCTTAGTTTTTTGAATGTTAAGTTTTAAACCAGCTTTTTCACTCTCCTCTTTCACCTTCATCAAGAGGCTCTTTAGTTCCTCTGTGCTTTCCTACCATTAGGGTGGTATCATCTACCTATCTGAGGTTGTTGATGTTTCTCCCAGCAATCTTGATTCCAGCTTGTGATTATGTTGTGGTATGTTCCCTCGAAGTCTACTTTCTGGAGAGTTCCTATTATATGTTAAAAGGTTTTTCTGCATCTATTGAGATGATGATATGGTTATTCTTCAATTTTTTTGATGTGGTATATCACACTGATTGATTTGTAGATACTGAAAAATCCTTGCATCCCTGGGAGAAATCCCACTTGATCATGGTGTATGATCCTTTTAATGTATTGTTGGATTTGGCTTGCTATTATTTGAGGATTTTTACATCTATGTTCATCAGTGATATTGGCCAGTGATTTTCTTTTTTCATGGTATCTTTGTCTTATTCATTGCTTTTAGCTTAGTGTTTATCCTGGCAATTCAGTTGTCTAGTTTTGACTGGTTCCTCTTTATAGTTACTAGTTCCTTGTTACAGTAATGTGCATTTCTGTTGATAATCTTTCTTAATTCCTTTAGCATTTTTATCACCTCCTTCTTAAACTTGGGATCTAGTTGACTGGAGAGGTCTGTTTTACTGTTTTGTTCTTTCAAGTGATTTTTCTTGTTCTTTTTGTTTTTAATTAATTAATTCATTTTAATTGGAGGATAATTCCTTTGCAATATAGTAATGGCCTCTGCCATACATCAGCATGAATTGGCCATAGGCATACATGTGACCCCTCCCTCCCGAACCCTCCTCCCACCTTCCTGCCCACCCCATCCCTCCAGGTTGTCACAGAGCACTGGCTTTGGGTTCCCTGCATCATACATCGAACTCCCACTGGCTATCTGTTTTACATATGGTAGTGTATGTGTTTTAATGCTATCTTCTCAAATTATCCCACCCCTTTCTTTCTCCCACTGTCTCCAAAAAGTCTGTTCTTTATGTCTGTGTCTCCTTTGCTGCCCTGCATGTAGGATCTTTGGTACTATCTTTGTAGATTCCTTTATATAGGTGTTAATATATGATGTTTGTCTTTCTCTTTCTGACTTACTTCACTCTAATAAGCTCTAGGTTTATCCATTTCATTAGAACTGACTCAAATCTGTTATAGTTGAGTTGTATTCCAGTATATGTACCACAACTTCCTTATTCATTCATCTGCTGATGGACATCTATGTTGCTTCCATGTCCTAGCTATTGTAAATAGTACTGCAGTGAACACTGAGGTACATATGTCTTTTTCAGTTATGGTTTCCTCACTGCATATGCCCAGTAGTAGGACTGCTTGCTGGGTCACATGGGAGTTTTATTCCTAGTTTTTTAAGGAATCTCCATACTGTTCTCCATAGTGGTTGTATCAGTTTGCATTCCCACCACCAGTGTAAGAGAGCTCCCTTTCCTCCACACTCTCTCTAGCATTTGTTGTTTGTAGACTTTTTGATGATAGCCATTCCAACCAGTGTGAGATGATACCTCATTATAATTGTGATTTGCATTTCTCTAATAACGAGCGATGTTGAGCATCTTTTCATGTGTTTATTAGCCATCTGTATGTCTTCTTTGGATAAATGCCTGTGTAAGTCTTCTGCCCGTTTTTTGATTGGGTTGTTTGTTTTTCTGGTATGGAGCTGCATGAGCTGCTTGTATATTTGGGAGATTAATTCTTTGTCAGTTGCTTCATTTGCTGTTATTTTCTCTCATTCTGAAGGTTGTCTTTTCAGCTTGCTTATATTTTCCTTCATTGTGCAAGAGCTTTTCAGTTTATATTTTAAATAGGTCCCACTTGTTTATTTTTGTTTTTATTTCCATTCATAGAGGATCTTGCTGTGGTTTATGTCAGTGTTTTGCAAATGTTTTCCTCTAAGAGTTCTATAGTTTCTGGTCTTACATTTAGGTCTCTAATCCACTTTGAGTTTGTTTTTGTGTATGGTGCTAGAAGTGTGTTAATTTCATTCTTTTACATGTGGTTAACCAGTTTTTCCAGCACCACTTGTTGAAGAGACTGTCTTTTCTCCACTGTATATTTTTGCCTCCTTTGTCAAATCCACAGGTGCGTGGATTTATCTCCAGATTTTCTATATTGTTCCATTGGTCTGTATTTTTGTTTTGTGCCAGTATTGATGACTGTAACTTGAAGTCAGGCAGGTTGATTCCTCCAGTTCCATTCTTCTTTCTCAAGATTGCTTTGGCTGTTTGCAGTCTTTTGTGTTTCCATACAAATTGGGAAATTATTTGTTCTAGTTCTGTGAAAAATACTGTTGGTAGTTTGATAGGGATTGCATTGAATGTATAGATTGCTTTGGGTAGTACAGTCATTTTTACCATAGTAATTCTTCTAATCCAAGAACATGGTATATCACTTCATTTCTGTGTTGTCTTTGATTTCTTTCATCAGTGTCTTATAGTTGTCTGCATACAGGTCTTTTGTCTCTTCAGGTAAATTTATTCCTAAGTATTTTATTCTTTTTGTTGCAATGATGAATGGGATTGATTCCTTAATTTCTCTTTCTGTTTTTTCATTGTTTGTACATAGGAATGCAAGAGATTTCTGTGTATTACTTTTATATTCTGGGACTTTACTGTATTCATCGATTAGCTCTAGTAATTTTCTAGTGGCATCTTTAGAGTTTTCTATGTAGAGAATCATGTCATCTGCAAACAGTGAGTTATACCTCTTTTCCAATCTGGATTCCTTTAATATCTTTATCTTCTATGATTGCTGTGGCTAGAACTTCCAAAACTATGTTGAATAATAGTGGTAAGAATGGGCACTGCTGTCTTGTTCCTGATGTTAGAGAAAGTGCTTTCAGTTTTTCACCATTGAGGATAATGTTTGCTGTGAGTTTGTTGTATATGGCCTTTATTATGTTGAGGTATGTTCCTTCTGTGCCTACTTTCTGTAGAGTTTTTATCATAAATGAGAATAGAATTTTGTCAAAGGCTTTCTTTGCATCTACTAAGATGATCATTTTTTTTTATCTTTCAGTTTGTTAGTATGGTATATCACATTGATTGATTTGCATATATTGAAGAATCATTGCATTCCTGGGATAAAGCTGACTTGATCATGATATATGATCTTTTTAATGTGTTGTTGGATTCTGTTTGCTAGAATTTTGTTAAGGATCTTTGCATCTATGTTCATCAGTGATATTAATCTATAATTTTCTCTTTTTTTTGTGGCATCTTTGTCTGGTTTTGGTATCAGGGTGATGTTGGCCTTGTAGAATGAATTTGGAAGTTTTCCTTCATCTGCAATTTTCTGGAAGAGTTTGATCAGGATAGATGTCAGCTCTTCTCTAAACATTTGGTAGAATTCACCTGTGAAGCCCTTGGCTTTTGTTTGTTGAAGATTTTTGGTTGCAGTTTCGATTTCTGTGCTTGTGATTGGTCTGTTCATATTTTCTATTTCTTCTTGGTTCAGTTTTGGAAGATTATACTTTTCTAATAATGTGTCCATTTCTTCCAAGTTGTCCATTTTATTGGCATGTAGTTGCTCATAGTAGTGTCTTATGATCTTTTGTATTTCTTTGTTGTAATTTATTTTTCATTTCTAATTTTATTGGTTTGAGTCTTCTCTTTTTTTCTTGGTGGGTCTATCTTTTGCTCTTTTAATTGGGAATATTTCCTCTTCTCTTTCACTTTACTTAAATTTATCTTTGTGAATTTAGGAAAAACAGTTATCTACTGTGGTCTCAAAGGACTGTTTTAATGTGGAAGTGTCCCTGTGTAGACTGTGTGAGTCCATTATTTTTGGTACGAATGCCAGCCATGTCTTTTTCGGAGTGGAAATTATTCCTTTGATAGTGGGGTGTGATTGCTGTTGTGGTAACCAGAGTGTGCACAGAAAGTGTGGGGAGTCCTCTGCTTAGTTCTGTGGCTGTCACAGCCCTGTCGGGGGTGGAGTCTGCTCCTGTTGTTGAAGTAGGAGCTCTGATGATTGAGTTCAGAAAGGCTGCACTGCCCTTGAGTGCATGCTCCTTCCCAAAAGATATGAGTGCTGAAGCAAGTGAGGCCCATGCTGTCACAGAGAACCTCCACATCGCCTGTGCAGGTGTCCTTGGTGTTTCTGAGGAGCAGCCCAAGGCCATGTTCCTTTCTCCGTTGTGTTTTTCTGAGGCCTGGTGTTAGGCAGGTACTGGGGGCCAGAGCATTGTGGCTGCAGGAATTGAGGTGGTTGTGCTGCTGTTTAGCACCTGGGCTGTCTCGGTGATAGGACTCTCCCAGGGCTTGTCTACCCCAGATGTGATTCCAAGCTGTGGTGGGAGGTAGGCAGGACTGAAGTGCTCCCACTGGAAAACGAACAGCTGGGTTCTCCTCTCCAGGGTCTGTTGAGGGGTCATGGGATTGTGTTCGTGCCATCTAGTGTGAGCACCAGCATAGTCTGGTGATGCTGGACTTGCTCTTGGGCCCACTTCTCGAAATGGGAGCCCTGATAATTGACTCTGACGTCAGCCTCACCCCTGTCATGTGTGGGCTCAGAGTCTACTGCCACTGGAGCTGCTTCTCTCTGTGAACATGCTGACAGTTGGGGGTCTTATGGTGGACTGTGCCCCTGTGGCAGACACTAATAGAGGAGGCCCAGACCACCCTCCAGGTAAATCTCTGCACTGTTGGACTGAGTCCTCTCCCAGGGGCCATCTGCTCAAGGCCAAGTTTCAGCATCTAGCTGCTGTGCATACTAGCAGCCATGCCCAGATGGTTGCCAATGTGAGGTCATGGTAGCCATCAAGTGCTGGTCCCTCTTTGCCCTGACCGCTAGCAAACCAGCACACACACACTCCTTGGAATCAGAGACCAGGCCCCTTCAGCTCCCTGTCTGTTCTGATGGACTTTCCAGCTGGCAAAGGCAGTTTACAGGGTGAGAGAACCTTTCCTCTTTCATAACTATCCCCAGAGGTGCTGGCCTCTTCCTGATGCCTTTTCTTTTTTGTCCTACCTGGTTGTATGGAGATCTTTCTTGTAGCTTTGGTTGTATAAAAGCTCGTCTGCCCGTTTTCAGTCAGTTTCCTTTGAGAAGTGTCCAACATTTAGATGTATTTTTGATGCATATGTTTAGGGAAGTAAATTTCACGTTCTACTCTTGATCTCCTCTTGTGTTTGTCAGTAACTGCAACGTTGATTCAAATGAGGTCAAGTGTAGAGGTAGGTGGTTTCTGGCTTGCTGAGGATGAGAACTCTGATACTGTGCTCCCCCATCTCTAGGTTCACTATGTTTTGGAAATTGTCAGCTCACCTGGGTCTTACTGCCATCATTTTTTGATCATAGAACCCTATTTATTATTGCAACATCCTCTTCCATCCTCTAGGATCCTGCATTCTGCAGGCAACAGTTGGAGTAATGCTTACCTGGTCAGACTTTGTTATCAAAGGAGAAACTGAGACCAAGAGAGGCCTTCTCTCTGAGTTTTATTTTGAAAAATGTGCATGGTTCAGGCTCTCCCCACATCACTCATTTCCACTCATGTGAGAAACAACAGAAGGACACAAGTCTGGGTTGAAATTATGTGCATTTATGGGAAACAAAGATATTCAACAACAATAGCAAAAGCCCTTCAATCTCTCCAAGTTCTCAACCAGTGATAATGAGGCAGTTTCAATGATTGTGTCTGGCTGGGGACTTTTCTAAAAGGGTCAGGACAGTTGAAAGACATTGGCCAAAAAGAGAAGATGCAGAAAGGGTAGACATTTTAAATGAGAGTATTTTAGACCTCCCTTCTGGCCCTTCATCCTATCACCCTTTCAGGTTACAGTCTCCTCCCAGTTGACAGAGATCCTTCCTGAACTTTGCTTAGATGCATTCTCTTCCAGAAAGCTGTCCTTGGTCTGCCCCAGCTGCATCTGCTTTCTTAGTCATGTCGCACACACTTTCTCATGCTGTCTCCCATCACTTTCTGCCTCACATCCATCATGTTTGAGTACATGCCTTATGACACCCATTTTTTCTAGGCATGCCCCTGAGATTGGGCCCCAGGTTGATCATTCTAGTATTTCCATTGCCCTCCCACAGTAAGTGCTCAGTATACAGCAGGTGCTCAGCATCAGCAGGTGCTCAGTGAGGGTTTGTTGAGTTGAAGTCAGTTCTACGTTTGCCACAACACATAACCTCTTGAGAGTCATAACTGCCATTTCCACTTCTTCATCCTTCCTCCATGGTCTGACTCAAGCCATCTCCAGGAAGGAACATACCTCACCATCACCAACTCATGGCTGCAGATTTGGGGAGGGGAGGAGAGACGGTTAAGCTTTCACCCCTGTTCCAGAAGGCAAGGAGGCAGGAAAGGCAGCCACTGGGGAAATCAGGATGACTGTGAGTGACGTTGGCCAACGCTCCGTTTTGGACTCTCATAAGCAGTCATTCTTCAGAAGTTTCCCCTATGAAGCGTGGCCAGCTTTGCAGTGGGAGCCAAGGACTGGTGGGGGTGTGGTTGGGTTGCTCTACCAACCCAGAGACCAGACAACATAGGCCAGGAAGCTTTCTTTAGGACATGGTCTGTATTACGTTTGGAGGTGTGTGTTAGAGGCTGGCTATCTAGTTGTTCGGTTGGAGCTGTGGTGGGAACATTAGCCCTGTGGCAAGCTGTCAGGCACATAGATTGTAATAAGGCTGAAAAATACAGTCTGTGAAAATGGGCCTCTCCTCCTAAGGGGGAAGGGTCAGGAGGTTCTGGGAGCAATGAGGGAGGGTCCCAAGGGGTCCTGCATCCCCAGTGCTAATGGGTGTCCTGCTCGGTCTCCTGCTCCCAGTTCCCACTTCCCACCTCTGGTTCTTCACATGGGGCCAGGCAGGGGGCCATGGGAAGTAATGATGCAGAAAAGGGAAGTGCTTTTTTTTTTTCCCTACCATGAGTCATAGATTTGGACTAGAGAGAGGTGAGGATCAAGGATAGAAGGATTGAAGAGGCAAGGAGAGGCCAAGGCCCTATCCACTTGTTTATTTCTGTAACGAATAGACGTGAAACCCACATTTCTAGCTGCATCACCCCCAGACAGCACTGAGGTCCTAGTTGGGGGGATAAGAAAATTCTTCAGGGCTCTCAAAGGTGTTCAGTGACTTGGGGAGAATGTTGTGGATCCTCCTTGAGAAGGGCCCCTCTGGGGCCAGTGAAGTGTGAAAACTGCATGGTCAGCATTCCCCCTGGAGGTTGGGGAAGAGAGCCGAGAAACAGAAGAGAGACTTGTTCAGGCACCTCTTTTAGGAAAGAGAGTTGGATCTTGGGGGACTCAAGTCAGGACAGATGTTTCAGTATAAAAAGGCTCCCCAGTAAAAGGATGGGAGTCCCCGCAAATTCCTTCCCAAACCCCATTGCACTTAAAAAAGAGAAAGTAAGGAGCATAAAAAATATCTTGATGATGTGGGCTTGCCTGACGATACAGAAAAGCAAGTCTCATGGCAGGCAGTGTGTCCCATTACACAAGAGGATTATACCGAGCTTCAGTATAGAGATTTTACATATATCTTTATATAAATGCATATATATTTATAGAGCCTCTGCCTAGAACAGCCGGGCTTGCTTCTTGAGTTCATTCCTCTTCCAGAGGGCCAGCCGGTCAAACTCGGAGATGGTCATGCCAAAGACCTGGTAGAACTCTTCCTGGGACAGATGGCGCTGGAAAAAGAAGGGAGGAGACAGAGAGGGAACAACTTGAGGATGTGAGAGGCAGGTGGAGGCAGGAGTGGTTCCTGTACGTTTCTTCTGGTTCTGCTGTGCCTGGCACAGTGTCTGACCCACGGAGGGTGTGTGATGAGTGTCTGTCGAGTGGATGACTGTGTGAGTGTCATCTGTGTAAGTGAGTGTCTCCTGGGAGGGACCTCTCTGGATGATCTGGCCGGAGAGGCTTCCTCTACCTAAGACTCAGGCGGGACTTCTGCTTCACCTGAGTGCCTCTCGGTTGGCCTCCCCTCTCTGCATCCCTGCTCCATGCATTGTGTCCAGGAGTGTGTATAGAGTAATATTACTGCTGTCTGCTTTGGACAAAAAAGGCATGTCCAAGATTTTAGGGTGTATTTCCTCCTAGTAATAAGTTTACAAAAAAAAAAAATCTGGAAGGTTTTTCCTTAGGCCACTCAATGAAAAAAAAATTCCTCTCCCCGATTTATCCATACCATACTCTTTGTTATATGAAAACAAGGATGCCACATAATGCAACATTGTTCTTCATGTCTTAGGGGATTTTTTAACCCCTTTCTGCCTGTCCTCTCTCCTGCCCCTTCCCGCCCCTTCTGAGCAGAGTTGAAAGTTGATACAACTCTGATTTCTAAGCTTTGAGTTAGAAATATATGGCACTTGAAATGTGGCAAAATGTAAACAGTTGGTGAAGGATAAATGGATCATCATTTTGCTATTCTTGAAACTCTTCTGGACGTCTGAAAGTTTATTTTTTAAATAAAATTTATGATTTTGTTTAAAGAGAGAATTAGATGGCCTATATCCTGCCTGAAAGCTTACTGCATTCACTTGCTCTTGGTACCAGTTATATTAGCTCATCAGGTATTGAAGGAAATTGAATGAGAATTATGTGTACAGCCACATAACAATTAGCCAATTCTCTGGCTTATTGTTACTGTGAATGAATGTTTTTGCCACATTTCCAAAACTTTGTCTAGGTAAAGGTAACTTTGATACTTTTGTTAGATATTGTTGGTTAGATATCACTGGTTATATATCTGAGTTGGTTTTTCTGGTACTTAGTATTTAACACTACCACCAGTTACCTGTATTGCATTTGTATCATGCTCATATTTGTATGTTCACCCTTATTTTTTCTCCTTTAATTCTTCCAACCACTCTGAAAACCAGGAATTATCTCTACCCAATTGAAAAGTGAGAAAAGCAAAAGTCAGAGAATTAAAATGACTTGCCCAGGAGGGAGGGGAGCCCACTAGGTAGGTAGTAAAACTGAGTCTAGGGCTCCTGATTCGAAATGCAGTGTATGCCCACCACCCTCTTGGTCAATTTCGAAAATACACAAAAGGGAAAGTAGCCCAGTGCACATCCACGCCCCTCACCCAGATTCAGTGACTACCAGAATCTGCCGCATTTTCTTCTTCCTCCTCTCATTAAGTGTCTCAACTCTAGACCCTGTCACTTCACTCCTACGTAGGGCAGTCGGCATCTCAAAGCATACTGGGTATTTATTTTCTTACATAACAACAGCATGGGGAAGAAAAAAATGACAATTCCACAGAATTACCTAATACTTGTCCACCATAAAACTCTCCTAATGGTCTCAAAAATATCTTTTTAGAGCTGGCTTGTTTGAGTAAGGATTCAGACAGCACCCACGTGTCACAGTTGGTTGTTAGACTCCTTCAGACCCCACCAGTCTAGACAGTGCCCCTCTTCGTTTGTTCATGCTACTGACTGGCCCAGATCTGTTTTACTTTCACTCAAGTGCTGAAAATATGTGGATATGAGAACATTCTCTGCCCCTTCCACAGTAAAGCCTGAGGGGAACTGTACTTTAGTCTAACTTTTTCTTTTGTTGGAGAGTGATGGTTATTATTGATTCTCTAGCTGGATTTCACCACTGTGCTCAAAAATCTTTTTTTTTTTTTTAAAACAAGTCTCAGCATAAAGGAATTAAGCCTAAACTACTCAAGTAGACACTGTAGGACACACTGAAGAACTTGAGGCTTCCTTCATTAAGGGCCACATGGAGTCTCCTTTCTCCTCTGGGTTCTCACAGCATTTAATGGCAGCCTGTCCATTTGACACCCATCGCAGACTTTAATGCATAAAGGTTATGCGCACGGACTTTAGAGCCAGGCAGATATGAGTGTGTGACCTTGAACATGGTACTTTTGACATCACTGAGCCTCTGTGTCCTCTCGCGAGAGTGGCAGCATGCCAGTGCCTACCCTCATGGATGCTGTGAGGATGACTGGGATGCTGAGGGCCACGCCCCAGGCGCGGTGAATCACCGGCACTCTCGTCAGTGAGTCTGTCACACAGCGTGGCCTGGTCTCCGTTTCCTTTGATTTCCTCTCCGCCTCATCCTCTCTCCTGGGCTCACATGGTCCCAGCCACACTCACCTCCTGCTGTCCTCCAGCACACCTCCCTCCCTCCTGCGTCAGGGCCTTGGCGGTGGCTGCTTCCCTGGCCCAGAATGCACTTCCTTTCTATGTAAGCATGGTTTATACTTGAACTGTTTGCTCAGATGTCATGTTTTCAATGAGCTCTACTCAGACCTCCCTATTTAAACCTGCAACTCACCTCTCCAGTTCCCAATCCGCCTCACTCTGCTCTCCTCTTACCCTTTCCCCTCAGTCCTGTTACCTCCCAACACACTATTATTTCCTTATTATTGTATTATTTACTATATGTCTCCTCACAGGACAACACTAGCTCCAAGGGGGCAGGGGTCCTTGTTTTGTTCACTGATAACATTGAAAGCACCTAAAACAGTATCTGGTATATATAATAGGTTTCAAGAAATAGTTATTGTGTGAATAAGCATCTGTACTCTGAGCTCCCTGAGGACAGAGGGGTCTCCTCCTTCAGTGCCTGCCCTGAACTGCTGCTGCAGGGTCTCTAGCCCAGGACTCTCAGTTCAGGCTACATATCAGACATCCCTGGGAACCTCTGAATAACACTGATGCCTGAACTTCTTCCCCAGATTGCGATTTAATTGGACTTGGGTGGGACCCTGTACTAGTATTTTTAAAAAGTTCCTTAAGTGATTCTTAGAGAAGGTTGTGTTTTCCTGGGTGTCTAGGAGCAGAGCAGTTGGCCATCCAGGACGAACCATGTTTGTGAATGTTTTCATCCCTAAATGCTGGCTCCTTTGAGCTCCTGAGGGAGCTGTCCCCGTCAGCACCGGCAGACACTTCTGTGGGGAGAATCAGGCTTCTGTTCTTGCTACCCCAGCCTGCTAGAGCTGGAAGGACTCACAGAGCATCCTGGCCACCCACACCCGCCTCCTATGGTGCCAGCCCTCTACTCTGGGCAGATTCCATAGCTGTCAGGTCAAGGGTGTCCCAAGAAGTGCTGAGCCGCCTCTCTTATAAGCCTGCAGACCATCTCCTGACGCTTCTCCTAGTCCAGGCCCTGTGGTAGATGACAGCGTGTCAGACAGAGGAGATGGATGGCTTGATTATCTGATGCAAAGGAGAAAGATATTGGGTCTGTACTCTGGACACAGGGCTGGAGGAGAAGGTGAGTGACACACCCTGAGGAAGGCTTTGGGGCACAGGTGTCACTAGAATGGAGCCCTAAGGAGTGAAGGGGCTGCTGAGATGGAAAGGTGGTTCCAGGGAGAGGCAGGGAGGGAAAAGGCAGGAGGTGCTTCTGGAGCCGGTGTAAGCAGGGACTGGAACTCCACGCTCAGTGGCCTGGATGACTGGAGAAGCCAAGGCCATGCTCAGGCCTCGTTTGCTCTTTATCGGTGTTGCTCCTCCCTCTCTGTCCATCCGGACCCGCCCACCCCAAGTCCATCCAGTTCCTCTCTCTCTCTCGAGGCCTGTGTCAGCACAGCCAGCCTTGTAGTCTTCTCCGAGTAAGAGTACAGAAACTCTGGTAGAGCTTTCTACTCAGTACACTGCTGGATTCCATGCAAAGGGCTCTGTGTGTACTGTCTCATGTGTGTCACTTGGCAATTTGAGGGAAGCATGACAATCACCCTGTCTTACAGGGGAGAAAACCAAGGTTTGGAGAGGGGCCATTTCATCATGTGGCCAAGCTGTCCACCTAGGGATGGCAGCATCAGGGATGGAACCTAGGGAGTCCTGCTCGAGACTTGCTTATATGTTTACCCTCTGCAGAGAACTGTCCCCATCCTTTCCCATTGTAGGCAGTGGCTTTCTATACAGTCCTGTGTAAAGCCAGTGCTGTGTTTTTTCTTAGCATGCAGGCTGCAGGCCCTTGAAAGGCAGGAACCAAATTCAGCTCCCCTCTTACATCTGCAAAAGTTTCAGCCCAGTTTGGAGACACGCTATAGCTGTGCACCACAGACGCTAACTGAATCAAGAGGCTGCATAGAACAGCAAGGAGTAGCCTGGGCTAAGGAAACCAGGTAGGAGTCTCTGCTTCCAGCTGTGTGACCCCTATGTCATTCATTCTGTCTGTCCCTCCCAAGCTGGGTTAGACCAGTCAATTTCTGCAATCACTTCAAACCCAGAGGCTCCTGCTCAGTTTTCTATACCTACCTCTAAACGCGTCCGGTCCACATCCTTGGGCAGTCGGTTTCTCCCTCTTGTGGTCACCAGTAGCAGTTCATAGGGGTAGATCTGAGGAGAGAGGAGGGGGTGTTTGGAGGTTGGGTGAGGGTGGTGGCTGCGACCCCTCTTCTATCCCGGAAGGGCCAGAGATATTCAAGTCTGGAGGAAGCACTGGTGCGTCCTCTTTGGGGTTTCCTGGCAGCCTCAAGGCACCTTCTCCCAAAGGCAAGGCCCCAGAGTCCTCGGATACTGCCAGGGATGAGCGTGGTGTGTGAGCAGAAGTGCTCCTGAATGTGAATGTGTCATATTTGTGATTGGCAAGCCTCCAGAAATGTCTCCGAGGCCTGGGGGAACTGTCTGGTTTCAGGAGGCAAGAGATGTAGGACAGGATTCAGGGAAAGTGCCCAAGGAGGAACCGGGAATGCTAGTCCTGAGAGGACCCTTGTGGTTACTTGTCGATGTTCCCTTCCCTGCATAGACAGTGCTGTCATCTTCCTGCTCGTCCCCAGTGTAGCAACTTGCAGGGTCCCAGAGACCCCCAGGGTCTATGTATCTTTACCTTGTACTCTGCAGAGAGAAGAGAGACACACAAAAAGTAGAAACCATCAGTCTTTGCTTTGCATCCCTACACTGGCTTCTGTTATAGAGACCCTGTCCTTATTGAATTCATCCCAAGTCAAGGCTGGTTTGAATACAATGGAGAAAGGAGTTGGGCTGATCCAGGGACAGGTTTTTAGAGATATTTAGAATAGAAATAAGAAGAGTCTGGGTGCCATGAAGCACATGGAGGAAGTCCTTCCTCTTCCAGGGGGATTCCTCCAGGGTTTGATGTGGACCTGCCTGAGCCTGCTTACTGGAGCCAGATGAGGCTGGTGGAGAGCATCACAGCGTGAGGCTCCTGGAATTTTTTCTGGGAACAATGTGTCTGGCTCTGAGTGTTTCCCTCCCCCCGGGGGGCTGGCAGGCAACTCCAGCTCAGCAGTCCTGGGAGAAAAGCAAGCACTCTGCGATGGCTCTGGGAATCCAGATGGGACAAAAGGACTGGAGATCACCCAAGGCCAGGGACCTGAGAGGATGAGGGAGGAGCAGGGGAAAAGGGAGGGAATGGGAAGTGAAAGGGAACTCGGGTTTAGATAGAGCCCAGGGTGGGGCCATAATCGTTTGTCGAATGGGCAGTTGTGAGCCATGCATTCTAACAAGGTCCCTGTGAAGTCCCAGGAGAGGCCCATCCTCACCTCGCATGCCCCAGTTGACGGCGTTCATGCTGTCGTAGTGGAATAGGTCTGCGCTGGGTGTCTGCAGGGGAGACAGAGCAGGGCTGGCCTGAAGCAGGCTCCCCTCTGCCTCACTCAAGTCCTCACCCATCTCCAGAAAGTGCACTGGAGCTGGTGGGACTCGGCACTGGTGGGACTCGGCCTCAGTCTCAAGTTGGGGTGACAGTCTGCTGCCGTGTGCCTTGTGCCTAGCCCTGGCCCACAGTAGGCACTCCATGAACAGTCATGTGCTGGTGAACTGCAGCATACGCTTTCTTTCATTACTAAAGTATCAGTTTTTTCTATGAGATCTACTCTGACAGCTCTATCTAAAATTGCAAGTCGCCCCTTCCCCAACTCACCACCCCTCATGTCCTGCTCAGCTTCCCGCTTTTTTTCCATAGCACTGACTACCTTCCGCATAGTGTATAAGGTGATTTCTATACTGTGTACTCCTACTTGCTTTCTGTTTCTCCCTATAAGAATATAAGTTCCAAGGGGCAGGGGTCTTTGTTTGAGTTGGTCACTGGTATTCCAGGCACCCAGAGCAATGCCTGGCATCCACAAATGGCTTTCAGTGTAAACATCTGTTCATGATGGACGTCCAGGCTCTGGGCGTGTTGAGGACAGAGTCTCTCTGTCCCCTGCTTGGGAGAGGGGATGGTATTAACACCAGCCATCACTCTACCTTGGAGCTCTGATCCCTTTTGTGTGCTTAACCCTAAAATTGTCTCTTACACAATTCAGTCTCCCACTTTTGTCCCTCTGCAGTCTCTTCTCTACACAAGGGGGAGCCCATTAAAAATCTGAGCTGGATGGCGCAGCACACCCTTGGGAAACCTTCTGAGCCTTTACCAGCGCTGGGCCCTAAAGACACCGGTCTGGCCTCATCTCCACACTCACTTCACCCCAGCCTTGTGTCCTCCCCACCCAGGGGCTCTGACATGGTGCTTGACTCTGATCTTGGACAGGTGAGGTCGTCCCTCCCTGCACTCAGGTCTTTGTTTAAACTCGCCCCTCTCTGACCTCCAAATACACATGACTGCTGACTTCAAGTCACACATGCACTTACGGGTCGTCTGTCTCCCCAGCTAGAATGTGAGCTCCACAGGAGCAGCAAAGATGTTCACCGTAGGACCCCCAGCACCCTGAACAGTGCCTGGCACTTGGTAAGTGTTCGGTAATGAATGTCTGTCCTAAAGTCCCTTCCCTGCCCCCATCCCTTGTCTAATCACAGAGCCTCTCCTTTGGCCAACAAGCCATTTCTCATTCCCTTTCAGTCCTTAAGCCTTTTCAGCTCCCATGATGGTTTTACGCTGTAGGATATCTAAGAGTTTGGAAGGCTCCAGGCCACAGCAGGTGCGTCAGCCAGGCAGGCTGTGGGGGCAGCTATAGTAACTACCTTGCAGGGTTATACTAAGTGAGAGCTTGTAAAGTGCTCAGCGTGGAGGAATCGTGCCATAAACACTAGGTGCTCCCAGCCTCCCACAGGGCTCTTCTGTCCGTGCACCTCTAGCCCCAAAGCCTCTCTGTCCAGGTTTCACCCGTTAGTCATCACCCACAAGCGGATGCAGGAATTGTGAATCGCTTGGGGATAATGTCCCCAGTGCATCCTCTCTTACTTACCCTGTGCAGTCCGTTTCTTCTGTAGGCAGGCAGGGAGGCAGATTTAGAGATGAGGGGATCTGAAAAGGAGCCAAGACAATCACCAGAAGTCCCAAGCCAGGGTTTCCTCTCCCTGAGGTCATCTGGGCAAATGGCCAATGTTACTACTCCCCACTTTCATGGGAAGGGGCCTGGCCAGGGGCCACCAGCTCCTTCCACTGCTCTCCAGGCTTACAGCTGACCATCTCAGGATGGCAGAATTCAACGCCCACCCGATGTACCCACTCACACAGTCTTATGGCCTTAACTGCTCACATTTACACTCCTGTGATGGACCCATGTGTCCTGGCCACACGGTGGCTCTGAACAAAGGCCCTGGGATTAGAGTCGAGCTCAGAACTCGGACGGGCAGGCTCCCACATGGGTGGAAGATGTGTATGCTCTTTCTTTCTCTCTGGGAGCCGTTGGGCACGGCAGCCCTGGTTCCAGAACAAAAGATTAAGGCCCACCATCTGACAAACACACGGGGTGGACTATGTCAGATGAGGACTGTGCTGGAACATCCATGCTGTGTACTCCTCACAGCTCAGGGGGCCCTGCAGCTGCCTCGGCTCTGGCCCTCAAGGAACATGATGGTCTGAAGGTAGGGTGGGCAGAACGTACCGCTGTCGGCCAGGTAGTGGGACCGAGGGGCTGCAAGAGAGAGAAGTCAGAGATCAGGGCTCATGTTGACAGACGGACAGAAATAGCTCTCATTCCCCTGCCACCCTGGATGGCAGGGAGGAGGGGCGTCTTTGGTGCCTCTTCCACTGGTCAGTTTCTAATCGTTGGCCCTGCACCGGGTCCTCCATCCCCAGTCCCGCATGTAGCCCAGGGCAGGTGCTCTGTGATATTTGTTGCACAGATGCCGTTGAATGCCGCTAAATTTTGAGCAGCACCGAGAATGTACAGAATCCAGAGCCAGGGGTTGAAGACAGTGCCCCCCAGTGGTCAAACAGGGAAACAGCTCATCAGTTCATCCCTGCTCTGCCATTGGTAGATACCCAGCTTCAGATTAGTAAATCATGCTTATCTGTAAAATAGGGACAGTGTCTCCTTTACAATGTTCTTGTGAAAGACATAGGACACAATACAGTAACTGTCAGTACAGTGCCTGACCGTTACAAACCCTCAGTAAAACTGGCTTTATCATCATCATCGCTACCAGTCATCTTTGATCTCACCTGGAGTCAGGTGCAGTACATACAGCAAAGAGGGGAAAAGGCTTATGGCCCGAGTCACTCTGTGTTGGGTCTGACTTTGGGCAAGAGGTTCTCCTTTGTGAAGTGGGTGGTAATAATCCCTCTACATTCTGGGTCTTTGTGAGGACCAGGGCTATAGTGTATCTGCAAATGCCCAGTGCACTGGATTATAATAATTGGTACCTTTGTTTATCCATCAGGTATTGACCTGAGATAGGATTTCCTAGCAGGACTGAATCCCACAGGGGTAAGTAAGAGATGAGGCAGGCAGAGTTATGTGTGGGTCCAGGAACAGGGAGAAGCTTACAGTGAGACACTCGCAGGGCAAAACGCTTGAACCAGGCCTGTGATTGTACACCTCCAGTGATGGGAGACTCACTGCCTCAAGAGTCAGCCCCATTTATCTTCAGACTATTAGAGTTTTTTCTTTACATGGCACCTGGCTGGACGTCACAGCTTCAGACTGACCCAGAGAGGCAGAAGTGCCTCCTCAGGTCGGAGCATGGTCTTTAGTCTGCATTGTAGACCCTGGTGAGGCTGTGTAGGTGGTTAGATTCACTTAGGGAAGAATTAATGGGGAAGAAAGTGCTGCCCCCACAGCAGGCCCCGGGGCAGCGCTTACAGCCATTCAGGGACACATCGTAGCCAGCTGTGTGCAGGGCCTCGCGGCTGCTGGTGGAGCTCCGGGGCGGGGTCCAGGGGTCTGCATAGGAACTGGACCTGGCCTTCATCTCTTCCTTCAGAATTAGCCGGCCAATTCCACTCTGGAGCTAGGGGTGGGAGAGGAGAAAGATGAAGTTAGAAGGAAACAAAAAACACTGAGCTAAAACTGGCTTGGGGAAAGGCTGAGGGACCAGACTCTAGAGTGAACCTCTCTCATTTTTTGCCTTCCCAGTGTCCCTCTATCTTTGTAGCATCCATGTTTTCTTTTGGGGACTTCATTTCTCTTCCACAAGTAGTCCTGTGGTCAGAGTGGGGCTTTGCTGGTGGGCGCAGAAATCAGACCTGGCCAACAAGAGCATTAACCCTGTCCACAGTGATTGGTTCAGCGATGGGCAGATGGCTCTTGCTAGGCCAGGGAGAGCCTTCCTGGGACTCCTGGAGTTGCTGGCACCCATCTTTTTAAAACAGACATTTTTTTGGGGGGGGGGGGAATGAAAGTCACATAACATAAAATTAACTATTTTAAAGTGACCACACAATACAGTGAGTGGCATTTAGTATATTCCTGCTACTGTGCAGCCACAACCTCTACCTGTTTCCACATCATTTTTATCAGCCCAAAAGAAGACCCTCTACTCATTAAATGATCACTTCTTTTCCCCCCTTTCCTTCTAGGCCTTGATAATCACCAATCTCTGTTCTGTCAATGGATTTACCTCTTCTGGATAGTCCATGGCTTCCCCGGTGGCTCAGAGGGGATATTCCATCTAAATGGAGTCGTACAGTATGTGGGCTTTTGTGTCTGGCTTCTTTCACTAAACATAGTGTTTGCAAGGTTCATATACACTGTACTATGATTCAGCACTTCATTCTTTTTTTAGCCGATACTCTGGCATATGGATATGCCGCATTTTGTTTATTCATTCGTGAGCTGATGAACATTTGGGCTGCTTCCACCCCTTGGTTACTGTGAGTGGCACTGCCATGACCTGCATGTATTATTGAGTACCAGTTTTCAGTTCTTCTGGGTATATACCTAGGAATGGAATTGATGGGTCTGTGAACAAAGAACATCTCCTGCCATATCAATAAACAAAGGATCTTGCAGCCATCAAACCAACCTCTACAGCCAGCCCACCCCCTGCCCCGCCACGGTGCCACTCTGAGGGCATTCAGAAGGGAATAAACAGGATACTGGCCCTAGAGAGTTAAGGTGCATATCAAATGGATCATTTCAATGAGCCCAGACTCTTGAATCTTCCCATACACAGAAAAGGGCTAAATTCATTAACTTGAGGTGTTTGTTTTTTCCTTAATTATAAACTTTTGATGTTTGACTATTTTTTGTCTTATTTTACAGAAACTCCTTTATCTCCTGGTTCCTCCCTTACCTCTTCAGAACTGTGCCTCAGAGCTATCAGTGAGCTTAGATCCTTAGTGTCTGCTGAATAAAACATAATTCTCAACTTTTCAGTTGTATATTTTTTTTTTGTCAACAGTTTTGGTGGCCACAAAGGGACCCAGAGCAGACTTTTCTCCTCTGCCTGAACTCTAAATGCTCCAGAGCCTAGGTACCAGCAGAGGATTCTTGGGCCTGTCCGCCTCCTCAGAGTCCAGATGAATTTGGGTGAGTCTCTACTCTTATTGGGCTTCCCTTGTGGCTCAGCTGGTGAAGAATCCACCTGCAATGCGGGAGACTTGGGTTTGATCCCTGGGTTGGGAAGATTCCCTGGAGAAGGGAAAGGCTACCCACTCCAGTATTCTGGCCTGGAGAATTCCATGGACTGTATAGTCCGTGGAGTTGCAAAGAGTCACACGTGACTGAGGGACTTTTACTTCACTCTCCTAGGCTGATGATCCTAAGTTTTATTCAGTGGTGTTAAACTCCTCACTGGAAGGAGAGGTAGGTTATCCTCGAAACTTAGTTTCAAGAAGAGGTACCTGGGTTATCCTTCATCTAAAGACACTGTGAAGACTTTTTGTCCAATTTAGACACTGAGCGGGTTATCCTCAGTTGAAATACAACTGAGCCAAGTCTCCTCAGTAAGACCCTGAGTGAGGTTGGACATAGTAATTATATAGACTGGCTTGTCGCTTTTCCTTGAATTGGATGCTTAGCGTTTGTCAAAAGAAAAGTGAAGATATCTCACAAGAGCTTTCAGCTCAAAAGGAACATCACCTCCTGGCTGGCAGTGGCTTTCTCAGGAAACTGAGAAACTTGTGGGAGTGATAGAGGCAAGTCCTCACACCATGCAGCTGTACCTATAGGGTAACTTACTCTTTTTAATTAAAAACTTTCTTTCCATGGACATGCCAAAGAGCTGACCACTCCATACGCCAAGCACCCACAGTGGTCTCAGGCTACTGAAGGGAAAACCAAAACATCGGGCTAAAAGGACTCGAGGCTACAATCTAGAGTTCAGCCCACCTCAGCACACTGGCTCACCGCCAGGCGTCACTAGTGATTTTATTTTGACAAACTGACTTTGGAATGGGGAGTAAAGCTTTCAAAACAAAAAGCATGAGAATCGATAGGTTGCCAGCCTCTAAGACCCCAGCCAGATTTCTGCATGTACAAAACTTAGATTTACAAGTACTTACTTAATTAGGAATTGAAGGAACTCTTGTCCTGAAAATGACTAAGGCGGGGGGTGGGGGGGGTGGGGAGGTGGAGTGGGGAGGGCCTCTTCTATTGCGTACACAGTTAAATTAGAGAAAGCCGTCTTGATAAAATATCTTAACAGAATTCTGACCTCAAAGAAACAAAAGCCCTTCTAGGGAGAACTTGCATTTCTGTCCCTGTGTCTTTGAGATGTAAGTATTCTACCTGATTTTCTTAGGCATTTTGTGTATGTGTCATCAGTGTGGGCTGTATTTATATTTCTGATTTTTAGAAACTTGCAGGACAAAGTCAGTTGCTTTTAATTCTCAAAAAAAAACTGGTCTGCTGTCTAAATGATATTAAGTCTTTTTCACAAAGAGCAAGGCCATAGTAATCTGAGTAAGCAAATTTAACTTATTCCAACTGTTATTTATAAACTAGTAAGTTTATATTGTAATACCTGATTATAACTAAGTTTTTAAGGTGAAGCTAATGTAAATATACATATACATTACACGAAGTGTCTCTACTTCCAGAAAATACTGTCAAAACTAAATTTATAAGAGAAATCTATTTAATTAGCTTAAAAGTAAGTGCTTACAAATTAAATACTTCTAAACAAAATGAAACTGGCCAGAATGAAATTCAGATTCATCTAGGAAATATTCAATATTAAATTAATATGTGGAACTTAAGCTTGCTTAATTAAGACAGACATCTCTTACTTTTGTACCAAGCTTTACTGAAGGTCAATAAGTTCATGTTATTTCTATTGCAGCATTTGTTAGCAAAAAAAAAATTGGTATGATGATATTTTTGCAAGTTATAAAAATAAAAGTAAATGAAATTAAAGTTTTCAGGTGAACCCTTTAGGAATAATTATGATCTGGGTTTTTAACTACTTTTGAACTGTGTTATTGGAGAAGACTCTTGAGAGTCTCTTGGACTGCAAGGAGATCAAACCAGTCAATCCTAAAGGAAATCACTGGAAGGACTGATGGTGAAGCTGAAACTCCAATATTTTGGCCACCTGATGCAAAGAACTAACTCCTTGGAAAAGACCCTGATGCTGGGAAAGATTGAAGACAGGAGGAGAAGGGGACATCAGAGGCTGAGATGATTGGATGGCATCACCAACTCGATAGACTTGAGTTTGAGTAAGCTCCGGGAGTTGGTGATGGACAAGAAGCCTGGTGTGCTGCAGTCCATTAGGTTGCAAAGAGTTGGACACGACTGTGTGACTGAACTGAACTGATGATTTGGATGTATTGATTTAAAATAGTTTCTGCAGATTTTTGGTAACTTAAAACTTCAGAGTTTTTCCTATTAATTTAAAATTTTTTCTTTCATATTGGAGTATAGGTCATTTACCATGCTGTGTTAGTTTCAGGTGTATAGATAAATGATTCAATTATACATATAAATATATCTATTCTTTTTCAGATCCTTTTTCCATAAATATTATTAGAGAATATTGAGTTCCCTGTGCTATACAGTAGGTCAAAAGGACAAAAGATTTCAAAAACAAATACAAATCACCCATAGAAAAAGAATCTCACACAAACTGCCAAAAGCAGTATTCCAAGAAAACTTTGTTCTCTTAACAGAGAGAGGAACCAAATCCAGTCTTGTACCAGCCTACTACTAATAGTAATATCCAGTTACCTGTATTTGTTTTTGAAATTGTTTGTCACTTTGGTTAAGTGAGTAAGTATTGTTTCATAGTGATCTAGGATCCTATTTGGCCAAGTGTTTTGAAACCTTTTTGATATTTTGGACAAATTTCCCAAAGAACAAATTCTAACTGAAGTTGTTTGATATCTAGCTAACTCTGGGGTGCTTCAAAGAAATTCACAGCATCTGGGATGCTTCAAAGAACTCCTGTCTGTCGAGTTGGTGATGCCATCCAATCATCTCATCCTCTGTTGTCCCCTTCTCTTCCTGCCTTCAATCTTTCCCAGCATCAGGGTCTTTTACAAGGAGTCAGGCATCTCAGAAATGTTATTTGGTATGTTATTAATAAATCAGGGGTCCCCAGCCTCTGGGCCATGGACTGATACCTTCTGTCAGATCAGTGGTGGCCAGATTAGAAATAAAGTGCGTAATAAATGTAATGTGCTTGAATCATCCTGAAACTATCCCCCTGGTCCATGGAAAAATTACCTTCCACAGAACCAGTCCCTGGTGCCAAAAGGTTGGGGACTGCTGTGTTAAATTACTTGAGAAGCACTGTCAGGGTTCTATTGTATGTGTAAATATCATTAATATAGATATTCTAAAATTTATATAGAATTCCTGAAAATTTTATATGTCCTACTATAAGGTTATAAATCATAATTCTAGTTATCTTAAAATGTTCTATATTGCAGAAATATCCAAGTATCTTGCCAGCTATAATAAGTCAGATCTTTAACCTTGCCATTTTAAGTCTTGTTGTTTATAGACAATCACTGTTTCACTCTGACACTTCTATAAAATGAAAATCTGAAAAAAGATTCATTAAAAATGACTTTTGATAACCATAAGTTTCTGATAACTTTTAGATCATACTCCTGAACTCGGTAAGAAATTTTAAAATGAATGGAAAACCTAACAACTTCATCTAGATTAACAGGAATTAATTACACAGGACTGAATGAATTGATAAATATTATTTATAACTTTATGACTTTTTCTGATACTGATTTTTAATTTGTTTTCCAGAAAAACTTTCCTCTTACACTATGACCTACAGCAGGTTGATAAAGTATATCTTTGTAAACAAAGATGAAACATTTACCTTTGTTTCTCTACCTGATCCTTCCAGAATTTGGCTTTTCCAGCTGGATTCCCTGTGGACTTGATGACTTATTTTGACCAGATTACAACTAGTTATACTAATTACTCTTTTAGTTTGTTCTCTCTTGTTTTCAAATTATTTATAGTTTATGCCTCTCTCTGCTGCACTGTCAGTTTATTAATGTTACCAGCTGTATTGCTTATATTCTAAGATTGTTATCTCTTACATTACCAATGTGTAATCAAGCCTCCAACAAATTTACTGTTATCTCAAGGCAGTTGATCATATACATAACTCTACATAGAATAACTGAAATAGTGGAACTCTAGATATGGGAAGAAGGAACAAGGGAAAACATTTCCTAGATCATAACAGACTAGTAAGACACATGATCCAGAGACTTTTAGATTACCATCAGGGCCTAATCCAAGAAAAATCAGCACATTCAGTGGCCTGTCAGCAGATTCTTTGCCTGATCTAGGAATGCACCTTCCTGGCACCAAGGGACAAAATCGGTCATGCAGTGCCTCCAAAACTGGTCGAATTTATTATCAAGAGGGAGCACTGCATTACCAAGAGGGGTTCAGGATGGAGAAAAACAGGATACTGACCTTAGACAGTCAAGGTGCAAATTAAAGAATGAGTTCAGTGAGCCCAGTCCCTTGCATCTTCCCATACATAGAAAAGGGCTAAAGTCATTCCCTGGACACATCTGTCTTTTCTTTAGTCAGCAGCAATCTTTTGATGTTCAACTTTCTGATTTTTTTTTTTTTGCAAAAACTATATATCCTGGCTCCTCCCTTACCTCCTCTTTGGAACACTTTCTCAGAGCTATCTGAGAGGCTGAATCCTGGGCTTAGGTCCTCAGTATATCTGCTGAATAAAACATAATTCTCACCTTTTGGGTGGTGTGTGTGTTTTCTGTCGACAGTTCCTGTTGTAATTCTACATGGTATCTTTGTGAGGGCCACAGACTCCCTCAGCAGCTGCACCACCTTCCACTCCCACCAGCGACATACAAGTCACTGGTCCCCACTGACCACCTGATGGCAGGAATATCCTACAGCTAATCCTACCAGCTGACTTTCCTGTTATGCCAAGTTTTGCATTTCTTTTTTTCTATCATAGTTTGAGTTTGGTTTCTGTCCCTCACAAATGAAAACACCCTCAGTAACATACCATGGCAGCATCTCATTCAGCTATGTGGCCCGCTTACCTTGTGCATACTGCGGTCAAAGTCGTCCTCCTCTCCTCCAGATGAGAATCTTCTGGCTCGGGGCACTGCCAGAAAAGACAGCTAGGATCAGCCCCTGCCCTGGGGAGAGGGTGTGGGGGGCAGTACAGCCTTCACAGGGGGTTTCTGCTTGGTGCTACCACTTTCTAGATGGGTGACCCCTCACAAGTGCACTTTGGTGAACTGCCTGCACCATGGGCCTCCCTGTACTGAGACACCCACCGTCCCTTCCCATTCCTGGGCTGGAAAGCGCCGGCAAAGCTAACAGCCCAGAGTTAATAAACCACGATGTTAGGACTCTCGCTGACACTGGCAGGAAAGGTGTTCTCTCTGCCAAGGACAGGGGGTCAGCCTGGACCTGCCAGAGCTCATCCTGCTGTGACCGAGTACAGTCAGCCTGAGGCTGGAGCCACCCAGCCCTGAGGATAGCTCAGGTCCTGGGTTCCCACCTACCTCTAGATCCAGCTGTACCCCAGAAACTTCCAGTCACCTGATCCAGGAAATCCTTGTTTCGCCTCAAGCCATTTGGAGATTTTTTGTGTGTGTGTGATTGAAATAGTCTCATCCAAGATTCCCCTCTGGACACTATCTCCCATGGACACTGCCCACTCCCCCACTCTGGGTTACATCTGAGTTTGTGTTGTAACCCTTTTCTAAATGGAGAATTCTTTGAGGGTGGGGCAGGGTCACCTCTGAGCTCCCATGAAACTGCTCAAAATGGACATTCATTATAAAGTTATGTGCTGAAGCAAAGTGGCACTTAATGACAGCTCCTCCCCATACTTGAAAGAAACACCATCTGGCAGGCTGGCACCCTGAGGACCATTAAGACCCCCGCCAGGTACCTTCCATTGCCCACAATCCTCTCTTTGCCATTCCCCAAACCATTTCCCACCTACAGCCAAAGTGGTCTCTTAGAAACATAAATCTGATCATGCCACCACTTTTAACAACTTCCTACTATTTTGGATACAGGTCATAATCTTGAAGGCCCTGTGGTGTCTGGCCTCTCTCCCCCACCCCCACCCTTCCCTCTCTGAGCTCAAGGTTAAGCCGACAGCCTTTCCTTTTCTCCCGTGGAGCCCCTCCTCCGATCTGGTGTCTTTGCAGATGCACTTCTACATCCCTTAGGCTCACCTGCTCCTCACCCTTCCGGTGGCAGCCGAGGCTCTGCATATAAGAAGCTTCTGTCATCCTCCAGGCTGCGTGGCACGCCCCTGCCATCAGCTCTCCACCTGCTGTACCTCACCACCCTCTCCAGTTGGGACCTCTGTCTTGTCCACAAGGGCAAGGACCTGCTCTAGTTTGCTTTCCAGTGTCTCCTGAAGGCCCATGACTGCCCTCAGTACATGTTTGCTGAGTAAATGCATTATTGTGTGAAGGAGTGGTGACTGTCTGTCCTGGCCCTCTATGTTCTTGGCATAGGTGACAGGGCTCTGGTCCTGGTTCCCTTGTGGAGGGTGGTGGTACCTTTGGGGGACCCGTGGTAGGTCCAGTACTCGGACTCCGCTGAGTAGTAGGGGTCTGGCGAGTAGGCTGGACTGTACTTAGAGGCCTGGCTGATGTCTTCACTTGTTTTGCTCTTGGTTGCTGTCGACAGATCACCTGCAAAGGACCCGGAGGGAGAGCTTCAGGGAGGCCGACGTCCTAGGACGAGTGTCCTGGACACACTGCCCCTTTCCACCAGGCTCCAGCCCAGGGGAGGGAAGCCACATCCAGGCCAGGGTCTGGGACATGGGCGTTGGAGCTGGAAAAGCACTGAGGTCAAGCCTCTCATCTCACAGTTGAGGATCTGAACACCTGAGGAGGAGGGCCTTGCTCAGACCACACAGCGAATGAGACCGGAACTGGATCAGAACGAACATGTCTCAACAGTGGTTCCCACTCTGAGCACAGGTGGGACCCCACTGTGAGCACAGGCAGGGGTCATGACTGAAGCGGGTAACAGTGCGAGTCATGTAGGCTACACGCTTCGTCAGGGGCGGGGCCAGAGTATCTGATTTGTAAATAAATTTTGGGTGCAGGTGGGCCACAGCCATTCTGTAAGAAACACTAAATGGATGGATGAGTGAAGGCAGCCTCAGCCCCTTTCTCATCCACACCCCATCTCCAGGCCTCCAGGTTATGTACTCCCAGGACATGGTGACAGAGAACAGATTAGAGCAGTGGGTCCCAAGCTGGGCTGGACATTAGAATCACCTGGAGAAACTGTTACAAATACACAACTTGGATTATGTCCAGGGTGGGGCCCAGGAACCTGTATGCATCCCACGGGATTCTAACAGACCTCCAAGTTTGAGGACAAATGCCTTGGAGCGTCACTCTCCCGGGGCCACCTGCATTTGACGAGGGTTACTCTGACCACGGGCCTTAGGACACCAGCCAGCAGGGAAAGGTCGGGGTGGGGGGAGGTGAGATGGTGGCAAAGGACATAGGGGATACAAGGCCTTCCTTGCCCTACACCAAACTCCACACCAAGGCCACCATGAGTGAGCAGCCAAGGACTGAGCCATCTGCAGAGGTTATTAACTGCCCTTCCCCTTGCCTGGCCAAGCCCTCCCCGCCCCTGACCATACCATGCCGCTTGTAGATCGGGGGTTTCCGGTAGATGTTACTTTCTCCAGCTGCCAGACAGACCAGGGAGGGACAGTGAAAAGGAGAGAGAAAGACAGGAGAACAGGAGACAGCAGTTGGTCAGTCGGTCCCAGAAAAGAGGTGCTTAGCAGTTTCTCTGGAGGCTTCCCCCACCTCTCCCCGTGGACTTCCTCTTCTAAAGGTGAGCCTCCAACCTCATCCCATCCGGTTCCAGGAAAGATGAGGGGAAACTGGTTGGATGGATTCAAACGGGGCTGAGGCAGGGGCTTGGGCTGGAATGGTGGGCATGCAGGTAAAGGCAGGCTTGTGCTCAGCAAGACCCCATGCGGGAAGGTGCCCCCACCTCCACCCGGAGGCCATGCCTCATTCCACATGGATGTCCTCAGAACCTTTCAGCCACAGTTCTGCACTCTTGCCACCCCTACCCTCTACCCAAAGAGACCAGATGAGAACTTTCTGGGACAACTGAGAAGAAACAGCAGGACCAACTTCTGGGGAAAAGTGAGTGGGCAGTGAAATTCTGGGCTCAGAGTTGGAAGACTGGGGCCCAGCCCTGGCTCTGCTGAACTTAGGGTAGGACCTTTTGTAAGGGCCCTTATCCTCTGCCTTCTTCTACCTTCCCATCACCTTCCCTCATGCTCACCACCTTCAGCAGCTCTGGCCTGCTGCAGGCAGTGTTTAGGGCCTTTGGACTGGCTGTTTCCTCCACTCAGGTTGTTAACCCTGGGATATCATTTGGCTTCAATGTCACCACCTCCAAGAAGTCCTTCCTGATCACCTCACCTAGCCCAGCCTCCTCCACCCTGTCACTTGACCACAGCACCCTGTTTTTATTATGTTTAGCACCCATCTCCTGAAATTATACTTTTACTTATTTGATTACTCATCTATTAGCTCTCTTCCCACATTAGAACTTAAAACACCCTGAAGGCAGGGAGTGGGCTGGTTTGAGCACAGCTGCACCTTCAGGATCCAGAACAGGGCTGGCGGTCCAGAAGGAACAACTCAGGCTCCAGGAAGCCAAGTCCTGGCTCTGAGGTCATGAGTTTATAAGCAGCAGAATCAAGGATTCAGTCCCAAGAGTTCTGATGCAAAAGCCGATAACCTTTAGCACAGTTACTGCCATGTCCCATCACAGCCCTCAGACCTTCTAGGCACTTCCCTGGACTGCTTCCTGGTGGTCCTGATCAAGGTTGGTTCTGTCTTGTGGATGGGCTAAAGTTAGTGGGCGTGTTGGAGCTAGAGGCGGGCTAGTCAGGTGACGGGTTAGGGAGGGTCCCCAGCACCCATTTCTCCTTGGTGCTGGTGACCCCACGGAGCATGCACCCATGCTGGGAATTCCAGGCTGGCAGCCTACCTGGGATGTGAAAGTGCTTGGGAGCCTGGTAAGAGGTTGGAGTGGAGGACCTCACATCTAACTGGCTATGGAATGGAGAGCTCCGGCCACTCTCGGGCCCTGGAGCACGCAGGCAGTGGTCCCCAGAGAGAACAGAGGCACAGAGAAGACAGGCATTAATGCAGCGGCAGCAGTGACGGCAGCAGTGAGGTGGTGACAGCAGGATGGCGGGGGTGCTGTGCTCTCATGCACGCGTCTGCAGAAACAGGCTTGGCCCTGTTGTCCTGCTTCACCCCCGAGTCAGCTTTCGTAGGTTGTAAGAACAGCACTGAGCATCTTTGCCCCTCTTTGCACCCTACCTGGGCTGCTCCCTTAATCACTCTGCTCACTTCATCCCTGATCACTGAGTGGCCCTTGGTTGAGCCTCTGGATGGGACAGGACAAACGATGGAGATGCAGGCATCTCCCAGCCAGGGTGGCTGGGCGGGCTGCCACTTTCCCTGCCCCCAACCCCAGCAGCACACCGCCCACCTCCTGCGGCATCTCAGTACCAAGCACCCCTCCTCTTCCTCTGCCAGGGGCATCAGTGGGGACTTGGTGAGGCCTGGGTGCCACAGGCCTCCTGGGATTCATGCTATGATGGAGATGTCCCAGGGAACCCCATGCTGTCTCCACAGCTGGGAATGTAAACCACGGTGCTGTCCCTTGGCTTTTCCTATCCCTTTCGGGGCTTCCCCCTTCCTTACCGGAGCGGTAGTAGTGATGAGGTGAGCGGGAGAAGGTGGGGGACATGCCCTGCCGGCTGTAGGTGGGGGAGTCGATGTATCCTGGGCTGGAGGCCCGTCTCTGCCGGAGGTCCAGGTTCTCATAGATATCCTGAAGGGGAGGAAGCAGAGCCATGAGCAAGACCTGCATTAGGGGGGCCTGGAGCCAAGGGTCCAGCAGGCAGCAGGGGGAGTGATGTGACTCTGGGATCCTGGGGGGCTGAAGTACGGTGCTGCCCTTCTGAATACAGACACCCCCCTCCCTGGGTGACGTGCAGCCTGAGAGGCTGCAGTGGCTTCTCAGGGCCTTTGCCCACTCCTACATGCTCTTGAATGGAATCCGTAAGTCAAGTTCCTGGGATCCTGGCTGAGGATCACAGAAACATGAGGGAGGCCATCCCTGGAAGGAAGGTTCTCCCCACCATCTCTGCCCTTTAAGTCACTGCCACTTCCTCTGGGTCATGCTCTTAACTCTCTCCATCTCTGCTCAGGTTGTGGGAGCATTTTTGGAGGCTGTGCAGGAGCTAAATCAGGAGTCTGCTTGGTCAGCATAAAACCACACGATTCTAGAAAAGGTCTCCCGGAACCAGCTCAATTACCTGGGAGTAGGGAGATAAGGTTCCCAGCGACTTGGAGGCGAAGTTTGAAGGCAGCCGTGGAAGGAGCGAAAGGAGAGAGAAGGGTGAGAGGGAGGGACAGAGAGTGGTTACACAGAGCAGTGAGAGGCCTGCAGCTGCCCACGGCCCCCACCCTGGATAACTACCTGTCAGCAGTGCTCATGGGTGGGAGGAAACCTTGAGATCACGTCCTTGAGAGGGGACGAGGGGGCTTGGGGCCCTTCAGGGGAGGAGTAGGGTCTTCACTGGGGCCCCAGCTTCCCCACTGCAAGCTCAGAGTCAGTCCACGGCCCTTCCCTGACCCTCTACCTGTTCATGCCCCCTCGGTGGTTCAGAGGACAGGGCCCAGGGCAAGGGTCCCAAAAGCAAGAGCCAGGCTGGTGCCATCAAGGCAGGAGTTGGGCTGGTGGGCAGGGGAGCAGGAAGCTGGGGATGGAAGGCATCACCAGCAGAGGGGATGGCGCTTAGCTCCAGGGCACCCAGGCCAGGCAGGACCCCTGCCCCATGCTAACACAGCTTCTTGTTTCCAAGATAAGGCAGAAGAGTAGACTCCTATGTGAAATCTCCTAATGTCTAAAGGTTGATAACTAATTTACATTTTTAAAAGACACTCTGTGAGTCAAACAAAACAAATCTGGTGCTGGCCTGTGACCCCCTGTTTGCCATCTCTGGCTTCAGGAGACTCAGCCTCTACCAAATGCTTGGTTTCCTTTTACTGGTCCATTTCAGAGGCCAGAACTGAGAGAATCTCAGCACTGAGCTCTTAAACCAAATGAAACTCCATCCTCCTTAAGACAGGAAGGGGTCGGCAGCGAAGTGGGGACAAGGCCAGGGCCCCTTCTAAAGTGCCAAATGATCTCAGCGCAGGGGCCTGGGATGGTTTAGACACCTCCTGTGATGTCTGCTGCCAGGACCTCTGGTAGTAGCATGACTGCCTGCCCCAGAGAAAGCTTTCTTTTGTCCAGCAGCCATTTAGTTATTTCAAAACCCTTCTGATGCTGCCTTTTTATAAGAGTGTCCCTTTGCCCTGAGCACAGGCCAGAGGCAACACCCAGAGAACCTACTGGGTTTATAAACTTAACTGGCCTCTGAGCCTGGCTGGTGATGAGAGCTGGAGGCTGTATATAAAACCTCTCTACTGTAAGAGGAAAAACGGCTTAAGCAATAAGTGGTCATAGGTTCTCGGCTTTAATGTTGAGGTTCTCAGGGTGCAGTGGGATCAGAGAGAATTGGGGAGCCCATGTCCTGCCTACAGAGGGTGCTACTCCCCATCTCCAGGTGGTAGAAATACTGGGGTAGCGTTGCCAGTTCTGATTTTTCAAGCAAAGCCAGATTTTGGATGAAATGGCTTGATTTTTAAGTGTTGACTATAAAAGCCAGTTTAAAAGAGTCTGGGGCACCGCCACTATGGAGGCCTCAGTCTCTATGATTGAGGGGCCTGGGGACCCCGTGGGCTCTCCTCTCCTCCAACGGCCCCAGAGAGAGGGCAAGACCCCATACCTCTCCATAGCCACACCTTTCCAGCATCTCGTCAGACGTGTATCTGGAATGAGGCTCGTAGGAAATGAGGTCAGGGCGCTGTACCTCGTAGATTGACTTAACCTTGGGGAGAGCTGCCAGGTCTTTGTAATTAAGGATCTCATTATCCACTTTAGCCTGAGGAAGAGGGAAATGGACAGGAAAGAAGCAGAAAGATAAGTGGGAAAGGAGAGTTGAAATAAAAGCCAGGCACAGAGGGAATGAGCCTCTTCAGTAAGGATGGAAGACTCAGAAAATGTGAAAATAAGACAGGTCATTCATTCCACCTGGGCTGACGGTGACTGAGCACATGTGTGTGCTGTCGTGTGCTGTACAGGAATGACCTTCTCTAAATGTTAGGTCACTTCTATGAAAGAAGGGTCAACATTGTTCCTATTTTTTAGAACAAAAAATTGTTAAACTTGTATGGAAACACAAAAGACTCTGAATAACCAAAACAATCCTGAGAAAGAAAAACAAAGCTGGAGGAATCAGGCGCTCTGACATCAGACTATACTACAAAGCTACAGCAGTCAAAACAGTTTGGTACTGGCACAAAAACAGAAATATATCAATGGAATAGGACAGAAATGCCAGAAATAAACCCGTGCACCAATGGTCAATTAATCTACCACAAAGGAGGCAAGAATATACAATGGATAAAAAGTCTCTTCAATGAGTGGTGCTGGACATCTACACATAAAAGAATGAAATTAGAACATTCTCTAACATCATATATTGTTGCTGCTGTTTAGTCACTAAGTCCAACTCTTTGCGAACCCAAGGAGTGGTAGCCCGCCAGGCTCCTCTTTCCATGGGATTTCCTTGCCTAGGAAAGGAAAGGAAAGGAGTTGCCATTTCCTTCTTGAGGAGGTCTTTCTGATCCAGGGATCAAAACTGTGCCTCCTGCATTGGCAGGTGGATTCTTTATCACTGAGCACCAGGGAATCCAAACATCATACATAAACTCAAAATGGACTAAAAACCTAAATTTGAGACCAGATAATATAAAACTCTTAGAGGAAAACAGGCAAAATACTCTTTGACATAAATCATAGCAATACTTTTTTCAATCCACCTCACAGAGTAATGAAAATAAGAACAAGAACAAATGGAATCTAATTAAACTTAAATTTTTTTGCACAGCAAAGGGAAATTAAACCAAACAAAAAGATAACCCATAGAATGGGAGAAAATATTTGCAAATGAAGTGACCAATAAGGGATTACTCTCCAAAATACACAAACAGCTCATGTAGCTGAATATCAAAGACAACAAACAATTCAATAAAAAAATAGGCAGAAAACCTAAATAGACATTTCTTCAAAGAAGACATACAGATGGGCAAGAAGCACATGAGAAGGTGCTCAACACTGCTAATTATGAAAAACGCAAAGCAAAATTACAATGAGATATCACTGCACACCAGTCGAGTAGCCATCATCAAAAAGTTTGCAGACAGTAATTGCTGGAGAGAGTATGGAGAAAAGGGAACCTGTCTACATTGTTGGTGGGAATATGAATTGGTATAACCACTACAGAGAACAGTATGGAGCTTCCTTAGAAAACTAGAAATACAGTTACCATATGATCCAGCAATCTCATTCCTGAGCATATATCCACAGAAAACCATACCTCAAAAAGATACACACAGCCCAGTGTTCACTGCAGCACGATTTACAACAGTCAAGACATGGAAACAACCTAAGTGTCTATCAATAGAGGAATGGATACACACACACAATGGAATCTTACTCAGCCATAAGGAAGAATGAAATAATACCATTTACAGCAACAAGAATGGACCTGGAGATGGTCATACTAAGTGAAATAAGTCAGAGAAAGACAAATACTATATGATATCACTTACATGTGGAATCTAAAAAAATGATACAAATGAACTTATTTACATAACAGACTCAAAGACTTCGAAAGCAGACTTATGGTTGCCAAAGGGGAAAGGTAGAGGGGAGAGGTGGACTGCGAGTTTTGGACTGACAAATACTCACTACTATAAATGGAATGGATAGTCCACAGCGCAAGGAACCCTACTCAATATTCTGTAATGGGAAAAGAGTCTGAAAAAGAATGGATATGTGTGTATGTGTAGCTGAGTAACTTTGTTGTACACCCGAAACTGACGCAATACTGTAAATCAACTATTCTTCAATATAACATAAAAATTAGATAAAATTATTATTCCTATTTTCCAGATGAGGAAATTACAGCCCAAAAGATCCTCTAACTTGTACCACTTAGCCAGTAGGGCTGAATCCAGCCTTCCAAGCCCACACAGTGAGGGCATCCTTGAAGAAGATGCTGAAGATGTAAAGACAGAATTAATCATGACAGTAAAGCACCAGTGAACATGTGATAACCATTTATAATAGGCCAGACTACATCCTGAGTCCCTTCAGTGGATTAACTGAGTTAACAGAACTCCCAGCTCTAATAGCACATACTAATATTACCCTCATTTTTGCATAAGGAAACAGGCACAGAGAAATCAATGAACTCACCCAGGGTCACACAGCTAATACGTAGCAGTACTAGAATTCAAGCCCAGGCAGTCTAGCCTGGGAGCCTGCCCCCTCCACTGGCCTTGCCTCACTTCCCGGGATGATGAGGTCGCTGTTCTCAGAGAGCAGCTCCTGAACTGAAGCGAGCCTGTATCGACCCCCTGACCTCGCCCGAGTTCAGCCCTCTGGAAGCACAAGGATCGAGAGATAGGCTCCCCTGCTGGGGACGGTGCCCATCTCGTGGCTCCTGAAGCCAGGTCCTTTCTGCATCTGTGTCCTCCAGCCATTCCCTGTTTCTGATCACCTGGTTTCTACTGTGGTCAATCAGAATCTGTCTCCTGAAACCACTGTGGCTTACAAGGTCCTGAGGTGAGGTTGATTTAGAGAGAATCCAGGGAGACTATTATTCTATAATATTCTCCCAGTACTTGGGTGGCCAGGTAAGTCTCAAGAGTCAAGACTGCCATAGAGACAGCAACTTCCATAAAGACCTTAGGACTGTTGATATTTTGAACACTTCCCAAGGCCCTTCCACTCCTCCATCCCCATCCCATCCCGCTGCTGTCTGGGTACTGTGCATTCACTGTCTGCTCAACTGAGACCCACAGCCCATTCCTCCTGGCCCTGCTCTGAACTCTGAGGTCCACGGACTGTGTTATCGGCTCTCTGGCTGTCAGATGGGTTTGGTCAAGAGGGGGCGCCCGCAGGTTGACACTGAGTGGAGAGAGGGGCTGTCGGTGTCTGTGTCTCCCTTGCACGGCCCCACCCGCCCTTAGTGGACGCGGCTCGGGTCCTGGCCGCTCTGCCGCAGCTTCAGTTTGGCCAGCGGCGTTCTGGGTCCCTGGGTGTCTGAGCTCCCATACCCTGGTAGCACTCTTCTAGAGACTGCTCATTTCTGTCAGTGACCTTCTCACCCTGTAAGCCCTGAAACTAAGTTCATTAATCCTACTTTGTTCTGACCCCATTCACAGCACCAGGGGGACTGTTATCTCTCTTGCTCTGGACCGGAATCTCCAAGGAGGACAGCCTGTGATAAAGTCGCTTGTCTCTTGTGGGAGCCCAGATGGCTGTACTGACCCTTATTGAAGTTGCTGTCAGTGGTAACCCACGTCTCTTTTTCATTTGAAAAGAGGACGAAGGAGAGGAAATAGTCTCGTCAATGGACATTATTCAGGGATCAAGGAGGAAACAATGTGGGTCTGGAGTGAAATGATGATGAAGCAATGGTGGGCAGGGCCTACTCAGGGCTGCTGGCTGGCTCTAGTGCTTCTTACGAGGAGCAGGTTTCCTGGTCTCCTGCTCTAGACCACTTCCCTCGTTTCTGGTCTTCGTGGCCCTCTGACCTGAGGAAGGCTGCAGGGCTCTGGAATCTGGGGTCTGCTGTCGGGCCCCATGGCTACTGACTGCAGTCCTCTCTGGCTCGGCCCACCCCCACCTCTGTGACTTCACTTCCATTCACCTCTCAGGCCTGAGCTAACTGTTTCTTCCTCAGGAGTCTTCTCCCAAATGATCCTAGGCTGTCAGGTCCCTCTGTTCATCTGCAGCATCAGCAGAGCACCCTGCACATTTTCTTATGAGCACTTATCAGAGTGCCATCTGATTATCTGTGGAATTACGGGGTCAGTGTTATGAGGACAGGCAGCAGGGGAATGCAGTTCACCAGAGCCCAGCACTTAGGCCAGAGGGCACACTGAGTACCTATCTGCTTAATGAATGAATGAATACATTACACATCCAAGGGGCCTGTGAGGTCACCTAACTCAACTCTTATCCTTTCTGCCACTTCCCTGCAAATGAGAGGCATCTCGGTGTCCAGAGCCTCTGGGGCTGGGAACTCAGACTCAGGCTGAGTCTGAGTTTACTCCACCCCTGGACACCTCACGTGATAAACTCTTTATGTTTGCAAACTCTTTACAGCCATGTTTCCACATTCCTATGGCTTCTTCCTCCTGTCTGCTTCTTTACCACATACCATCATCTCCACAACATCCCACCCAAGACCTACTCCGAATATCACTTGATCCAAGTTTTCTTCTTGCCCTTGTCTCAGTGAGTCCTGGGGAAGAGGCATATCACACTGGTTTCGGAGCTCCCTGTGAACTGAAATAGCTCCCTGTAACTACTACAAGGCCGCGGGCTCCACAAAGGCAGGGCCCACATTGTCCCTGTGCCCTGCTGCATCCTCAGGACCTAGCACAGAGCCTGGCACAGGACAGGCACACAGGAGATACCAGATGGGTGGAAACCTGACTGCCAACTTTGCCTGTCTTTAGAGACTCTTTGGGGCTTCCCCGGCGATTCAGCAGTAAAGAATCTGCTGCAATGCAGGAGACATGGGTCAATCCTTGGGTCAGGAAGATCCCTTGGAGGAGGGCATGGCAATCCACTCCAGTATTCTTGCCTGAAGAATTCCATGGACAGAGGAGCCTGGCATGGGGTCGCAAAGAGTTGGACACAACTTAGTGATTGAGTATGCATGCAGAAACTCTTTAGTTACCAGGCCCAGGGAAGAAAAGGGGTTAGTGGTTGCAAAGTGATACATACGCAGATGACTCGGTTGGGTGACCCGATGCTAGATCCAGGGGGTGAGATGGAAGTTTCAGACGTCCGCCGATGCTGTGGGAGAGAGGAAGACAGGGAGTGACAGCCTGCACCTGCCGCTTGGTGGGGCGGGGGAGACGGGGGTATAGTTCTTTGAGACACATTAGTATTACTGCTAAAAGCACTCTCTAGCTCTTTCTATACTACCTCTTTATATTCTGCCTTTTAAATCAATGTCTGACTGTGAATGAAAGTGGAAATGCACAGGACCTTACGCGGTTGAACAGCATTTGTTTTTCAAGTATTTTTAACTGGCCCGTCAGATAGAAGTGATAGTTGCTCAGTCGTCTCCAACTCTTTGCAATCCCATGGACTGGAGACCACCAGGCTCTTCTGTCCATGGAATTCTCCAGGCAAGAATAATCTACTCATAAAACTTGTCATTTTGGCTTATCCCAGTCAATAATGTATTTACTTTAAATGGATAAAACTGGTTAGCATCAGCAGTTTATACAAAATGGAAAGGTAGGTTAAATGCCGTGTAATTTGCACAATATGCTGATTCTTTTTATAGTGTACCCATTGGAAAATGACATCAACCTAAGTGAGAAACTTAAAAAATCTTTCTCTGAACAATGGCAATGACGGATTAATGACTCCTTTAACATAATAGCACTGTGTTCATTTTTGGTGCATTTAAGAGAGTGGTAGCGAGCACGGTTAAATAGTAAACAGATTGGAAATCAAGGATCCCTGGTAAACTATGTGATTTTAGGCATCTCGATTTCCTGATCTATGAAATGGGGGGCTGGTCTTAAAGACTGCTACATTTCCTTCAGGATCTCTCATCCTACAAGCTAAAGCCATCAGAGAAGCCCCTAAAGCATTCTAAGTTGGACTATACGGCACTGCTTCCCAAACTGTGGATCATGGACTAGTGTGTCTCTGGGGATGAATTTAGGAAAAAAATTAGATAATACTGAGTTATAGAGTGAGCAAATAAAATGTAAAATTCTGTTTCAATCCTCTTGGTTAGATTAAGGAAGAAATCTTAATTTGGTCCTAATACATTTCAATAAAAATTTCTAATTCCATTCCCTGACTCTCTCCCCAACCTTTTTTTTTTTTTTTTTAGAAAAAGAAAGTACAGGCAACATGATTAGCTAAAATTTCTGGAGTTACTCTTCCAAAATATTTCATTTTCAATAAATTTATTTTAGGGTTACTTTCTATTTATAGAAAGCAATACTGATTTTCCACTGGGTGATACAAAGTCTCATTTTAAAATGTTTGATTAACTAAAGAGTAAGTGATTTCAACAAAAAATGAAGTACATGATGATATAAGTGGTACACAGGTACAGCAAAAAGGTTTGTAGGCAGGTAACTGAAATTTGACAAATGCCAACAAAGAGAAGGAAATTGTGGAAGAAAAGGACAAATAGGTCTTCTTACACCTTAAAAAGGAAAGGCCTTGGAAGAAACAGGGGAAAAAACTCACAGATCAAAAAAATTTGCATCAACAAACCAACTCTTTCACAAATGAAACAGACGAGACGGCAAAGGATATAGTTTAACCAGCTGGTCAGAAATTGTACACATGCGTTTTTAGTTGAGATTCCAGCAGGTAACTTTAATAGCGTCCCAACAGCCGAGTTAATACCGGGGGACCGGGGTGTAGGAACACTTTAGAGGTCATCGAGGGCCCCCAACACACACCCCAGGGCTCCCCTCCACAGCATCAAGGACTCGGGAGCTGTGCCCCACCCCTCCTGCAGTCCTAGGATCAAGAACCCGGATTCATGGGCCTTCTTGGTACTTGTCAGCACACGGTCATTTAGATGGAGACAGGACCTCAGCTGCTCCAGCGTGTGTCTGGGGAGGCTGGCTGTTCTCCTGCCTGGACAGTCACCACCCTCTTTAAGGCCCTGGTTTTCTCACAGCGAAGCAAAGATACAATTCCTTACCCATCTGCCCTGCAGTGTTAAATCAGAGGGTGGCTATGAAGACGCTTTGCAAACTGTCAACTTCTGGGACAATTTTAACCACTATTATTATTGAATGACCTTAGGCTGGGGAAAAACCATGGCATCTGTGCCTCATAGAGGCCACCATCCTGGCGAGTAAGGAGAAGGGTGTAGCCTCACCCCAGAAACAGGAAAAACTCACATTCATCCAGTGCTTTACAGTTTTCAAAGTGCTCTCACATCCAACGTCTCAATCCCTTCAAAACCTCCATGAGGTGGATGTTACTGTTAAGGAAATCCAAGGACACAGGCACACATTTGAAAGTGTGCACACTAAGGAGGGATTCTCTAGTAAAGCGCAGTACCTCCAACCTGGGACTAGAAGTAACCGGTTTGGTATCATCACCACCTTTGCTTACCTTTAACTTCTTTTCTGCCCGGGCTGCCTGCTTGCAGATGGGGTGCCAGACCTCAGAACCTAAAGGACCAAAAAATAAAAAAAATTTTCAGACCTTTCACACCCACCAGAATCCTGGGTTTCTCCCCATGCTCACCTCCATTTACTCCTCTGTCAGCACATGTGCCTGACAGCAGCCAGGAGGACCCCTTGGTTTTCTTGGATCTCTGCTGCAACATCGACCCGGCCACCCACACACTCTCTCTGCCTGTCCACACCCTGCCCTTCCCCAAGGTCCACATCTCATATGACATCCTGTGAACCTTACCTGTCAGCTGCGAGTGACTTTGCTCTCCTCTGTGATCCATCATTCTTTGTATCATTCCCAGCACATATGGCCTTTAAACATAGTAGCTTGTGGATTTATCACCCCAACTAAATTAAGAGATCCTTGTGGGTGGGAGCTGAGCTTACTTCATTACTGGGTCTCCTATAGCATCGAGCATGGGGCTTTGCTCTCAGCAGAAGCTCCGTACACGTTTGTGGTGTGATGAGATGAGTGGACGATTGATAGTGAGTGACACATAGCAGGTGGTCAATAAATATTTGTCGAATGAATGAATGGCAGTGGAGGTGAAATAAAGGGACAGGCTGTGTGAACTCCAGCCTTCCTCTCTCTTCAGAGACTTAGGAGTCTACCAGAGCTATCACGTTCAAGGGGAGGAGGCGTCATGATGCATATTCTGCTTCAGAGCACAGTCTTGACCTGCTAAATCCTAAAAGACTCCAGACTTCAAACTTAGTGTATTCGGCCGCCCATGTTTTCTTGTGTAGGGGGGGGGGGTCCAGTTGGCCAGCCCCCTGACCGGAGAGGCCTATTTGGAAAGGCATGAGCAACAGGTGGCCAGTCACGTGTTGAGAAGAAGCCCCAAATATCACACATTCCCCAAAGAAAGGACAGGTGTCCTGGATTAGAAGGAAAAATAGGAACATGTTATCCCTCTGGTGCCACTGTTCCTGTAATCAACCCTAAAAGGAAAGGAGCCAGCAAATGGCTAGATTCCTGAGCTCCCAGATGGCATTTGTTTGTCTGACTTTGTTTTTAGACTATCTTTTCCATTACAGTTTGTTGCCTGGAACCACTAGGACTGGATACTGAGTAAGTGACAGCGGGTGGTGTAAGGCTGAACAGGGAGGTGGAGACAGGAGGGGCCCCGAGTAAGCAGCCCTTCTGGGCTCGGCTCCGTCCCAGTTTCTTCATCTGAGTAACAGTGAGGTGGGCTTTGGAGGCTCTGAAAGGTTGTTTTCATCTCAAAAATTTGAATTCCAAGGCCAGTTTTGTCACTTGCGGGATAGGGATCTGCTTCTTGTTTGCTGATGTTTGCAGGTATTTGCTTGCTGACGCTCCCTAATTGGTTCTGCAGGAGTGTATTTCCTCCCAGTGTAAGGTGCAATGGCCCTTGGAGCCCAGCAGGGGGACTCAGTGTCTGCAGCTGGAGCCAGAGATCTTAGGGTGTGTCCACTACCAAGTGATGGGTGGGGATCCCAGCTTTGGGAATAATTAGAGAGAGCATTTCCGAGTCCTCCCTGAGTTGCCTCTGAATCCACCAGGGGTTGTTTATTGCAGTGGCTCTGGCAGGAAGCACATGTTACAGGTCACTGTAGGAAATGAATGAGGGGGTGACAGATGTCTCAGAAGGTTGTGAGATTAAGTGAGAGAAGCACAGGGAAGGTAAAGGGTCAGACGGAGGTTCTCACGGGGGGCGGAAATAAAGTGCAGGGGGAGCAGGTCAGACTAGAGGATCTCTCCAGGCCACAGACGTATCTGTTATGAAATAAGGCCGAGCCACCAATGGCTTCAGCGTTCTGCATACAGGAAAGCAGATTTTCATAAGCAGTGTGTGTGTGTGTGTGTGTGTGTGTGTGTGTGTGTGTGTGTGAAGGGGGAGGGAGGGATCAAAAGGAAGAAATGAACTGTAATTAAATAGTTATAATCTTTAAAAATTAAAAAAAGTTTGAAATTTTTAAAAATCAGAAGTTTGGGTTTTGGCAGTATCTCATTTAAATTAAAGAGGGCAGGAGGACTTCCCTGGTGGTATAGGGAGCACAGATCCCTGGTCAGGGAACTAAATACCACATGCCGCAACCAAGACTGGGCACAGCCAATCAAACAAATACACATGTATTTATAAAAGGAAGGGATTTGTTGGGGGTTAGTGACAAACTTAGATAAATGAAGGTAAGAAAAGATGATTGGTTTATAAAGACCTCTGTGAGATTATGGTCTGCTTATGTTATCCATCAGTCAATAGCTCTCTTCCTAAAATGGTATCTGATGCAGAAATGAATGACTGACTGGTTGGAGTCTATCTTTGTATTTTTTTTAAAAAAGAGAGACAGATTGATATGTGCCCACAGGATAATGGTGACCAGGATGGTGAGGGGACACAAAATTAGGCCTTAAAGCAGGGTCTTCTCCATGGAGAAGAGTAGACATACAGAAAGGAGGAAAGGACTTTTGAATATTTCAATGCCTCTCTACAGGAAGACAGATTAACTTGCTCAATATGTCTTTCAATTAAGGGCAGAGGAGTGGGAGGTACAAGGTACTGGATATAAGACAGGATCAAGGTTGTCTTGTACAACACAGGGAATATAGACAATATTTCATAACAACTGTAAATGGAAAATAGCCTTTCAAAATTGCGTAAAAATGAATTAAAAGACTTTCAAAAATTGAAAAAAAAGTATTAAGGGCAGAATTTTCAGGGAAGGAAAATTTAACCTTTGAAGACTGAATGGGTTCACTCAGAGCGTGAGCCTTCTGTCCCTGGCAGTATTCAAGCACACACTGGGTATATAATTGCTCAGCAGGGACATTTTTGAGGAGACACATCATGTGGTAGTTACCCTAACAGATGTTTATTATCCCTCCAAACCCTTAGAGATTCTGCTTCCAACTTAACAGGCACTTCTGTATAGAAAAAAAACAATTTGCCCCATTTAACAATCTGGACCAGAATGTAGGTTCTGCAAGGAGCAGGATTCACATTTGTTTTATCTATGGACAAACCTGAAGGGGCCACAGATTCTTAATAAATACTGAATGAATGAAGAAACAAAAGAAACATGATATTCTATTTTAGGCCAGTTGAAGTCTCTGAACTGGACTCAGAGATTTGGACAACTGGTACAGTCTAAACTCTGATCTGACAGCTACATTTCCAGATTGAGTGTCTGTAACATTTATTAGATTAGGGCTTGTTAAAATGGAACCTGGGGACCACCTGTCCAGCAGCCTGGTGAAATGCAGAATCCCAACCACTCCCACCCCACCCCCAAGAGTTCCTGAAGTCAATTTTCTAGAGGGGGGCTCAGGAATCTGCAGTTTCAATAAGTTCCCTAGGTGATTTTTGATTCTAAATTGGAGAACCACAAAGCTAACTAACAGTTAATACTTCAAATCTGTTCCCCTGGGAAGTCATGGGGTAAAGAAACCAATGAGACACGACAGAATTCCTTAACTTGCAAGACTTCAACACTGTTTGTTAGACTAGGGATTCCACGGATCACTCTCTCATCCTCTGAGACTATTACCCACAGTTCCAGATTCTGCAAATGTTACGGAAGTGAAAGATTAGCTATTTATGATTCAGCTGACTCAGAGGCAGAAACCTAAATCTCCAAAACTGTCCCTCAGCCAAGCACTAAGGCTGTTTGAATCCCTAACACAGTCAGCATTCAGTCTTACCTCTCTGACTGGTTACAACACACCTCACCCCTGTAACATTTTGGCTTATTTAAGGTTTGGGGGTCCACCCGCATCTCTTCCAGACCTGTAAACTCAATTTGTCAACATCTTTTTTTTTTTTTGCATTAGTGGAGATTTATAAAACCCAAAGCTGGAGCTGGTGCCACAGTCTTCCAGAAGCCCAGCCTGGCTTATAGATGCAGCAGGGACTGAAACTGGCCCAACTGACGGTTCTGTTTGGCAAACACAGTGTTTTTATTTTAAAGTTGTTTTGCATATGAATGCTCTTAGACCCCGCAGGAAGCCAGGGACCCTCCCTGGGGTCTGCCTCCCTGCCCTTCTCACTCATTTAAGTAGGCATTTGAGATTTCAGCCTCTGATTCCAGCCAGACCGTTAGGTTCCTTCTCTGGACTTCTCTGGATCATAACAAGTGAGGTTTCTGAGTTCCATCTTTATGTTAGAAGCACTATTTTTGTGACACAGCCTTGCTAGGCCCTTGGAAAGGCTCCTTTAAAATCCCCACTCAGATAAATGAATGTGGCATATCCATAAAATGGAATATTATTCAGCTATAAAAAGGAAGGAGACACTGATTCATGGTACAATGTGGATGAATCTGGAAAACATTATGCTAAGCGAAAGGAGCCAGACACAAAAGGCCATATCCATATGAAGCACCCCAAGTACACCATCCGAAGACAGAAAGCAGACTGCTGGCTGCCAGGGACTCAGAGGAGGGGAAATAGAGAGCAACTGCTTAACGGCTGTGGGTTTCTTTCTGGGGTGATGACAATGTTTTGGAACTTGACTGAAGCAGTGGTTGCACAGCATTGTGAATGCACCAGAAGCTACTAAGGTGTTCACTTTAAAATGGGTAATTTCATGTATGTGAATACTTACCTCAACTTAAAAAAAATTCCCCACCCCACCACTAGGGGAGCTTCTGTAGAACAAAGGACACTGTTGACTTGTTACTAAGGGTTCTAGTCTCAGCAAGAGAACAGCGAGTCAGCCCTTTCGTTGAATTTGACATGTAGTAATAACAATTGAGTGAGTGAATGAAAGTTGCTCAATGGCGTCGGACTCCTTCCGACTCTTTGCCACTGCAGCCCACCAGGCTCCTCTCTGTGGGGTTTCCCAGGCAAGAATCCTGGAGTGGGTTGCCATTCCCTTCTCCAGGGGATCTTCCCAACCCAGGAGTCGAACCCAGTTCTCCCTTACTGCACGTGGACTCTACTGTCTGAGCCACCAGGGAAGCCCAATAACAACAATATCATCATTATAATCTTGGCCCCTGGGAAATCTTCACCATGTATGAGGCAGTTTATACATCATTTAACATAATATTCCTCAAAGGTTCAAACCCGGTTACGACACTTACTAGTTTCATTGCCTAGAGCAGGTCAGTGACCTCTCCGTGCCTCAGTTTTCCCATCTGGAACATAGAGATGGTTATAGTACCTGCCTTGTACATCTGTTGTATGGATTAATGTGTTAATACATGTAGAGCACTGAGAACAGTGTCCTCCAAGAGCAGGCACCCTCTAAGTGTCAGTTGTTGCTGCTGTTATTCTTTGTCAAACCCTGTTGGCCAGGATCTAGTTAGGGTGAGGGGAAGGGAGTAATGGGGAGACGTGCAGGGGGTGGGTGGTGTTTACTCTCCTCCTTCCAGAGCTGGGGCCTGGCTGGGCGAGGGGCACGCAGCAAGCAGAGGGCTGGTTGGGCAGGTGCAGTCACTGAACAGAAGCCTGGCTTGGCGGCCAGCACACCTTCTGGAAGGCTGGGCAGGTGCCCAGGGATGAGGGCTCTGGGGAGAAGTGGAACCAGTTTGCCTGGACCTGACATGATGAAGTAGGCCTGAAGCTTAATAAAAAGTCTGAAGGAGGAAAGTGCTTGGCCACCATGATGCTGGTTACCACAGAGCAGAGCAGGCAGCACAAGGAAAAGAGAATGGGCAGCCTGGAGGTGCCTAGTAATTGACAGGATGCTAACAATAATAATAGTTAGCACTGTAATTCAAATGTATTGAGTGCTTCGTCTATGTCAGGTGCTAAGTAGTCTTATTATTATTGTTGTTATAAATAGTATTTAGAGACTGCCTGTGCCAGACTTTATGCTACATACTTTACAGCAATAGTAACTGAGTAAAAAATAATACCGATCACTCACATATGCTGAGCCCTATGCTAGGTATTGATAATGATGATAATAGTAACAGCAGCCAGCATTTATCGGTCATGGCTCAGGGGAATGGCCCTTTTGACGTGACTGGGTGTTTACCACGAGCTTGGGCTGGTGGGCTGGTGGTGGCAGGCTTGATGGGAGGGCTTTTCTGTGCATTTGCTCATTTAATCCTCACCAGAGCCTGGTGAGATAGGGCCTGTGGTTATCAGTGTTTTCAGAGAGGGAAACTGGGGTTTGGGGAGCTTAGTTGTTTTTCCTGCTCACCTACTGCTGCCTCCCAGCCAGTGTCCACATGCACCCAGAGTCAGGCTCCTTGGCATCACTTTGGGGCTTCTCTGCTGAACCGGGCAGGGGGTGCTGCCTCACTGCTCCCATGGTGCCCAGGAGCTGGTCAGGCCCTCCTTCCCCTGACAGGGAGGCAGTCAACCTGATCTGCACAAGGGAAGCCACACACAAAAGGAGCAGGGAGAAGACCCACCTGCTGCTCCCTGTGGGCCCCTCAACCCAGCTGGGCTGCTCCTGGACACTCCCAAGTTTTGTGAGCTCCTCAGTCCCCTTTTACCTGATGTCATTCGAGTTGAGTTCCTGCCATCTAAGAAGTCCACACCAATAAAACATCTCATTGAGCTAAAACCCGAGTATCTGACAAGTTCTTGACTTGCCCAGCAGGCAATTTTGTTTCCTAGAAAATAGAGGAAGCATCCCGGGAAATTGCTACTCTAGACCTAATTCTGACCAACATGGACAAACTGGCTGGTGAAGTTGATGTGACATGTAACTGGCAAGAAAATGGCCACGTCGCTGCGAGTTTGTGGTGCGAGGAGTAAGTTGGAAACAGACTATACACGTACAAACCTTAAACTACCATGCTGTAATATTTTCTATATGATTCAAGATGTTTGGTAACCCTAAACATCTAAAAAAAAATTACAGCTCATCAAAAATTAAAATATACTCTATTTAAAATGAAATTTGCTTCTAAGACTCAGACTTGAGGAAATATCAATTTAGTACAGTTAGGCTATGTTTGAAGAGTCTAAAATTATGTAGCAAGATTGGGGAAACATAAGATTTAAAGTTTTTAAGCATGACTCCTACAACCTAAGCTGTCAGTAGAGAGATTCAATTTAAAATAACACTGCTAAACTACTAAATTATAGCAACCAATGTTTCATTAGTGCTTTTTAAAGTGTGGTTTGATGAGATGTGGAGATGATGACAGAGGGCTGGTGTTCCACGATCCATCATGATGGGCGGCCTTCTCTTGAACAATCTATGAGCTCAGGACACCTCTTATGAGGTACTTGTCAGAGGGAAATGAGGCCTCAGCTAAATATCAAAGGCTTCTCCAGCTGAGCCAGAAAGACACACCTCCTCGTACCAGGACCTTGTATCATCTAAACTGGAAAAAAACCAGTTATCTGAAAGAGAGTCAGTTTTCGAAGAGAAGAGTATGGTATAATTACCAAAGCTTTCAGGGCCCTGTTTGGGATTTGCATTAAAACAGAACTAAAGCTTTTTTCACTTTACTCTGAGCCATAAACAGCTTTGAAAATTTGATAAAAGCCACACACCCTATCCTTAGAGAAACCTACCCATAAGCAAACTCTGGCAAGCAATGTCAGGGGATTTATTGAATTCAGAAGGCTAACTGTGAACCAAAGGTTAAGAATTCTGACAATAAGTGGGGAAAAAATGCCTCTAACAAAGCGAGCAAGACAGCATAGCTAACCTTGGCTCAGAGATGTAACTCTTCTAAACCTTCTTGTTCCCTGAATTGAAGATATGAATGGCTTTCAATTCATAGAGTTTTAAGGATAAAATGAGATACTGCATTTAAAATTCAGAAAAGTGCTTGGCACACAGTAAGTGCTCAGCAAATATCAGCTGATGGCATTTATTCTTATTATTGTTAGGACCTACGATTTGTTACAGTATTTTTCCTTAGCAGCAAGATTTGTCCTAGGATTTTGTAAGTGATTTCCTGCCTGGTGTGCTTTAGTTAAATATACATATGATAGCAGAGACCTATTTAAAAACATACAGCTGAAATCCTATGTTTCTAGTGTTATTCTTTGTCTCAGGTCCTCAGAAAAGGAAAGCATTTAGTGTAGACAGAAGGGGAGAAAAAGGGCCATCTTTCCTTTTTCTGGGGCACAGGCACAAAAATAAGAGCAAAACCTATCTCATGAGCCACATTTTGGGTTTAGAAAAACTCCCACTGATCTAGCAACTGTATGCAACTTTTGTGATATTTGTATAAGTTTTGCCCATAACCCACAGCATTCTGGCAAAAATTTGCTGGACAAAACCAGTGACCTAATTTCTTGGTGAAGCCCAAATGAAGGGTTTGGACAACAAACAGATTAGAAATCTGGCATCTTTACAAAAAGACTTAAAAGATGAATGCACAACAGAACATGAAACAAATAAAAGAAAATTTGCTCTTGTCTCCTGGGGCCCCGGAAGTTCTGATCCAGACAGATGTCAGACCTCTCCCAATTAGAGCCCATCAGAAAGCCATCGCACAGTAATTAAAACACAAACTGACCCGTATGTCCTCCTGAGTAACATAGTTGCCAGTAACACAGTGTGTCCTGCCGTGGGGGACGGCAAGACTGGGTTTATAAGCTTTGTAGGCTTCCTAACCCACCCTCTTATGTGCACACCGTTTTATGGGGCACTCGGCATCCTCACATTCACCCTGCCCTTTAATGTTCTGGAGGCCCTCGCTTGCTCTCTGCGCACGGGGTAGGTGGGTCTGCCTTGGTTTCTCCACCACATAAAGCTTCCTCCCATGTGGGCCTTTGCATCTGCTGTTCTCTCTGCCTCCACACTCTTCCCTCCCCTCTGCACCCTCCCACCTCCCACTCAACATCAAGATCTGGGCTTGAAAGTTCCCTTCATCAGCAGAACTTCGCCAGACCTCCCAGACTAGATGAGGAGCCTTATAACATACTCCAGCTATTTCCAAGCTTGCCCTTCACAGCCTTATCACAGCTTGTCCCTGAATGTTTGCACTTCTGATTGATTAAGTCAGTCTCCCGCTCCTGATAATAAACTCCACCACCGAAGCCAGCACCCGGCCTCGTTCATCTCTGGGTGCCCAGCACATAACAGAGAGCCTGGCACAGGCATGACCCAGTGTGAATGCCTGAATGAAAGACAGTGACAACTTCCTCATTTTACAGGTGAAGTAAGAGACCTCAGACAAGGAAGTTAGCAGAAGTGCTGACGCCTGGACCCAGGAGTCTTCTGGACTGGTCCCCATCACTTCTGTGCTGCCTGGGAGGACATTGTGTTCTTGCCATTTCTGGGAAAGATCATTCTGAGTCTTGGTATCCCTGCCCGGAGTGATTGTCCAAGGCGACCACAAGCCCAGTTCCCAGTGGAAGCAGAAGCCCCTGGTGGGTGCCACCTCTGAGATACCCATAGCCCAATCAGCAGGACTCCAGCAATGGATGGCCTGGACCCCCTCATTCCAGGATCACTCAGCATCCCTTGAGGCGGGTCCCTGAACGCCCTGCAATTACTCCCACTCCCCCAGGAGCCTGGGGAATAGGGAAGGGGATAATTAAGGAGGAGGGTGACAAACCCTTCATCACCAAGAATATCTCCACCTCCTGGAGACATTTGTGCACTCTCTCTCCTGATCACAAAGCTACTCACTTCATCACTTAACTCTTTCAGCAATCTGTGAAGTTCTGGTCTAAAGCAGGGCTTGGAAGATACTGGAACAAGAGGGTGTAAGCTTCAGGAGGGCAGGGGACTTGCTTACGGCCATATCTCCAGTTGTTAGAACAGCACTGGATACATAGGTGGTGCTCAGTAGGTATCTGCTACAGGAGGGAACTAAGAGCTTCCTGCATGTAAGGACCTTGGTTGTGGTGGTTTAGTCCTTAAGTCACGTTCGACTCTTGCAACCCCATGCGCTGTAGCCTGCCAGGCTCCTCTATCCATGGTATCTCCCAGGCAAGAATACTGGAGTGGGTTGCCATTTCCTTCTCCAGGGGATCTTCCTGACCCAATGACTGAACCCACATCTCCTGCGTTGGCAGGCAGATTCTTGACCACTGAGCCACCAGGTAAGTCCAGGGATCTTACTATATGCTATATTATAGCGACTATTACTACCTCATTTTGCAGTCTAGGAAGTAGGGGTTTAGAGAGTAAAGAGGTCAAAAACATACTAAACAGTGGAGCCAGGATTCAAAGCACCAAATGGGCAAATATCAGCATTGGGAATTCAGGCAGGAAGGGAGAGATCTTAATTTCCAGTGATATGAACATGAGAACAGTTTTAATACTAGGAAAGGGCTTCACCAGAGAAGGGTGAGAGGAATCTGTTGTTGTTCAATTGCCAAGTCGTGTCCAACTCTTTGCAATACCATAGACTGCAGCATGCCGGGCTTCCCTGTCCTTCACTATCTCTTGGAGTTTGATCAAACTCATGTCCATTGAGTCAGTGATACCATCCAACCACTTCATCCTCTGGGGAGAGGAATACCATGCAGCAAACTTTCAAACCAAGTGCAAAGTCTAGATTCTCGGGGCCCATGAAGATACCATGCAGTGTGCTGAGCCTCACACGGGCTTCCCATCACGTAACACCGGGTACTGCAGCAGGAACCACTTAGGGACCCAGGCACCGAGGGATCGGTGCTCCTGGAAAGGGGGAGCCTAGTCCCTGCAGGGACCTGAGTAACAGTCAGGGCCTGGGTCTCAGGAGGCAAGATGGGGAGAGCTCGGGGGTAGAAGTGATAAGGCCAGGTTCCCCACCTTTGCCCCTGTACCCTCAAGTTCTCATGCAAATCTCTTCTTCTTTCTGGGCTCACTTTTCCCTTCTGTACAATGAGGACTGTTACTTCACAGTCTAGAGTGACTCCTGGGATCTATTCACCTCTAACACCCGTATGACTATACATACAAGTCAGTAGCTGTAGGGTCACAGCATCTTAGAGATGGTCCCCTTGCCCAGTCCAGCACAGGAAACCACGTTTCAGCTTTCCTAGCAGATGGTATGAGATTCTGCTGAATAGCTCTAGGCTAGTGGTTCTCAACCCAGGTTGATTATGCCTCCTGGGGCAATGTCTGAGATATTTTTGGTTGTCACAACAAGGAGATGTACATTATGCATTTAGTGGGCAGAGGCCAGGGATACTACTGAACATCCTGAAATACACAGGGCAATCTCCACACCAAAGAATGATCTGGGCCCATATGTCAACAGCGCTGAGGTTTAGAAACCAGCTCTAGGCAAAGGGGATTCATTACATCTGAGGCAACTCCTGGCATGGGCATCTGTGGCTTGGACAAGCTTGAGAGGAAGCTATGCTCCTCATAATAGCCTTTCTGACCTTCCATTTGCCTTGTAAGGAAACCAGGAGGAAGGTGTCTCCCCAACAAATGCCCTCCCCCAGATGACTATTCACACATCTGTAGATGGCTAGCACAGAAATTCAGCCAACAGTGATCCCCAGTCGAGTGAGTGTATGGGGGTCAATGCCAAGGCTGAGGGGCCAGTGTCAGAGGCAAGGTTCTCAGGGAGGTGGCCAATGGCTCAATGCAGGCTGGAGGGGACCAGGTGCAAACAGAGGGTTCAGGGGGTTCAGGGAGGTGGGACTAGTGAGCTAGGGTGGGGGTTAGGGACATCTCGGGGGCTTTAGAAGTAGGCAATGCCTGTAACTTGGCTACAGCGGTAGGAGCTCCAAAGGCAGGCACAAAGGCAGAGTGGTCCAGGAGGCCTGTGAGTGAAGAGCAGCTACCTGGAGGCCCCAGGACCATGAGGTCATTCGAGGGTGGACACCGTCCCTGCCAGAAGGCCCAGCCTGGCCTGGCCTGCCCTCATCTCTCGCCTCCTGCTGCACCCTGGCCACGCTGACTCCTCTCGGTCTCCCACACTTGCCATTTCCTCACCCAGTGCCCCCAACCAAGAGGCTGGAAGATTCTATGAGCTCAGGTTGGCGAATCCCATCCCTTCCTCCTTTGCCCAGTTAACACTCACTCCTCCTTGGAACCCTGGCCCCTCATCAGGGACCCTCCCAGCTGCCCCTCCCCACCCCAGCATGTGCTCTCACAGTTCACACTCCTTCCCTCCGTACAACTTATCACAGTTGACAGTTATGTGTGTGACTACTGATCACGGTCCGCCTGCCCTGTGGACATCAGGGCCATGGATGTAGGGCTGAGGTTGGAACTCACTGTGGACCCTTCAGAGTCTGAACCTGGTAGGTTCCTGAGAAAGAGTGTTTGAATGGATGAAGGAATGGTTGCAAGTTGGCTCTGGCAAACTGAAGTGTTGAGTTTGTTCAAGGCAGATGGAGTCCTCACTGAGAGTGTCTTAAATACTAGGCTGAAGTGTTTGCACCTAACTAGTGGGCCCAGAGGTCTCCCAAAGACCCTCAGTAGGGCTCTGCCGAGAACACTGATGCCTGAGAATGATGGACTGGGCAGAAGATGGAGCAATGAGCAGTGCCTGGAGACTAATTAGGAGACTGGTGCAGGAATCCTGGGGCCAGAGGGCTGGACCCTGGGAAGTAGCAGAGGAAAAGCAGCTCTGATTAGCTTTTTGGTAACTCTTGGTTCCCTCTCATTCCTTTTGGTCCTTCCTGAGAGGGGCGACCAGGCAGTGGCCGGCTGTGATGCTCTGAGATGTGGAGGGAGGGGTGGGAGAGGGAGGCGCCGGTCGGCGCTGTGATGGTGCAGACACTCTGCAACCCGGTCATCCTCCTGTTCTCTGACCCTTTGGCCTGAAGGAGCTCAACCTCCCACCTTGAGGCAGAGCCAGGGGAGTCTGCTCAGAAAGAACTGCCAGGGAAGCGGGCCAGCAGAGCAGTGGGGGGAGGCGCACAGGGACGGAAGGCAGATTACATGTCACTTCACATTAGCCACACCGGCAACTTCCCTGAACCACCCAGAGAGGGGCGAATTAATCACAGTGCTGAGGACAAGCCAACAGCACAGACTGCACTGGGACGGAAGGAGGCTCTATCTCCTTTCCAGTCATAAGCGGAGAGGAATGCCTTCCCGAGGGTTAGATTTGCTTACCTGTGAGGTACATCTCCTCCCCCTCGGTGAACATCTGGTGGCAGCGCACACACCTGGCACAGGTGGGGTGGTAGTGCTTCCCTCCCGCCTACGGGAATAAAGGGTAAAAGAGGAGGTGAGTGCTGTGGCCGCCATCCAGTGGGGCAGGTCAAGTCTGAACGTTTTCTGCCTCACTAGTGTCAATAGCATCTTTGTGGCCCTGAGGCTGGCTGGGATCTACCCAAGGGAATCCCCCAGAACAATCTAAACATTTGCCAGAAGCTTGGTGATTCCATCCATGGGCATCTGAAAGCCTTCAGTGCACCTGCCTGGACACAGGCACATCTATTCCAGCAACAGAGGGCCATTTGGAGGCCTCTGGTCCTACTGCCTTATCTCCTAATGAGAAAACAGCCTTACTTTGAGGACGTCCCAGCATTTCCCCAACAATGGGCCCTTACCGCCAGTGGTTCAAGACATGTTTTAAAGGGACCTCAGGTTTAATAACACTGGATTCATGGGGGGGGGGGGGGGGCGGGGAAGACAGAGATTTCCTATTCACTCCTCTATCCTTTTGATTTTTTTTCAAGGAGAAAATATTAGTTTGGTGCAGAGGGTAACATCTATTCAAACCTTACTAATCTACCTTTTAAGAAATGAGAATAGGTAAGAGTTTTGAAGCCTCCACTAAAACACCAGTTTTTAGTTACTGGCAACATGGCAAGTGATCCTGGTTTTCCTGTTATGTTACACAAGTTTTCTTATTTGTAAGAGAGCCAACTTGAAGATAAGATAAAGCATTAGGTAAGAATGAATACATGAGGCTCACAGGCATGGCAAAAATGGTGAGAGGGCATGGGACAGATACATTTTTAGGGCTCACTGGACAAATAAGGAGACCCACAAAGCCAGGACCTGTGGAGAAGTCTCTGACCCCCAGGCCAGTCCCATAACTACTGTGCTTGGGAGCCTCTGCCCCAATCTGGCATTGATGAGCCCCCTTCCCTATTCCCACTGTTTCCCTACCCATTGTTTCAAGTAAAAATGGAAATGATCTGAAGCTGAGAACTCCTTTCTAGGCGGAAGAGCCTTGGAGAAGGTTGTGACTCAAGGTCCCACTGGAAGCCAGTAGCCATGTGGGAGCTGCGCCCCCGAGCCCACCCAAGAGGACCTGACCCACAAGGGCCCTTCCTTGGAGGCTCGAGAACTGCTGCATGGAGGTGCTTCACGCAGCAATGGGGTTGGATGATGGGGCTCATTTTGAAGGTGTATGTTTCAGGTTAGGGCAAAGTTTTTTGGGGGGATATGTTGTTGCTGTTCAGTCGTTAAGTTGTGTGTGACTCGTTATGACCCCATGGACTGCAGCATGCCAGGCCTCCCAGTCCCTCAACATCTTCTGGAGTTCACTCAAGTTCATATCCACTGAGGCAGCGATGCCATCCAACCAACTCATCCTCCCTTTTAGGGGGATATGCTTGGGGGAAATTGATGGATACTGGGGTATTGTTAAAGGACCCATCCCCAGCCATCATTTGGTCTGATGCTAATAGGTTCCTTCCAATTCAAAAATTGTAGGGACTTCTGGCTATCACTGGTTAAGGCTTTGCCTTCCAGTATAAGGGAGGGGGTGGGTGTGGGTTTGAGTTCGATGCCTGGCCAGAGAGCTAAGATTTCACAGCCAAAAAGCCAAAATAAAAGAGCAGAAACAATACTGTAACAAATTTAATAAAGTCTTTAAAAATGGCCCACATCAAAAAACCTTGAAAATATTGTATTATAATTGCATAATGCTGAAGGCTTATCCCCAAATCTTATGTGTGTGTTGGTGGGAGGGTAGTTGGGCATGGGTTTATCTATTTGGGAGATACTTGATTTATTCTAAAAATTAAGCAAGAGTATGGAAAGGGCAGGCTTTTTAAAAAAGAAAAAAAAATCCCCAATTCCATTTTTTTTTTTCTTTCCGGTCTTGATTGTTTGCATGGCTCCCACTAATGATAGAATGTCCTTATCATCACCAAAGCAAACTGTGTTCAAACTCTGGAAGGACCTGCTATTTTCCCAAGCTGAGATGTCGTGGGACTGATTCTCCCATACCATGACAGGGATAATCGTTTTAATTAGTAGTCTCTTCCTACTTTGTGTCTCTTTATCATTTCAATTATAGATCTGTTTCTAGAATGGCAACAGTGGGTTGGCAAAACTGAAGCTGGCATCTTCCTAAATGTCACACCCCAGCACCCAGCTCTAGCCGAAAGAAGTTCTGTGCACATCTCAGAAACTCTGCCAAGGATGGCACAGAAGCCACCTGAGGAAGCGGGAGGGAGGCCGCACAGCCGTGGTGCCAGCACAAGGGGAACCAGCCAGTGGGATAAGATGAGACATTCTGTTAACAAGCCAAAGTACAGAACATAGTGGAGAAACAGGACAAAGAATCAGTAGCTGGAAAATGGGCCCTACTGGCGAGGACTGAGAACCACAAGCAACATGCGGCAGGCAACCTAGGACCCCAGGGCTGTGATTCTCCCTGGCGAGGACACAGGTCAGCAAGAAAGGAGTGTGGTCGGTGCTCCGCATGCTGAGTTCAGTCACTGAGGGAAGGGGCTGTCGGGTGGCTTGGGGTGGGAAGGGGACATGAAATTTAATTAAGTGCCTACTGTGTACCTGGAAACATACCAGGGCCCATAGCAGGAAGCTGTCGTTTTGGTCTGGCCAACAGCCTTCCTCCTTCCTCAGAAACAGCATCAAGCTTTTCCTGGATGGGAATGACTACCCATTCCCCATGTCAATCCCTGAGCTTATTCCAACTCTATGTTCACAGTGACTGGTTTGGAGACAGGCCTGAGGTTCTCCAGTGAGAGCCAGTCCCAGGATGCTTGCTGAGCTATTAGGAAAGAGAAAGCTCTCCTTCCACTGGAAATGCTGGCTGACAGGATGGAAGCCTAGAGTGACTGGTGTCCGATTTCCTCATCATACAGGAGAGAGAATAAAGCCAACCCAGGAGAAAGTTGCGTCAAGAGGGCAAGACATTCAAACAAATTTGTGTGAGTGCTGGATCCAGCTGTGCCTGAAACAAGGACTACTCCTGGGTTTTTCACTAAGGAGTTGATAAATTTCCTTTTTGGTCTGAGGTAGCTGAGTATAGGTTCTGTACTTGCAACCAAGAGTCCTGACTAGCTACAAAGGAAAACATACTCCTGTGTTTGTCCCTTACTCTCAGACTACTACCACACTCATAATACTTCTGACACCTGATGCATGGGTTTTTTTCCTCTCCCACACCAAGCAATTCTCTGTGAACCCAGTTGAGTGTCCTGCAATTTAATTGATTCTGATACTCTACCTGGACAGAGTGTCAGACCCCACAGGTTAAGGGCTCAGACCCACAACACTGTCTCCCCCCAAGCCCAATTTAGATAACAGTCAGACCCCACAGGTTAAGGGCTCAGACCTGTCTCCTCCACAACACTGTTTTCCCCCAATCCCAATTTAGATAATGGTCATTAAGTCCCAGGTTTTCACCTATTTCTGATTGACCAGCATTAAACCGGGGTTCCCATGACCCCCAACTAGGGTTTATTAATTTGCCAGAATGGCTCACAGAACTCAGGAAATAGTTATAAAATGGTCTGTTATAAAATGATAGAGACGAACATTCAGATAGAAGAGGTTCAAGGTATATGGGGAGGGGCACGGGGCATCCATGACCTCTCCCTGTGTACCACTCTCCCAGAACCTTGTGTGTTTACCCACCTGGACACTCTCTGAACCCTGTACTTGCAGGATATTCACAGAGGCTTCCTTGCATTGACAGGATCCATCATTAACTCAAGTTCTAGGCCCTCTCCCCTTCCCAGAGGATGGGAGTCAGGGCTGAAAGTTTCAAGCTTCCAATCATGGTTTGATCTTTCTGGTGACCAGCCCCCATCTAGGAGCCCATGAGTCACCTCATTAGAACAAAACATGCTCCCATCGCTCAGAAACTTCTGAGGGGTTTAGGAGCTCTATGTTCAGGAACTGAGGTCAAAAACCAAACATTAGAACAAAATATGCTCCTAATGTTCTTATCACTTAGGAAATTACAAGGGTTTTAGGAGCTCTGTGCCCAGAACCAGAGGCATAGACTATTATATATATTTTCCATGATCTCACACTGGCATATAAATAACAGTAGTATCCTCCATTGACAAAGACTCTTAAGACTCAAAGAAAGTGGCTTGCTTGGTTTCATGGCTAGAAGAGAGAAAACTAGAATTCAAGTCTGTTTAACTCCCACGGTGTATTTTGTCGACATCCCACTGTGAGCTGTGGGCACTGGTGTGGAACACAGGAGGTTGGAGTCTTAGGTATCAGCTCTGTCTTTCCCAGAAATACGGCATATGATTTTGGGAAGAACCCCCTGTCTCAGGGCTCACTTTTCTCATCAGTAAAGCAAGGAGGGTGAACTAGTTGACTGCTAAAAGTCTCTTCCAGATCTAAGGGAAAAAAAAATCAATACATCCAAGATGCTAATGGAGCCTCATACAAAAGGAATCAATGGAGACCCAGTCACAAGAGCTGCCCAAGAAGAGGGGGCTCTAACAATGCTGAATGACAGTAACACGTGGGGGAAAGGCAGGTGCTGACATGATGTCAGAGCAGCCTGGAAATGCTGGGGCAAATTCCCGTCTGAGGCTCTGGCCCTGCATGTAACTGAAGTCTCTCCCTTCTGGGAAGAAAAGTCTGCTTTTATGATTACTCAGTGACATATGCCAATGACATATGATGTGTCTGGTGGTGAAAGTAAAGTCTGATGCTGTAAAGAAAAACATTGCATAGGAACTCGGAATGTTAGATCCATGAATCAGGGTACACTGGGAGTGGCTAAACAGGAGGTGGCAAGAGTGAACATTGACATTTTAGGAATCAGTGAACTAAAATGGACTGGAATGGGTGAATTTAATTCGGATGACCATTGTATCTACTACTGTGAGCAAGAATCCCTTAAAAGGATTGGAGTAGCCCTCCCAGTCAATGGAAGAGTCCAAAATGCAGTACTTGGGTGCAGTCTCAAAAATGACAGAATGATCTGTTTCCAAGGCAAACCATTCAATATCACAGTAATCCAAGTCTATGCCCCAACCACTAATGCCATAGAAGCTGAAGTTGAATAGTTCTATGATGACCTACAAGACCTTCTAGAGCTAACACCAAAAAAGGATGTCCTTTTCATCTTAGGGGACTGGAAGGCAAAAGTAGGTAGTTAAGAGATACCTGCAGTAATAGGCAAGTTTGGCCTTGGACTACTAAATAAAGCAGGGCAAAGGCTAACAGAGTTTTGCTAAGAGAACGCACTGGTCATATGCAAACATCCTCTTCCAACAACACAAGAGACAGCTCTACACATAGACATCACCAGATGGTCAATACCAAAATCAGACTGTTTATATTCTTTGTAGCTATAGATGGAGACGCTCTATACAGGCAGCAAAAAAACAAGACTGGGAGCTGACTGTGGCTCAGATCATGAACTCCTTATTGCAAAATTCGGACTGAAATTGAAGAAAACAGGGAAAACCACTAGGCCATTCAAGTATGACCTGAATCAAATCCCTTATGATTATACAGTGGAACTGACAAATATATTCAAGGGATGAGGTCTGATAGACTGCCTGAAGAACTATGAATGGAGGTTTGTAAGGCTGTACAGGAGGCTGTAATCAAAACCAGCCCCAAGAAAAAGAAATGCAAAAACAAAATGGTTGTCCAAGGAGGCCTTACAAATAGCTGAGAAAGGAAGAGAAACAAAAGGCAAAGGAGAAAAGGAAAGATATTCCCATCTGAATGCAGAGTTTCAAAGAATAGCAAAGAGAGATAAGAAAGCCTTCCTCAGTGATCAATGCAAAGAAATAAAGGAAAACAACAGAATGGGAAGGACTAGAGCTCTCTTCAAGAAAATTAGAGATACCAAGGGAACATTTCATGCAAAGATGGGCACCATAAAGGACAGAAATAGTAGGGACCTAACAGAAGCAGAAGATATTAAGAGGAGCTGGTAAGAATACACAGAAGAACTATACAAAAAAGGTCTTCACGACCCAGATAACCACAATGGTGTGATCACTCACCTAGAGCCAGACATCCTGGAGTGCGAAGTCAAGTGGGCCTTAGGAAGCATCACTACAAACAAAGCTAGTGGAGGTAATGGAATTCCAGTTGAGCTATTTCAAATCCTAAAAGATGATGCTGTTAAAGACACTGGGAAAGATTAAAGGCAAGAAGAGAAGGGGACAACAGAGGATGAGATGGTTGGATGGCATCACCGACTCAGTGGACATGTGTTTGAACAAGCTCTGGGAGATTGTGAAGGACATCACCATCCTTGATGGAGCCAGGCATGGTACAGTCCATGGGGCTGCAAAGAGTCAGATAACGACCAAAAGTCTGAATGACAACAACAACATGCCACTGACCCCCACTACTTGTGGGTGCCTCTGCCCACAATTCTGCAGACCTGACACATGGTTCTCTTGAACATGACTGTGTCCCATACCCTGCAGCTTTTTCTCAGCCTGCATATCACTAACCGCTCTTGCAGAATCTGCCCAACACTCTGATTTACCTCCCATCTTTTCTGGAGTTCTGTCCTCTCTCCACCCCTCCCCAATCTCACCCAGTCCTGCATCCCTTAGCACTCCTCTCTTTTTCTGACTTCTCAGTCTCATTCTGCACTCCTGCAAGCTGCCACTCGCCATGTTTGCTTCAACCCTCTTCTCTCCCTCTAAGAAATCCTGATGACTCCCAGGGTCAGATGACTGTTATTTGCATCTCAGCATTTTTGAGACTGTTCCCTCCAGGCCTAAGCTTTGTCCCTGACCTCTGGTCCACATTCTCATTGTCCTCTTGAAATTTTCCTGGAATTTCAACCACACTCCTTCCCAAAGGGAATTCATGTGTTTCTGCTCAGATCAGTCTTTCCTTGCCATCTGCACTTCTGCAGTGGCGACACCAGACTTCCTCTCACCTGGGCTTGACACTTAGGTTCAACCTCTGGCCTCTTCTCCTTCGATGGCTGTGTCTACAAGTGGCCCCATGGTTGCAAAGCTACTGGAATTCAACTTCCACAGTGTTGTAGACAGGCTGGTTAACCCCGCCACTGCCACTGCACCTCCCAAGTCCTTGGGGGTCTAGGTCTTCTTGCAGGACTCCGGCTTGCAGTTTCTTTCCTTTAAATTTAGCCTGTGGACATCATGTTGTTCTCCCTAAGGTGCAGCTCGAAGCAGGTCACTTCTGCTTGGCCTTTCCCCAACCCCCGGCTGTTCTGTGAATTACAGACGCCTCTCCCTGGTATCGGGCCCTCAGAAACCTGGGCCCCAATCCTCCATGTACTTCTGTTTCATGCTTTTTCTGCACATTGCACTCCTACTGCACCTTGGAAATGCCTGATGGCTTATCCACTCCGTGCATTTATCTTATTCTCTGATTCTGTATAGTCTTTTGATGGAAATCTTACAATGTTGCTCTTTGGTTTAAAACTCTCCAATGAATTTTTACTGCACTTGCTATAAAACATAAACTCCTAAACAGGCCTACAAAGCTTGATATGATATGCTCTTTTTGATCTACTCCATCTTCCTCTAGCCCTGATTTATAGAACTTAGCCACACTGGCCTTCTTCTCTGTTCCCTGAAAGGGTCAAGCTCATTCCTCCTCTAGCCCTTCACATGGCAGCTTCCTTCTCACCCTCAGGGCTCAACTACAGTGTATCTCTTCAGAGTCCCTTCCTGGTTGCTACACTTTCTCCTGAGCTGAGCTGAGGCTGTAGGATCCTTCTCAGCACACTGCTGACTCCAGGCAACCTCCGTCTCCTGGCCAGATTTGTCAGAATTAATGATTCTGTTTGTAAGCCCTGATCCAGTCTGTTGTCCCTTAGCCACTGTCAGATGAGAAAATGTGGGCCTAGAAAGGCAAAGATACTCACCCCAAAATCTGAGCATCAGTAAGTAATTGAGTCAATATTAGCACCCAATTATTTGTACTCTTAGGCTACTGTTATTCATTTTTTGAGATTTGAACAAAATCTGTACTTTAGTTAATAATACTGTATCACAGGTTAATTTCCTGTCTTTTTAACCACCAATATTTCTTTATATTCTCAGAACTGGATTAGGAGTTTCAAGCCTCATTCAAGTTATTTTAATCACTAAGATAATAAAATTTCTAGACTTTTAGCTGTGATTTTAGATACCAAAATATATGAAACTATATCAAAAATTTGAGTGAATATAAATTAGAAAGCTTTTGTATACATATATATAAATAGAATGTATAATATAATGTATATATTTTAGAAAACTTTAGAATTTCTGCCCAGCAAAAAATTTATGACATTTCGATTCTACTTGTTTGACAGTATGAATAGAATGCTAGGCCACTGTTTTTCATTTGCACCAAACTCTTTTCTGCTTCTGACTCCTCAAGGTGGGTGGTCCCAAGGCATAGGAAGACAGCTGTCTGGGCCCAGAGTGTGGGAGGGAAGGCCAGGAAGGCCAGCGAATGGGGGCTCAGGCAGGGGCTCAGCAAGGGTGCTGCAGGTTGTCTGTCACTGGCAGAGCTAGCTGTGCATCAGAAGGAGAGGAAAGTTGTTGCCATGGTGATGGACCAGCCAAAGAAGGGCTTAGGGAGCAGGTTGCTAGACAGGCTGGTTCATAAATCAGCACATTACCGAATGCTTAAAAAAAATAAAGGCTCTATCCTTTCGGCAGGGCAAAGAAAAAAATCATAATTGTCACTCCCTAGTAATCTATCTGGGTCTGAATCCAGAGAAACAACTGATATTTCCAACACGACATTTTTTGAACAAGGAGTAATTTCATCCAGCTTCTCATTTGGGGGATACCTAGAGAAGTAAGGTTATGTACTCAAGGTCATATAGCAAGCTAAGCTGAGGCAGAGAAAGCAGGGGAGGTAGTTCAGTTCAGTCGCGTCCACCTCTTTGCGACCCCATGAACCACAGCATGCCAGGCCTCCCTGTTCATCACCAACTCCCAGAGTCCACCCAAACCCATGGCCATTGAGTCGATGATGCCATCCAGCCATCTCATCCTCTGTCATCCCCTTCTCCTCCTGCCCTCAATCTTTCCCAGCATCAGGGCCTTTTCTAATGAGTCAGCTCTTCGCATCAGGTGGCCAAAGTATTGGAGTTTCAGCTTCAACATCGGTCCTTCCAATGAGGCTAAGGAAAAAGGGGTGTGGGGTGACTGTCCCCTTCTTCAGGGATAACTTTGTGGGGTCACAGACCACCTGCTCAATCATCTTCACAGTTACTTGTACCCACTCACCTCCAAGACCCTGCCGCTGATGTATCGGTCACAAGTCTCACACTTAATGCCAAACTGGGAGTGGTAGTCAGACTCGCAGTACGGAACGCCATCCCTGCAGAGGAAATCCACACAGGAAGAGGAAATTAGGGGGGTCCTTGGGGGTGTCACGTGGAACTTCCCAGACCGACAGATTACTGTGACTGGACCAAAATTACAAGCACTCAGGTAGCTGTTCAAAGTGCAAAAACTGCCCAGACACCCCTCAGATCTACAAGATCAGACAGTCCCTGGGGTGAGAGGGCTGGGGAATCTGCATCTTGACAAATGCCCCACACATGCCTGGGAAGCACTGTTTCCTGCTGGCCGTAAGGGTCCCTTCACTCTTCTTCCTTGCTTTCTCCTCAGATTTTCCAGACCTACTTTCCCCTTTACCCTAAAGGACTCTTTTAAAAGATCATTTAAAAAATAAAACTTTCATTTAGAATAGGTAATATCTGCATTTGGCACACTGCAAAGGCACAAGGGGAAAAGTCTGCACCCTCCTCTCAGTCTCTCCCAGTTTCCCTTCCAGGAGGTCATCAATGTGATCAATTTTTTGCATATTTTTAAGGGGTTTTCTTCTAACAAAACACTGGTACAAAAAGAATCATATGACTGCGCTCCTGAATCAGTAGAAAACAGGAACCCTTGCCCTCCCCAATCACCTCCTAAGTGCTCCATTCTTGCCCAGTGCTTATAACATACTGGGCAGTAATAAGATTATTGTTAGTTATTCTTACACTATCCCCTACTACAGTAGCCATTGATATTTACTGCTTGGTATGCGTCAGGCTCTCTGATGGTATTTTACATAGGTTATTTCATTTAATACTTGCCGCAGTCCTATGAGGTTGGAACTAGTGGTCTTCCCATTGTGTGGATGAGAAAACCCAACTCAAATGATTTAGTGCTGGTTCGAACCCACATGGTCTGGTTTCTCAGCAGGCTGACATGAGAATTAAAGGATGTGGCTCCAGGGTGTCCCAGGGCTCAGCATGCTCTCTGACTCAAGGGTTTAGATCCTTCTGGCCAGTGATTGGTCAGAGATGGGCATTTGATCCCTAGAGGGCAGCAGCGTGGATATGCCTGGTCTAAGGCCTCTCTGCGTGTGAGTGAGTTCTGTTCCATACAGAAGATGTCATCGGCACCTCAGAGAGATGTCATCAGATCTGGGCCTTAGAGCTAGGCTGGGCCCGAGCTGGGCTGAATGCTTTGATGCCCGTAGTCATCTCCACGTTGGCCCCTGAAAGCTGAGCCCAAACATCCTTTGGGGACTCCTGTCAGTCCACCCTGGGCAGCAGGGCCGTTAGTGTTTCCCGAAGAAGAGGTAACATTGAGGACTGGTGCTCAGCAATGTCACGAGCTGACACTGTTGTTCGTGGGTCCATGAGACAAGCCTCCCACATCCTCAACCCTTTCACACTCTGGGGGGTGGGAGGGTAATCCTGCAGGGGGATAAAGTCATTTGTCAGGAGGTGGGTGCAATGAACCAGCAAAATTTGGGTATAAATGCCAACACCTAATTTGGACCTGGGGAATCTGCATCTTGACAAGCTCCCCATGCATGCCTGGGAAGCCCTGTCTGCTGCTGGGTGAGGCCTTTGGGAATTTGACATACATGATTCTAAAAAGAGGCAGAGGGTAAAAATTAATATTTACTGGGTGCTGATTAGGTACAAAGCACAGATCTCTGAACCCTATGAGGGTTCTTCTTAGCCCTGTTTCTATAAATGAAGAAACTAAAGTTGAGTCAGAGAAGTTGAGTCTCTTGCTGAGGTCAAGTGGGCTGGGCTTCTAACCTGGGCATCAACATCAGAGCCGGTGCTGCTAAGCACCTTCCACTCTGCTGGCAGATGGATGAAGAGCCCAGTGCCCAGCTGCAGAGGCCTAAGGCGTGGTGGGTAATCTGGGTTGGACCTGCTCACAAGGAGCTCTGAGCAAACCCTTCCTCTCCCAGAGAATTTGGACTTGAACTCACAGACTCAAGGACTCCTGGCTGGCATCTCACCAAGGGAACACCTTACTTGGCAGGCATAGAGGTGCATGCCAAACTCCCACTAACATACGTTCAAAGCACTCGGCCTGTGACCTCAACTCACCTCGGCAGCCTTGGACTTCACCTGTGCACACGCCGAGTTCCAGCAAACAGCATGGATGTGGCCAGCACCTCCCTGCCCTTGCCCAGGCTGGGCATTCTGCCTACAAGTTTTCCTTCTTTGCATTTTCAAATCTTATACCCCTTTTAAAGGTCCAGCCCAAATATTACCATCTTCCATAAAGCTCTCACATATTCCAGATACCACTTCTGCTAGTTAGAAGTGAACAGTCACAGCCCTTGGCTTAGACCTCTGACACAGATAAGGGTTGTTTGGCTAATACCTACCTCCCTTTTTGACAGCAGCAGTACCTTGCCTGCGTTCTCCTGGGGACCAACCCTTCCCACTCACAGTTAAAAGGGCTGCTCTTTAACTCAAGGGTTTAGATCCTACTGGCCAGTGATTGGTCAGAGATGGGCATGTGACCCAATGGGGGCCAAATCAGAGGCAGCTGGGGGACTTTTGCTGGAGTTCCTGGGAAAGAGGTCTTTCTCTCTCTGTGAAGCTGCTAGAAAGAAAGCTTGGAGTTGTTGGTAATCATCTTTGCTACCAGTTGGGGAGGTCTTGCTTGAGAATGAATCAGACACGGAGGAAGGCAGGGCTGAGAGAGACAAGAAAGACTGGGGAGAGGGTGGGGCTTCTGAAGAGCTAATGACAGCTTTAAGCCTCTGGATTCAGCCGTGCCAGATGCCAGAATGCCACTGGCCTTCCCATTTCTGTGAGTCAATAAACTCCCATTTTTGCATTCAAAGGAGTTTGAGTTGGGTTTTCTGTCACTTCTGATTGGAAAAGTCTTAACAGAACTTCTCTTGAACTCTGAATCACATGTCCACTGGAGTCATCATTTTTTATGCATATAGCCTGTCTCTCTTATTTCTTGACAGCAGAACCATGCATGCTACAACTTTAATGCTCATTATATGCTAGCATTGGGTCAGAGCACGATACTAGAAAACGTCTGGTCCATAGTATAAAAAGTTCTGAGGGCTAGTGACCCTAATTTTTTTTAGGTACTTGAGTATGTAAATATGGTCATGAGGGCCTGGCACAAGGGGCCTTGTCTAGTGCTCAGTGTAGGGGCTGGGCCATCTCTCCTGACAACTGCGTGTCCATCATCTCTTATCTCATTTCATTCAACAACTGTACTGTCCACTTTGGGTCAGGCATTGTGCTACAGGCCGCAGTGAATTAAACAAAGTCCCACCCTGGTGAGGACAGACACTAAATATAATCACCGTGGCAGTAACTTCCTGAGACTCAGTTTCTACAGCTTTTCAAATAGGGGTTAACACCTCATGGGGGTAGTCATGGGGCTTAATGTGATAATTTGTTCAGAGCAGTTAGTACATTCCTTGTCCATACTAAAAGCTCAATATGATAGCTAATATTATTATCCTTGTTAAAATGGTAACATGGTTAAATATACAATCGCAAATTGTGTTGGCTTACACGAAGGAAACCAACAGGACCGATGAGGGTCACTGGGAGGGCCAGTAAGAGGTGGTATGAAGCCAGTTCTGAGGGGAGGGAATGGGACCTGAGACCAGAGGAGAGGAGAGGAGCAAGCATGCGCAGAACAGAGAAGAGTATCTCAGAACAGAAGCAGCACTGAGTGAGGGCCCAAGGTGAGTGGGGTGCTGCTTTGGCTGGAGTGTGGCAGCCGGACAGAAATGGAGGGAGATGCTGCTGGTGACTCAGGCCAAGGGCCATGTGGGGCCAGGCCTGGGGGCATGCAGAGGTCAGGCAGGTGGGGCAGAGGAGAGACCTACTTGCTGATGTACTCCCCGGTGAGGATGACGCTGCAGGTCTGGCATTTGAAGCAGCTGACATGCCACTGCTTGTCCAGCGCCAGGAGCGACTGGCCATGCTTGATCTCCTCCTTGCACCCAGCGCAGTCTGCCAAGACAAGAGGGCCTGATGAGCAAAGCACCTTGGGCCCTGGGACCCTTGCTGTCATTTCACGCCCGAGTCTAGGCAACCCCTCCCGAACACTGGCTTTTCCGTAACTGTTCCCACCTAGGCACCAGCACCAGTCAAGACTATGTCAGGTAAGGGAAAGGCCAAAGGCACCCTGGCCTCTTGACAAGGGGTCCTGGTGTGAGGGAGAAAGAAAGACCTCAAAGGCTTCTTCCAGAAAATTCCTTGCTGGTCATCCTGACCGAAGTTCATCCAGAGCCAACCCTGAACTGCTCCTAGCCTGTTCTCAAGTTGCTAACAAAGCTCATGAAACTCTCTGTGATCTGGGGAACTGCAGCATCAGCGTCACCTGGGAGACTGCAAATGTGGAGAAATGCGGACCCCATCCAGATCAACTGAATTTTTAACTATTTTATTTTTATTGAAGTACACTTGATTTACAATGCTGTATTCATTTCAGGTAACAGCAAAGTGATTCAGTTACACACATACACACATACATAATATATTCTTTGTCAGGTTCTTTTCTATTACAGGTTGTTACAGGGATTAAATATAGTTCCCTGTGCTAGACAGCAGGTCCTGTTGCTAATCTATTTTATATGTGGTAGAGTGTATCTTTTAATCCCCAAATCCTAATTTATCTTCCTCTTTCTCCTTTGTTAACCACAAGTTTTTCTATGCCTATAAGTCTATTTCTGTTTTGTAAATCACCTGTATCATTTTTTTAGGTTCCACATACAAGTGATATCATATGATATTTGTCTTTCTCTGACTTATTTCACTTACTATGATAATTTCCAGGTCCAGTCATGTTGCTGCAAATAGTATTATTTCACTCTTTTTTATGGCTGAGTAATATTCTATTGTATATATACACCACATCTTTATCCATTATTTGTTGATGGACATTTAGGTTGCTTGCCTGTCTTGGCTATTGTGAACAGTGCTGCAATGAACACTGGGGTGCATGTATCTTTTTAAATTAGAGTTTTCTCCAGGTAAATGCCCAGGGGTGGAATTCCTGGGTCATAAGATAGCTCTATCTTTAGTTTTTTGAGGAACCTCCATATTGATCTTCATAGTGGCTGCATCAATTTACATTCCCACCAACAGTGAGAAAAGAGTTCCCTTTTCTCCACAGCCTCTCCAGCATTTGTCATTTGCAGACTTTTTTATGACAGCCATTCTGACCGATGTGAGGTGACATCACATTACAGTTTTGATTTACATTTGTCTAAAATGCAAAAAGTTTGAGCAACTCTGCATGTACCTGTTGGCCATCTGTATGTTTTCTTTGGAGAAATTTCTATTTAGTTCTTTTACCCATTTTTTTGACTGGGTTGTTTAGTTTTTTCATATTGAGCTGCATGAGCTGTTTTATATATTCTGGAAATCAAGTTCTTGTCACTGAATTTTATCAAGATCTCCAAGCACAGCAGAGTTTGAGAATCCCTGCTCCAAGCTTAGTTTCTACTTTTTCTCACCTTCATGCTCATACGCTCAATGGTTTGTGATTTGTGTGCTTTTGGTTAAACCTATTCTCTTGCCTAGCACCATGCTCAGCACACAGTAAGAACTTAGAGCAGATGTGCTGAATGAGCAGCTCTCCCAGCACCTAGGCAAAGGACAGAACTTACCACGCACACCTCCTCCCTTAGGTGACTACAAACCAAACATCTGCCTCCCCAAGCAGTGAGGGTTAAAGAGTCTGAGGAGATTGTTCCAGAGCAGAAAGGCACCCTTGCTCTCCGTTTCCATCAGCCTGGACCATGCACTGAGGCCAACAGAATGTAGGGGGTCCCAGAGGCTGCCTGTTGCTCAACAATATCTAGGGAGGGGCAGGAAATGGAGGCAGGGTCCGAGGTAGCCTGGGAGATGCTGGGAATTCAGGCTTAGCTGACCGGATGTCCCACTCTGGAGGAGGAAAAGGTCAAGGGGCAATGTTTACCAGAGCACAGGCCTCCTTCTTGGCACCAAAGGCAAATGCACACTTGGGAGCAGGAGAGGAGAGAGACAGAACAGCAAGCTGGGAGAGGTTGGCTGAAGCTCTCTCATCCAGCTGGAAGCCAGTCGTGGAGAAGAGACGAGGTGTCTGTGTCTCTAGGAAGGGGGTGTGTCCCGCAAGCTGTGCAAAGTCTGGGCCCTGATGAAGCGTGTGTACGAGTCAGCTCCCACAGTCCACGCCTCTCGGCTACACAGCACCTTTCTAATGTCTCTTAGTGCAAGCTGGGGGCAAGAAGGTCTCCCATTGCAAAATGCTTCAAGTCCCAGGTCTTCAAATGGGGGCTGGTAGAACAGAGTTAGGATTTCTTTCTTTTCCTTTTTTTTTTCTCCTGGAATAAGTCAACTTCCACTCCATCCCAATCATCACAGTCTTCAGAATGTCACTGTTTAGAGGTCAGGACCCCCTCTTTTATAGACAGACGGCCTCTGAAGTGACTTGTCCATGCTCTGTATAGGAAAACCTGAGGGCTCAGGCATCTGGTCCAGTTTTCTAGGCCACAGGTGCTGAATCTGTGTCTCTGTGGGCCTTCTTGATAGGGTTCAATGATTCCACAGAGGCTCAGAGTTCACATCAAAGTCCCATACAGCACAGTAATCCTCAGCATTTTTAACAGGTGGGCATCTTCCTCTAAATCACTGCCTCCCAGGGTAAGCAGCTCACCCCCTCTCGCCTTTGGACAGGAAAGACTGTCATGACGGCCTTTTTTATATGAATCTGAGGCCTGAAATCTTGTGACACACCCTATTTTAAGCAACCAAGGATTATCTACCTCTTACCCTAAAAGTGTTTCTTCAAATATTTATGACAACTACAGTTTCTCTCTTCTCCTTTATCTCCTGCACTTCACTTTTCCTTGCTTGCCATGGTCTGAGCAAATTCACTCCTGGACTCCATGGAGATAGACAAGTTACTGGCTAACACCACCACTGTCTATCTTTTCAATAAACCTTACGCAAAGAGTTGCATCCTTTTGTGGCCACAAAAGAGATGAGTTCCATCTCTTTAAGTTTCAGTGACACATCTGATATGAATTGGCATCTTAAATTAAAATTTAGGAGATGGTACAGTATAGTGGTTAGAGGTTGGGCTGAGAGGTTAGAGTGAGTGGAGAGAGGCTGGCCAAGGGGAGAATCCCAGCTCCCCAGCTGACTAGTTGTACAACTGTTCAGGTCCAGCTTCCTCAGTTGAACATCTTCCTTATGTGACTGGTGTGAAGATGAATTGAAGTCAGGCCTGGAAGGACTTTGCGCAGTGCTGGACATGTATATACTCAATAAGTGATTCTTTTCATTATTATTGCACATTCTCACGGTTTTTAACTCATATTCTGTGCATTATCCAATCTCTGATATGAGGTCAGAAGCAGTATCTCTGCTGTAGGGAAGGCCTGCTAATTCCTCCTGAGAATTCTGGCACACCTATTCCACATTTGTTTTTCATATTTTATTGCTCATCCTCCACTCAAATGGCTTCAGATGAAGGATCTTTACCAGGATCTTTTCCCTCCTCTTCCTCCAACTTTCACTTATGACCAACATTGGAGCCTCAGGCACTGCATCTGGGAGCCCATGGACCTGGCGTAACAAGCAAGGTCAAGACACACCCTGTTCCAAGCTGGATTCTGCACAGCCAGCTGTCCACTCCATTCCTCATACGTTCTTTATTCCAAAATTACCACCTTCAGCTGGCAATAAGCATGATGCACCTGTTCCTCCTAAATCCCTCCATTTACTGGAATCTCTGAAGACCCCAGACAGTTATTTTTAGCTTTTTCTGACTGTGTCATTCATTACAGCAAAAATAGGTGGGTGTGTGAGTCATAGCAAGCTCCTACCTTGTTTTAGGCAACTCATCCAGAAAGCCAGGACCCTTACTATTAGCAAGTCATGTCTCTGGTACAGGCTGTTAAGGGAATAGGCTCCAAAGCCAGACTTGCCTAGGCTCACACTCTGGTTCCATTACCATTATCTGAGTGACCTTTGACACTCTTAGAGTATCTGGTTTCTTATCTAAAAATCATCACTTCTGTCTCCCTCACAGAGTTGTTGTAATGATTAAATGAGATGCTAAGAAAACTTAGTGCAGTGCTGACAACAGCAATGGCCAATCAGTGCTAGCAGTAGTGATGGCAGCAGTGTTGGTGGGGATGGTGATGTACTACTGCTGCTGACTCTTCGCAGTGAGGTCTGTGCAGTGCCTGGCACTAGGAACAGTCAATGTCAGCAAAGGTGATGGTAGTGTTGGTGAGAGTGGTGGTGGCGGTAATGGTATTCGACATTATGCTGGTGACTGTGGAGACGGTAGTGGTGGTGGTACGAGTGGTACTTATGGTGGCGATGGCAACGGTGTGGGTGGAGGTGGTGATGTTGCTTCTGCTCCCGATTCATCGCAGTGAGGTCTGTGCAGTGCCTGGCACTGGGAATAGTCAGTCAACATCAGCAGTGGAGATGGTACGCTGGTGATCACGATGGTGGTGGTAATGGTGATGCTGCTTCTGCTCTTGATTCTTCTCAGTGGGGTCTACGAAGAAACAGTTCTCCTGCCTGTGATAAGTAACATGATTTCCATCTCTTGATAGTTTCTAAGTATTCTTCTTGATCTCTTCTGAGTAGATACTGCTCCTGCTTTTCCAACAGTGTCTTGACACTCCAGGAATAAAACTTCACACTCCTCTGGCTCAAAAAAACAGCGAGTTTTTCCTCCTTCATTTTCCTTTTCCAAGCTATGTTCTTCATCTTAGCACTCTTTTGAATCTTGTTTTAGTTCCCTCCATCCTTGGGGGACTCAGAAGCCCTTTCAACTTCCCCTCGAGTCAGGAGACTACTTTGTGTTTGCAGCATGGACAATGACCACCTTTGGGAAAAGAACATTTTTCTGAAACATATGCTCCATAGATCCACACATTGATGTCTAGATTTCATGAGTAGCAAGATGAGCCATGATCCTAGGCATTCCCCTGGAGACTGCCCACATGCTCACTGTTCTTCTGTACTGACTCTTCCTTCCTTTCTTCCACCTCCTGATCTGAAGAATTATGGCGGAGAGATTTAGCAGCCTCTCCTCATGGACATGCTCCCATGCAGGCCTCCAGCACTGAGCTGAGGAAATCTCTCACCTGCCTGAGATCCCCAAGGCACACAGTAACATGCAACACAAGCTGAGTGAAATAACAGCAGATTCAGGAATTTATTCTCAGTTCTCCTCTGGCATGTTTTCTAGATTAGGCCACCAAGCCAACAAAACCCCTCACTTTATATTTAGAGAGCAGTTTACACACTATGATGTATGTTAGTTTGATTGCCAAATACGGATACATTTGCTTTCCACCAAGTTGGGTAAACTGAGCCACAGAGAGGCTGCATGATGGGTGTGCATCACACAGAAGGAAGACAGCCTTCTGACTCCAGCTGGCTTCTCTCTATGGCCTCACACGTGGTCTCACTGGTGTCCAGGTACCTGAGCGGCATCAGTGATGGTCCTGTGGTCCTGCATCCCATCATTCCAAACTTGCTGTCATTCTGGATGATGCTTTCAAGGAGTTATGAAGGATAACAGTGTGTGCACTCAGCCTCAGCCACCTTGAGATGGAAATCTGCTCAGAGCAGCAAATTTTTCTTGATCCCCACCAAAGACACTGAAGGAAGGTCTGGGAACAGGTCTGAATCAACTGAAAGGAGGGAAGGATGATGGTGGGAGCCCCCCCTCAACAGGCTCCCTTGCTATTGGAGCTTCTGGGAGCTGAGTCCTACTGACTTGGGGGAGGTGGTTCTGTGCTCACCCTCCTTGAGAGGACACAGCCCCAGCATGCTGACTCTGCCGGTGCCATGGCCGACAGCCTCCACATGGTGCAGCGATGCAGCACAGGACGCTAATGGGCTTTCATCGATTCTGCCGACAAGGCCAGTGAGAGTGTCATGTAACATGAAAGAATGCTGGAGCCTAACCTGGCTTATGAGACCCTGGGTGTGTGTGTGTGGGCACATGCAGTGAGGGGTCTGAGAAGGGCATTTTGCAACAGTGATTTAGATATCTTACAGCTAAGCAAGCTGGAATGGAATGGACATTCCAAAAATCAGAATGACTGTTCTAAGGTACACCTGTCATCCTCAGCTCCCCTCCATGCCCCAATCTGTGTTTCAGTGATAGAACATGACCTTATGAGTAGTTCTCAATTTTAGGAGCAGCGAATGAATCATTCAGGAAGCTTATTACAATCATATATTTCTAGGTCCCATTCCTATAAGTCCAAAGTGGGCCTAGAAATCTGTATTTTTGCCAGTTTTGCAGTGCAGCTAATGCTGCAGTCCACAGGACACACCCTAAGGGACATTAAGCAAAGCCCTTGTGGCTTTCTCCCATATTCCCTCTTTTGCTAAGATATGTCTGCATATAGGTTTTTAGTGGAATTTGTAAGAATTGAGAGTCACTGGTGGAAAACATGTGATCAGCTCTGTTGCGGTACTCCGGGCAGCAAGGACTGGAGGGGAGATAAAGAGGCCTGCTCATCCCAGGAGAATCACCCAAGTGGCTGAAACATGGCCCAGGTCATCCCTGTTTACTGTTGGGCAGCCTGTTTTCCCTGCATTTGTATGTAGGGAAGCTCGTGAGTCTGGGCTGTCTGCCAACTGGGTCATACTTCAGGAGTCCTCCAGGGTGGGAACCGCCCCCACTTCCCTCCAGGCTGCAGAAGGCAAGTGGTTAATGAAACTGGGACAGGGGAACCCTGGGAGATGTGCTCGCAGACGGGGAGGCACCCGGCGGGGAGGACTCACGGCTCGGTCCGCGGATCTTGATGGGCTTACTGCTGGTCATGGACTGGGAGCACGTCTGACACAAGCATTCCTTCCCACTGAAGGTCACCTTGTCTCCAATGGGGAAAGGCTTCCTGTGAGGAGGAAAAAGAAGAAATTCAAGACGTCCGCTCCAGAGGGCTCTGTGTCTATAGGTGACTTGACAACATGTGCTTGAAGGTCTCTGGTAGCTACACGCACGGGCTGTTCCCGGGGCAGAGCTAAACCACTGAATCAGGATCAGGACTGGAAGGAGATCCCGTTGGGCCATTTACATGATTTTTAAACACTGGGAAAACCATAACACTTATTTGAGCTTACATTTCTCTTCTATACAATGGTGGTGGTGGTGGCTTAGTCACAAAGTTGTGTCCGACTCTTGTGACCCCATGGACTGTAGCCTGACAGGCTCCTCTGTCCATGGAATTATCCAGGCAAGAGTACTGGAGTGGGTTGCCATTTCCTTTTATACAATAAAGAGGCTAAAAACTTGTCCCAGGGGTACTTCCTCCTGGAAGGATGTCTTCCCAAGTTGACCTATCCCTGTATGTCAGGAAGAACTCAATTCAATTTGCCAAAACATCCTCCTTTTACTCCCCAGGAATCTTAGCTGTCCACAGAGAACCTCTTCCTCTGTTCACCTGCATTTGAACAGTTGGGAGTTCCACAGCTCAGGAATCTCAAGCTTGTCCTGTCCTGCCTCCCTAACTAAATATACACTGCCCAGAAGTCTCAGCACAGCCAATCCCATCACAGCAGCTCTTGCTCCTGTAGTCTAGAATGCCTGTTAACATGGGTTCTGAGCCCAGGGCCCTAAGCCTGTAGTGGTTCTGCTGCCCTTGCAGTGACAGGAACAATGGAGGGAGTGCTGGGGAGCGGGGAGCTGAGCTCTCGTCACAGCCCAGGCACTGACTACGGGTGAAAGGACACGGATCACGACCTTGAGAAGACACCTCATCTCCATGGGCTTCATGAAACCTCCACTTTATACTGTAAGGACCCTACTGTGCAAACTTCCAGTGGTTCTGGCATTCTAGGACCTAAGGCTCAGGTTTTAAGGGCTGGATGAATGAATGAATGCCACTGGGTGATATTTTCTTAGGTACTGTGTCATTAGTCTCAATCAAAAACCCCAAGTGGTTAATTACTCTAACTGGTAACAAAAAGGTAGTTATTTTATGAGAATAATTAATCTATAGATTACTTTCCCTATTAAAAAGTACATACATATACTCCAATAGTGCTTTACTTATGACTTAGAGCAGTCCATCAAATGTTAAAATATTTGTGGACAGGGTTGAGGTTTTCTTTATTTTTTTTGTCTCTTTAATATGGTATTTGGTATACAGTAGGTCCTTGAGGTAAATTTGCTAAGTTAGCAAGCGGTGGGGATGCTTGGGGTGGGGAGAAGGCAAATGGAGAGCGTTTCCATCACCTATCAAAGGTATTGAGAATGGAGAGAGTAACATGGAAACATATACACTACCATATGTAAAATAGACAGCCAATGGGAATTTGCTGTATGACTCAGGGAACTCAAACCAGGGCTCTGTAACAACCTAGAGGGATGGGATGGGGTGGGAGGTGGGAAGGAGGTTCAAGAGTGGGGGGACATAGGTATACCTATGGCTGATTCATGTTGATGTATGGCAGAAACCAACACAATATTGTAAAGTGATTATCCTTCAATTAAATACATTGTGAAGTCTTGAGAAGGTGGATGATGAACATTATGATAAAGAAAAGAATAATAAAATCAGACACAATTTGGTACCAGTCTCTACAGGTACTGTCTCATTTATCTTCCTGAAAACCTAATGAAGTTGGACGGGTTTTGATGCCCATTTTACCAATGAAGCTGAGGCTTACAGAGGAGAGGGTCACCTGCCAGGCTCGTGGAGGAAGACTATAAACAGACATCCCAGGACCACATGTGGCTGAGGATGTGAGAGCCTGAGCCGGACCCCTGGATTCCGCACTGAGTCTTGAGAGGCCATGGCACTCAGTGTTCCTTTGGGGCCTTTTGATGGGAAGTAGGAGACTTGAGGGTAGGGGCTCAGATCTTTACTCTGCCTGCATCTTGGGACAAACTAGTGTTTTGTATCAGACCGCATCTGAGAGGCAGGATTCCGTTGCTAAATGTTCAAAACCATTTGCTTGTCAAGTCCTTCTACCCCTGAGGTTCCAGTAATGAAAGTGTTCACCCGAGACCTGCCTGGGAAAGGCCACTTCTTCCCTTCCCCAGGGACCTAGGCAGAGGGTCCCGGCCCTCGCGGGCCGTCCACTCACCTGCACAAGCTGCACACGAAGCACTTGGGGTGGTAGGTGCGGCCCAGCGCGGAGATGACCTCGCCCGTGATGAAGTCCCGGCAGCTGTCGCAGCGAGTGCCGTAGAGTTGCTGGTAGTCCTGGGTGCAGATGTACTCCTGGTTCTTGAAGAAGAAGCCCGACTGGGCTAGGCCACAGCCACACACTTGAGGAAACAAGGAGGCAAATAAAGGTAAGTGAGTCCAAGGAAGGGTCTGCAAGCAGGAGGTTCTTGCTGGGGATGAGGCTGGAGGCTGACTCAGTTACAAGCAACCAGAGAATGGTGACACATGGGAACTCATAGGCCTCCAGGGCCAGTGCTGCTTAAAGGGTTGTCTGAAGATCCCTTGCATCAGAATCACCTGGCAGACTTCTGGAGATGTAGCTGCCGGGACCTGAATTTGACTCCCTGGGGTTGCAGAGCCTAGGCATCTGCATTTTTAGCACAACTCCCTGGCTGACCCTGATGCGCACTGACGCCAGCCATGTTGTAGAATCCTCTTAAGATACACGCCATGCGGCTCATACAATGCAACACAGCTAGTAATACCATGATTTAATAAAATAATCATTCAGTTAAAAATTTTCTGGGTATTTCCTACGTTCATAAGTCTGTGCTAGATGAAGACAACTTAGGATGTCAATGGGATATACAACTTGAAGATTATAATTTGTCCTCATCATACTTTATAAAGTCTTTTGGGATACCCTGATGGATAAGATGAAGTAATGTAGGAAGGATAGTAGAAGAGCATGTGGATATAATTATAGGTGTTTGAACAACTGAATCATGGTGGACCCCCTCCCTCAAAGGACTTAGAAATATGTGGGAAATGAGATTTCTCTCTGAGAGTTATGAAATCAACACAGAATGGGAAGGGCAGAAAGAGGCTACGTTTCCTTCAAGATACGGAATGACTGTCGGGGCCACCAGCACTGCTGAGTATATTGATCCAGCTAAAGCAAGGACCGCTCAGCCAGGAAGGGACCAGTCAGCAACAAAGGAAAGCAGCTGGAGAGCTCTTTCAAATCCCCCTTGTTCATAGTTTGCATTCTCCAAGTGACCGTCTGACTTTCTACATAGGTTGCCTTTGGGAAGAAGCAGCTGGTCAGGGCAACTTGAACTGATACAACAGGGAGTTACAGCTCTTGTTTACGGTACCAAACAGGCACTTGGCTTTAATACGTCGGTTTCCCAAAAACGTAGTTAGCCTGACTCAGCTTTATCAAGTGTGATCCGTGGTGGGGAAACCAACAAGATGGTTTCCAAGCCTGTAAGTGCAAGGACCTGGCCTGGACTGGGTGATGTCACCCCAGTAAGTATCCTCTCTTCTCTAATAGGAAAAGTTGTTTTCTAAAAGCAGCTTGGTTAAACATAAGAGGGCCATCCAGGTGAATGTCAGAAGTATTTCATAAGTGTTTATGTACTCTGCAGGTCAGAGGTAGGATTAAAGGGCCACGGTGAGGGAGCAGGGCAGCTTCAAAGTGAATCACGTGGGACTTCACATGTCACAGCAGCAGGGGAAACAGTCTAGGTCAGTGACAGACTCGACTCTGGCAGTCTGACCACCTGGTCTCTGGTCTTGTCACGGCCACTAACTCTCTGGGTGACAATGACCTTGGCCCTCTGTAATCTGGGGCCTCTGTTCACTGCTATGTAAAAAGCAAAAACTGGACAAGAAATGACCGGAGATTTTCTTCTGATACTGACATCCTGTGAGTCCAGAAGAAGGAGAGCTTTCTTCAGTGCCTAGGTGCCTAAACTATAAAGCTCTGTATGAGGTAGAGCTGGAGGCCTATAGAGAGCAGCCCTGTAGGGCTGACGAGTGGAGGAGGTGGTGGTGGAGGTAGCAATTGGGGAAGGGTCCATCTTCCATCAGGCTTCGTGAAAACTCATCACATCAAACAATGCCTGGTCTGGAGGGCAGGCAAGTCCAGAGAACAGGCCAGAGAACAGGCTGTTCTGGAGTGTGCAGGTGGCAGATCGATTGACTCCGTGGTTGTGGAATCAGTTAGGTCATGGCCTACGACCTCACTGGAAAGAGCTCCTGTTTTTTCCCTTCTTTTCTCTCCTTTGTGTCTCCTGCCAACTCTACTCCCAGAGCCACCTCTCCCAGTGGAGAAAACCAGGAGGCCATACAAAAACTTGGAACAATCAGTTCCTTCATTTCCCCCAAGGAGCTGAAGGAGGAAGTTTTTGGTAGAAAGGATGTAAGAGTTGATAAGAATCCCAGGGTTCCTGGAAATACAGTGGGGAACACGAGGTGGAAGGCAGGCTGGACCAGCATGACAGATGTGTTGGAGCCTGAGCAGAGGTCTTCATTCAAATAACAGGAAAGGCCATGGGAAGGGTCTGCAGTATGGAAGTGACATGGAATTAATATATCCAGGGAAGTCGTTATTTTGTGAATCAAAAAGTAAAGTCTTATAATTAAGAGAAAGATCATATGGTCTGACAATGGGACAGAATATGAGAACTCAGAACTGCTTCAAGAAAATAAAGAATGAAAGCTCACTATAAATCTAATGCCTGGAAGAGGCTTTACACCCAGCTTTACTGTGTTTCAGTGGAAAATGTACTATTTTGAGGGTCACTGGACCTTCTTCCATATTTCTATTCTAGCACTCAGGTGCTGTGTGACTTTGAAAAAGTGATTTCACCTCTCTGGAATTCAGCTGCCTCATTTGTAAAATGAGGGAGCCATGTGGTAACTAAGGACACATCCAGGTCTAAGAGTCTAGGATTATGTCACATAATTCTGTTGATTCTCAACTTTTCAAATGAGATGGCTTTATGGACTTTCTAAATGTTAGAAGATCCCCTCAGGGTGATTTCATTATTTTAAACATTTAAATTGTGAAATATACATAAAATGTAGTAAATATACTACACTGTATATTGTACACTGTAAAGAAGAAACATAAAATACGCCCCCAGGTATCCATTACTGAATTTATGAAACAACATTACCAGCACCTTGGAAGCCTGCTCCCATCTCCCTAAGAATGCCTCCTTTCTACACTCCTTTTCCGAATCATGAGTTTATCAATCTCTTTGCTTTTCTTTACAGTCTTACTACCTTGGAGGTATCCACAAACAATATATTGTTTAGTTTTGCCTGTTTTTGAATTTTATATAGATGGACTCATACGGCATTAACTCTTCTGTGTAATTTACTGCTTCATTCTCTCAGTGTTATGTTTTTGAAATTCATTAATGTCGATGTACCTAATTATGGTTCCTTTGTTTTGCTGTGCTGTATTCAACTGTGTGACTACATCACGATTGATCTATTCCACCTGTCCTAGATACAACTCCTTTACAAATATCAATACATGATTTACAGATTCTTTCATTCTACATGTTTACTTTTTACATTCCTGATGATCTATTTTGAAGCAAAAGAGTTTTAAATTTTGATGATGTTTATTTATTTTTCCCCAGTTGCTTGTGCTGTTTTTGTTATCATGTTCAAGAAGGCTTTACCTAACTTAACGTCACAAATATTTGCTCCTATATTTTGTTTTAACAATTTTGTAGTTTTAGCTCTTTAGTTTTTTGACTCACTTTGAGTTAATTTTTGCGTATGGTGTGAAGAAGACTGCAATTTCATTTTTTTGTGTGTACAGATGTTCAGTTTTCCTAGAATCACTTGTTGAAGACTATTCTTTTCCTATTGAATTATTTTGGCTGTCTTGATAACATTCAACTGATCATAATTATAAGACTTTATTTTTTTTTTTAATTTTTTTTATTTATTATTTTTTTTTAATTGTTTTTGCCATACATTGTCATGATATCACCATGGGTTTACATATGCTTCCCCTCCGGAACCCCCCTCCCTCTTCCCTCCCTCCCCCGGGAAATCTCGCTGCACCAGCCCCGAGCATCAGTCCTGGGCTGGCGATTGACTAGACATATGAAAATTAACATGCTTCAATGCCCTTCTCCCATATCATCCCACCCTTACACTCATCCACAAAGTCCACGAGTCTATTCTATACATCTGCGTTCCTTTTGCTGTCTCGTATGTTGGGTTCTCGTTACCGTCTTTCTAAATTCCATATATATGCGTTAATATACTATATTGTCGTTTTTGCTTCTGGCTTACTTCACTCTGGATAATGGGCTCCAGTTTCGTCCATCTGAGTAGAATTGCTTCAAATGAATTTTTTTTTAATGCTGAGTAATATTCCATTGTGTATATGTACCACAGCTTTCTTATCCATTCGTCAGTTGATGGGCATCTAGGTTGCTTCCATGTCCTGGCTATTGTAAACAATGCAGCGATGAACATTGGGGTACACGTGGCTCTTTCAATTCTGGTTTCCTCGGTGTATATGCCCAGCAGTGGGATTGCTGGGTCATATGGCAGGTCTATTTGCAGCTTTTTAAGGAACCTCCACACTGTTTTCCATAGTGGTTGTACTAGTTTGCATTCCCACCAACAGTGTAAGAGGGTTCCCTTTTCTCCACATCCTCTCCAGCATTTATTGCTTGTAGACTTTTGGATGGCAGCCATTCTGACTGGTGTAAAGTGGTACCTCATTGTAGTTTTGATTTGCATTTCTCTGATAATGAGTGATGTTGAGCATCTTTTCATGTGTTTGTTAGCCATTTTTATATCTTCTTTGGAGAAATGTCTGTTAAGTTCTTTGGCCCACTTTTTGATTGGGTTGTTTATTTTTCTAGAATGGAGCTGCAGGAGTTGTTTGTATATTTTTGAGATTAATTGTTTGTCTGTTGTTTCATTGGCTATTATTTTCTCCCATTCTGAAGGCTGTCTTTTCACCTTGCTTATAGTTTCCTTTGTTGTGCAAAAGCTTTTAATTTTAATTAGGTCCCATTTGTTTATTCGTGTTTTTATTTCCAATATTCTGGGAGGTGGGTCATGGAGTATCCCGCTTTGGGTTATGGCAGAGAGTGTTTTGCCTATGTTATCCTCTAGGAGTTTTATAGTTTCTGGTCTTATGCTTAGATCTTTGATCCATTTTGAGTTTATCTTTGTGTATGGTGTTAGAAAGTGATCTAGTTTCATTCTTTTACAAGTGGCTGTCCAGTTTTCCCAGCACCACTTGTTAAAGAGGTTGTCTTTTCTCCATTGTATATTCTTGCCTCCTTTGTCAAAGATAAGGCGTCCATAGATGCGTGGATTTATCTCTGGGCTTTCTATTCTGTTCCATTGATCTATGTTTCTGTCTTTGTGCCAGTACCATACTGTCTTAATGACTGTGGATTTGTAGTATTGCAGAGGAAGGTAAACTTCCAAACTCATTCTATGAGGCCACCATCACCCTAATTCCAAAACCCGACAAAGATGCCACAAAAAAAGAAAACTACAGGCCAATATCACTGATGAACTTAGATGCAAAAATCCTCAACAAAATTCTAGCAAATAGAATCCAACAACACATCAAAAAGATCATACATCATGATCAAGTAGGCTTTATCCCAGGGATGCAAGGTTTCTTCAATATTCGTAAATCAATCAATGTAATACACCACATTAACAAATTGAAAAATAAAAATCACATGATTATCTCAATGGATGCAGAGAAAGCCTTTGACAAAATTCAACATCCATTTATGATAAAAACCCTCCAAAAAGTAGGAATAGAAGGAACATACCTCAACATAATAAAAGCTATATATGACAAACCCACAGCAAACATTATCCTCAATGGTGAAAAGCTGGAAGCATTCCCCCTGAAATCAGGAACAAGACAAGGGTGCCCACTCTCACCACTACTTTTCAACATAGTTTTGGAAGTCTTGGCCACAGCAATCAGAGCAGATAAAGAAATCAAAGGAATCCAGATTGGAAAAGAAGAAGTAAAACTCTCTCTGTTTGCAGATGACATGATCCTCTATATTGAAAACCCTAAAGACTCTACGAGAAAATTACTAGAGCTAATCAGTGAATATAGCAAAGTTTCAGGATACAAAATCAACACACAGAAATCCCTGGCATTCCTATACACTAACAGTGAGAAATCAGAAAGAGAAATTAAGGAAACAATTCCATTCACCATCGAAACAAAAAGAATAAAATACTTAGGAGTATTTCTACCTAAAGAATCAAAAGACTTGTATATAGAAAACTATAAAACACTGATGAAAGAAATCAAGGAGGACACAAACAGATGGAGAAATGTGCCGTGTTCGTGGATTGGAAGAATCAACATAGTGAAAATGAGTATACTACCCAAAGCAATCTATAGATTCAATGCAATTCCTATCAAGCTACCAGAGGTCTTTTTCAAAGAATTAGAACAAATAATTTCTCAATTTGTATGGAAATACAAAAAACCTCGTATAGCCAAAGCAATCTTGAGAAAGAAGAATGGAACGGGCGGAATCAACCTCCCGGACTTTAGGCTATACTACAAATCCACAGTCATTAAGACTTTATTTTTAAAATTTAACTAATTAATTAATTTTTGGCTGTGCTAGGTCTTCACTGCTGCTTTCTCTACTTGTGATAAGCAGCATCTACTCTCTAGGTGCAGCGTGTAGGTCTCTCACTGCATTGGTTTCTCTTGTGGGGCACAGGCTCCAAGGCATGAGGGCTTCAGTAGTTCCAACACTTGGGTTCCAGAGCATGGGCTATTATAGAGCACTACTGGACAACTGGGATCTAGAGCATGGGCCCAGTTGCTCCACAGCATGTGAGATTCTTCCTGGATCAGGGATCGAATGCATTTCTCCTGCACTGGCAGACAGATTCTTTACCACTGAGCCACCAAGGAAGCCCAAGGCCTTATTTTTGCCTCTCATTTCTACTCTATTGATCTCTATGTCTATCGTTGTACCACACTGTCATGTTTATTATAGCTTTGCAGTAAGCTTTTAAAGTGGGAATTTTGAGTCTTCCAACTTTGTTCTTCTTGTTAAAGATTATTTTGGTTATTCTATGTCTCTAATTTCACATACATTTTAGAATCAGTTTGACAATTCCTGCAAAGAAGCCAGTGGGGATTTTCATAGGGATTACACGTGCTATGAACTGAATAGTGTCCTCCCTCAGATTTGTATGTTGAAGCCCCAAGCTATATGTGATGGTGTGTAGATAGGTGGCCTTTAGGAGATAATTAGGTTTAGATGAGGCCATAGGATGGGACCTTTATTATGGGATTAGTGCCCTCATTAGAAGAGACACCAGCACCCTTGCTCATTCTCATCTTCCCCCTTCCCTCCCTCCCATCTCTTTCCCTCTCTCTCAGAAATGTGAGGACACAGTGAGAAGGTACTTGTCAGTAAGACAGGTAAGGAGCTTTCCATAACCTGACTACACTGACGCCATGATCTTGGACTTGCAACCTCCAGAATTGTGAGAAAATACATTACTACTGTTTATGTCACCCAGTCTTTATTTTGTTATGGCAGCCTGAGTTGACTAAGATAGTACTAAGTTCGTAGACTGACCTGGGAATATCACCATCAAAACAAGATTTCTGATCCATATTTTTTCACTTATTCTTCAATATTTTATAGCTTTAAAAGTATATATTTTATGTTTTCATTGAATTTATTCTTATGCATTTTATTTGATGCTATTGTAAAGGGAACTGTTTTCTCAATTTTAGTTTCAGATTATTCATTCTAAGTATATAGAAATACAACTGATTCTGGTAAACTGATCTTGTACCTTGAAATCTGATCAACTTGCTACTTCTATCTAATAGTTTTTTAGTGCATTCCTTGGGATTTGTTATACACAAGATCATGCCATGGGCAAACAGAGATATTCTTACTTCTTTTTCAATCTGGGTGTCTTTTATTTCATTTTCTTGCCTCACTGACCTACCATGAACTTGCAGTATGACGTTAAACAGAAGTGGTAAGAGCAGACTTTTTTCTTTATTAATATTTTTCATCTCAAAGGGAAGCAGTCAGTCAGTCTTTCACCATTAATGTTGAAAGTATGATGTTAGCTGTCGGTTTGCCTTTGTTCTTGAAAGATAGTTTTGCTGAATACATAAATTTTTAGGTACTTCTTTCAGTACATAAAGATATTATTTCACTGTTTTCAGATTTCTTTGTTGCTACTAAAACTTAAGCTGTCAGCTTATTTTACCATTCATAGGCAGATGTCCTGGCTCTTCTCTCTGGCTACTTTTAAGACGGGTTTTTTTGTTTTTTTTTTTTGGTGGGAAGGAGGTTGTTTTGGTGATCTGCAGTTTCACTGTGATATGTGTAGGTAGATTTCTTTTATATTTTCCTACTGGGATTTATAAAGTTTCCTAGATTCAAGGATTTGTGTCTTTCAACAGTTCTACATAATTCAAAGGTGCTATCTCTTCAAATATTGTCCTCCTACTCATGTTCTCTATTATATCTCTGTGGAGCTCTGATTAGATATATGTCAAACTCTCTCACTATATTCCCCATGTATAAACTTCTCTTTTACTTTTACCACTTTCTTGTATTTCTGGGCTATACATATATACTGCTCTCTTTACTGAATCTTAAAGTTTATTATCTTTTCAACAACATCTGATCTGCTATTTAATCCATACACTGAGTTTTAAATTTTAAATACTATACATTTTTATGTCTAAAATGTATATTGTTCCTTTTTCAAATCTGCTGTTGTTATAATGTCTTGTCTCTTGTTCATTGTTTTTGCTGGCTTCCCTTACTTGTTTAAATGTATTGAAAGTAGTTATTGTACAATGTCAGAAAACTTCAGTCTATAAAGTCTCCAAGGTTCCCATTCTACTCTCCATCATTCTGCTGGCTCTCCCTCACTATGATTTGTGTATTTTTTACTGGAGTTATTCACTATGATAATAATGTTATCTGTAGAAACTCTTTGAGGTCTAGAATAAACCTGATCTTTGCCAAGTATGGGATTGCTTTTAAATTCTGTTTCACTTTTAAAAATGCCAATGTATAGCATGAAAATAGAATGTGAATCCATATAAAGAGTGAGTATGGCCAGCCATTTTGATACAAGTTTCACTGTCTTATACCCAGTGCCTAAGTTGATACAGGCAAGTTTCAGTGCTGTTTCCTTTCCTGGTTTACTTCTCATCCATCTATACATTGGGAGTAATCTTTGGTAGGAGGAAATTTAGCTTTACTCAGAGGTCTCCTGTTAGAATCCTACGTTGGTCAGGCTCTAGGCTTTGACTTCTATTCTCCATGATCCATGTAGTCATCAAGGTAAAAGCTCAAGGTCTTTAAGATTTAGCATAAACATGAGGATTAAATCTTTAGCATAAACATGAGGACTGGCATTGGTAGTCACACCAGGATTTCTGCTTTTATTTTATTTTTCACTTCCGCAGATTCCTTCCTTTCATGTTAGCACAGTTGTGCACTTTAAAAGGGTTCTAAAAGAAATTCATAGAAATTTTAGATTTTTCAAATGAGAAGGTTATTTAGGGTAACTAATCCCTATACCATTTACTGCTGGAAACAAAAATACTCTCCAAGTAAAGTTGACATTGAAAATATTCAGAAAAATGATTTTTTTTGGTCTTAAAATCTCCCTTAAAAGATTTTCTATGACCTCCCTATGGTAGACTGTCAAAATGGCCAAATTCTTTATTTTTCTGTATTTACATCATTGGAATCTTATGTTGCAGCTCCTCTCATAAAAGTCAAAGTTTATTTCTCCATGATCTTGGATCTGGGTTGGCCATTTGACTTGTTTTGATCAATGGAACATTAACAAGTATAACACAAGGTGAGGCGCAAAATGGTCTTGCTTACTAAAGCCTGCTCTTTTGTCACATTTGGAACTCAAAGACTACCAATGCAGATGAGTCCAAGCCAGTCTGCTGGAGGACAACAAGCCATATGGAGGTACTCAGGTCAATAGCTTGCCAACCACTGCCAGCTGACCCATCATATCATTATAATGAGGTGAGGAGAGATAAGCAGAGCCAAGTCAGATTGGAATAACTGCCCAGCCAACCCAGAGAATCATGAACCAAATAAAAGATTGTTTTAAACTATTAAATTTTGGCTTAAAGCAAAAGAACAAACACAATCTCTTAAGAATATAACTGTAGATTCATAGCTCAAACCTCCTTATAACAATTTTATTGTCATTATTCTTTGTCCTGTCTCAGTTTCTGGGGATGTAAAAATGGTCACACACCAAGATACTCTCTCAGGTCAACCAGTACTAAAGGCGTTTGCCAATTCTCAATATAAAATACAAACCACACAGAACTTTGCCAAGATGGAGTAGAAGGACAAGAGCTTATCTTCTCTCATGAAAATACCAAGATCACAACTAACTGTTGAACAACTACTAACAAAAAATCGTTGGAACCTTCCAAAAAAGATGTCCTACATTCAAAGAAAAGAAGAAGCCACATCAAGATGGTAGGAGAGGAACAATCACGGTCAAATCAAACCCCACAGCCCCTGGGTGGGTGAATCACAAACTGAAAAACAATTATATCACAGAGTTTCTCTCACAGAAGTGAAAGTTCTGAGCCCCACATCAGGCTCCCTAGCCCAGGGGGTCTGGCATCAGGAGAAGGAGCTCCCAGAGCATCTTTTTTTTTTTTTTTTTCTGAATCAGTTTAATTTCATGAACTGGTCACATGTGACAAACTGCCAGACATCATTACAATTTTCAGCAAATTACACTGAACCACACTTGTTTTTCTAGATGATTTTTTTAAATTTGTATTTTATATGTAGAGTTAACATCTATCCTTCTGAAATTCTTCAACATACCACACTAACAAACTGGAGAATAAAAACCTTATGATCATCTCAGTAGCTGCAGAAAAATCTTTTGATAAAATTCAACATTCATTTATGATAAAAATTCTCCACAAAGTGGGAATAGGGGTAACCTCCCTCAACATAATAAAGGCCATATATGACAAATGTACAGTTAACATCATATTCAACAGTGAAAAGCTGAAACATTTCCTCTAAGACCAGGAATAAGACAAGGATGTCAACTCTAGTCACTTTGATTCAATACAGTTTTGGAAGTTGTAGCCATGGCAATCAGAGACGAAATAGAAATAAAAAGAATCCAGATTGGAAAAGAAGAAATAAAACTGTCACTGTTTGCAAATGACATGATACTATACATAGAAAATCCTATAGATGCTACTAGAAAGCTATCGATATTATAGCTCATCAGTAAATTTGGTCAAGTTTTAGGATACAAAATTAATATGCAGAAATATGCATTCCTATACACTAACAACAAAAGATCAGAAAGAGAAATTAAAGAAATAATTCCACTTACCATCACATCAAAAAGAATAAAATACCAAGAAATAAACCTACCCCAGGGGACAAAAGAACTGCATTCTGAAAGCTGTAAGATGCTGAGGAAAGAAATCAAAGATGACAGAAACAGACAGAAAGATATTCTTGGATTGGAAGAATCAATATTGTCAAAATGACTATACTACCCAAGGCAATCTACAGATTCAAGGCAATCCCTACAGAATTATCAATGACATTGTTCACAGAACTAGAAGAGAAAAATCTTAAAACTTGTATGGAGACACAAAAGACTCCTAATAGCCAAAGCAATCTTGAGAAAGAAAAATGGATTTGGAAGAACCAGGATCTGTGACTTCAGACTACACTACAAAGTTACAGTCATCAAAACAGTATGGTACTGGTACAAAAATATAAATACAGATAAATCGAACAGGATAGAAAACCAGAAATAAACCCATGCAGCTATGGTCAATTAACTTATGACAAATTGACTTCACATTATTGGAAAGACAATCTCTTCAGCAAATGGTACTGTGAAAACTGGACAGCTACATTTAAAAAGTGAAACTAGATCATTCTTTAACACAATACACAAAAATAAGCTCAAAATGGATTAAAGACTTAAATATGAGACTGGACACTATAAAACGTTCAGAGGAAAATATAGGCAGAACACTCTGACATAAATCGCAGCAGTATCTTTTTCAATCCATCTCCCAGAATAATGTAAATAAAACCCAAAACCAAAATAAACAAATGGAACCTACTTAAACTCAAAAGTTCTTGTAGAGCAAACGAAGACCACAGACAAAACAAAAAGACAACTCACAGATTGGGAGAAAATATTTGCAAATGATGTGACTGACAAAGCATTAGCCTCTAAAATTTACAAACAGCTCATGATGCATAACAGCATCAAAACAAACAATCAGAAAATGGGCAGAAGACCTAAATAGACATTTCTCCAAAGAAGACATGGAGATGGTCAAGAGGCACATGAAAACTTGTTCAACATGACTAATTATTAGAGAAATGCAAATCAAAACTAGAGCCAGACATCCTGGAACGTGAAGTCAACTGGGCCTTAGGAAGCATCACTACGAACAAAGCTAGTGGAGGTGATGGAATTCCAGCTATGCTATTTCAAATACTGAAAGATGGCACTGTGAAAGTGCTGCACTCAATATGCCAGCAAATATGTAAAACTCAGCAGTGGCCACAGGACTGGAAAAGGTCAGTATTCATTCCAATCCCAAAGAAAGGAAATGCCAAAGAATGCTCAAACTGCCACACAATTGCACTCATCTCACATGCTAGCAAAGTAATGCTTAAAATTCTCCAAGCCAGGCGTCAGCAATATGTGAATCATGAACTTTCAGATGTTCAAGGTGGTTTTAGAAAAGGCAGAGGAGCGAGAGATCAAATTGCCAACATCTGCTGGATCATCGAAAAAGCAAGAGAGTTCCAGAAAAACATCTATTTCTGCTTTATTGACTATGCTAAAGCCTTTGACTGTGTGGATCACAATAAACTGGAAAATTCTGAAAGCCATGGGTATACCAGACCACCTGACCTGCGTCTTGAGAAACCTGTATGCAGGTCAGGATGCAAGTGTTAGAACTAGACACAGAACCACAGACTGGTTCCAAATAGGAAAAGGAGTTCGTCAAGGCTATATATTGTCACCCAGCTTATTTAACTTATATGCAGAGTACATCATGAGAAATGCTAGGCTGGAGGAAGCACAAGCTGGAATCAAGATTGCCGGGAGAAATATCAATAACCTCAGAAATGCAGATGACACCACCCTTATGGCAGAAAGTGAAGAAGAACTAAAGAGCCTCTTGATGAAAGTGAAGGAGGAGAGTGAAAAAGTTGGCTTAAAGTTCAACGTTCATAAAACTAAGATCATGGCATCTGGTCCTATCACTTCATGGCAGATAGATGAGGAAACAGTGGCTGCCTTTATTTTTTGGGGCTCTAAAATCACTGCAGATGGTGATTGCAGCCATGAAATTAAAAGACGCTTACTCCTTGGAAGGAAAGTTATGACCAACCTAGACAGCATATTAAAAAGCAGAGACACGACTTTGCCAACAAAGGTCCATATAGTCAAGGCTATGGTTTTTTCAGTGGCCATGTATGGATGTGAGAGTTGGACTACAAAGAAAGTTGAGTGCCAAAGAATTGATGCTTTTGAACTGTAGTGTTGGAGAAGACTCTTGAGAGTCCCTTGGACTGCAAGGAGATTCAACCAGTCCATCCTTAAGGAGATCAGTGCTGGGTGTTCATTAGAAGGACTGATGCTGAAGCTGAAACTCCAATACTTTGGCCACCTGATGCGAAGACTCATTGGAAAAGACCCTGATGCTGGGAAGAATTGGGGGCAGGAGGAGAAGTGGACGACAGAGGATGAGATGGCTGGATGGCATCACTGACTCAATGGACATGAGTTTGGGTAAACTCCGGGAGTTGGTGATGGACAGGGAGGCCTGATGTGAAGCAGCTCATGGGGTTGCAAATAGTTGGACACTACTGAGCAACTGAACTGAACCTAACCTACAATAAGATATCACCTCACACCAGTCAGAATGGCCATCACCAAAAAAAAAAAAAAAAAAAAAAAATCCACAAACAATGAATGCTGTAGAGTGTGTGGAGAGAAAGGAGCCCTGCTACACCTTGGTGGGAATGTAAATTGGGACAGTCATTGTAACAGTATGGAATTTTTTAGTTTTGTTTTTTCCTTTAAAAACTAAAAATAGAGCTACCATGTGACCCTGAAATCCCATTCCCGGACAAATATCCAGAGAAAAACATGATCCAAAAGGATATATGCACCCCAGTGTTCATTACAGTGCTGTTTACAATAGCCAAGATACGGAAGCAACCTAAATGTCCATCAACAGAGGAATGCATTAAGAAGATATGGTACATATATATAATGGAATACCACTTAACCATTAAAAAGAATGAAATAAAGCCATGTATGGCAACATGGATGGACCTAGAGATAGTCATGCTGACTGAAGTGAGTCAGATAGAGAAGGAGAAATATCATATGACTTCTCCTATATGTAGACTCTAAAAAGAAATGATACAAATGAACTTGCTTACAAAACAGAAAGAAAACCACAGACTTGGAAAATGAATTTATAGCTGCCAGGGGGAGGGATGGGGGAAGGGCTAGTTGGGAAGTTATGGATGGACATATATACACTACCATGTTTAAAATGGATAGCTGACAAGGACCTACTGTGTAATATATTGAACTCTGCTCAATGTTGGGTGTTGACCTGGATGGGAGATGAGTTTGGGGAGGAATGGCTACATGTGTATGCATGACTGGGTCCTTTTGCTGTTCACTTGAAATTGACACAACATTTTTTGTTAATGGACTATACCCCAACACAAAATAAAAAGTTTTTTTTTTTTAAAAAAAGAAAAAAATATTGTCAAAATGACTATACTACCCAAGGTAATCTACAGATTCAATGCAATCCCTATTAAATCACCAATGGCATTTTTCACAGAACTAGAACAAAAAGATTTAAAATTTGTATGGAGACACAAAAGATACCAGATCGCCAAAGCAATCTTGAGAAAAAAATGGAGCTGGAGGAATCAGGCTCTGACTTCAGACTATACTATAAACCTATAGTCATTAAAATAGTATAGTGCTGTCACAAAAACAGAAATAAAGATCAGTAGAACAGGAGAGAATATCCAGAGATAAACCCATGTATCTATGGTCACCTAATCTAAGAAAAAGGAGGCAAAAATTTACAATGGATAAAAGGTAGTCTCTTCAATAAATGTTGCTTGGAAAACTGGACAGCTACATGTAAAAGAATGAAATTAGAATATTCCCTAACACCATACACAAAAGTAAACTCAAAATGGATTAAAAACCTAAATGTAATGTTGGATACTATAAAATTCTTAGAGGAAAACATAGGCAGAACACTTTCTGTCATAAACCATAGTAATGTCTTTTTCAATCCACCTCATAATGAAAATAAGAACAAAAATGAACAAATGGGACCTAATTAAACATAAAAGCTTTTGAGCAGCAAAGGAAACCATAAGCAAAATGAAAAGACAATCCTCAGAATGGGAGAAAATATTTGCAAATGAAGCAACAAACAAGTGATTAATCTCAAAAATATACAAACAGCTCATGTAGCCCAATATCAAAAAAACAATCCAATAAAAAAAATGGGTGGAAGAGCTAAACAGACATTTCTCCAACATCACTAATTATTACAGAAATGCAAATTTAAACTACAATGAGGTATCACCTCATATTGGTTAGAATTGCCATTATCAAAAAATCTACAAACAATAAATACTGGAGAGGGTGTGGAGAAAAGGGAACCCACTACTCTGTTGGTTGGAATGTAAATTAGTGTAGCTACTGTGGAAAAGAGAATGGAGTTTCTTTAAAAAATTAAAACTAGAACTACCCTATGATCTAGCAATCCAAATCTTGGGCATATATCCAGAGAAAACTATAATTCAAAAAGATACATGTGCCCCAGTGTTCACTGCAGCACTATTTACAATAGCCAGGATGTGGAAGCAACCTAAATATCCATTAACAGAGGAAATAAAAAAGATGTGGTAATGCATACAATAGACTTACTCAGCCATTAAAAAGAATCAAATAATGCCATTTGTAGCAATATGGATGGTCCTGAAGAGTATCATACTAAGTGAAATAGGTCAGGCAGAGAAAGACAAATATAGTATCACTTCCACATAGAATCTAAAAAAAATAATACAAATGCACTTTTTTATAAAACTGAAACAGACTCACAACCTTAGAAAACAAGCTTATGTTACAAAAGGGGAAAAGTAGGGTGGCAGGGAGGGACAAATTTGGAATTGACACATACACACTATTTTGAGTTTGGAATTGACATATACACACTACTATATTTAAAATAGATAATCAACAAGTACCTACTGTATATCACAGGGAACTCTACCCTATATTCTGTTACAATCTAAATGGGAAAAGGCTTTGAAAAAGAAGATATATATATATATATATATATATATATATATATATATGCATATATAACTGAAGTACTTTGCTTACACTTGAAACCAGCAAAACACTGTAAATCAACTATACTCCAATATAAAATAAAAATTAAAAAAGGAAGCCACATAATTAAAATATATTCCATATAAGCTTACACAGATAAATTAGGGAATATGTATATAAAATTTATTTGCTCAGTGAAGAGTCCTGGGGAACTCTGGGGAAAGAAATCTGGGACTTTACTTGATGGCTGAGGAAGTCAGTCTTGGAGGCACGGAGCTGAGGTTAGTAGCAGGTACTAAAATGAAAAGATCTGGCGGTTTCAACTGACCTTAAATTCAATATATATCAGTGGTTCCTCAGGAGGTTAATTTCGTTTCAGTCACATTAAAGAAAGGTAGTCCTTGCTGTATTTGGCAGACCTTGAGAAATGTGGTCTGTTATGAGCATTATGCTTTAGGAATGATAGTGACAAACTGGAAAGAATCAGGGAGGAAGACTCTAGGATGATTACACAAGTTGGAATCAATTCAGATGAAGCCCAGTTTAACAACCTGCGATATAACTGGGTGTGGGAGAGAACTGACTACAAGCACACACAGGGCAGCCACGGGGAAAAGCAATCACAGAGAGCTCATAAAACGCCATGAGGACAAATCTAAAACCAGCAAGTGGAAGTTACGGCTTAGAGGTCAAACATTCTCTAAACCCAAAGGACAATTCAACATCAGAATGGCTTCTCTGTGGAACAGGAAGCTTGGAAGAAAAGTTCAAAAAGTGGAGGCTGGAGCAGCATTAGTCAGGGACACGGGGGAGGGAGGGTCGCCTGGCTTGAGAGGGCCCACAAGGCTCCTTCAGCCCGGTTCCCGTTTTCCTGTCACTAGTGAGCCTTCTTTGGGAATGCTTAGCTCACTTGAGCAAAGGTTTAATAAATTATCCATAGTTAAGCGTCCCAATTAGAGGTTACCCAGCATCCGTCTGCTCCCAAATTACAACCTTACTGAAGTTAAGATGTATCTTCTACCTTGTTAAACCTAACCTCTGAGGACTCTCACCCTTATCTCAGAGCCATGTCAAATTTTAGCCATGATAGTTTTGCCCTTTCAATGGCTCTCAAATTGATTTATAGGCACAAACCAGGAGTCTTCTCAAATGTGTAAAGTATGCTTGCAGGATTGCCATTTTCCTTCTGGGTCAGTAATTCCACTCCAGGGTCTCCAGGCTCCCTCTCTCCCCTTGTATCCCACTACATCCCTTACTCGACCCTCTCATCTCATGCCACACTGCTGAAGAGAGAATTCTTATAACCAGCTCAAGGAAGGTCTTTTTAGGCCTTTGTAGGCATCTTAACTGCCTATGTTTGTTTGTTCTGCCTGCCCTGTGGCATGTCCTGGAGTGAGAGTACGGCCAGGAATCTGAGAAGGGAGTTGGGAGACTGGGCCTCCTACCTTGACAGGTGAAGCATCTGATGTGGAAGTGGTTATTGTGGACACGAACCACCTCCCCTTTGCAGGTGTCTCCGCATCGGTAGCACTGGATGACACTGGAGCTGCCCCGGGGACTGTAAGGATTCTGCTGATACGGAACTGTAGAAAGAAACAAAGAGATCACCATCCAGAAGGCTCTTTTTCTTTAAAAAGTCTGCCATAACACACAATTATAATATTAACTGGCAGAAAAAGCAAAAAGGGTGAGCATGATTAGCAAAGTACCTTCAACACATCATTAGGCTGAGTATGCCAAGCTAAGACATCTTTAAAAGGTGAGTGGCATTAAGAGTTTATAAACCTACTGAAGCAGGCAGAGACTTCTGAGTGAACATAACCTTTTCTTGCAATAATAGAGGCCAAATTCACAAATGAAAAATAAAAGAGGAAGTAGAGTATTTCAAGATGGAAGTAGAGTATTTCAAGATAAATGATCCAGAAATACCATTTTTGGGGAGATCTCTGGATCAATACCAGGCCCAAAAAAGGGAATTTAGGTCTTGCCATTGATTCATGGGTCTGAGGAAAGGGGTGGCTGACTGCCTCCAACTGGCCTTTCTGTTGAGCAAGTTCCAGCTCCTCTCTGCCTCTCAGTTTATACATATATGGAATGGGGATGCTCAATAGTGGTTGACTTTCTGAAAAAAAAAAAAAAAAAAAGGCACTCAAGTTGGAAGGAGGTTGATGATGTGACCTACCTTACAACTGCCTTTGAATAGCACCTTCCATAACATTGAGAACATTGTCAAATGTGTGTAGTTGGGGAAAAGAGCTGGTGGGGACTATAAAGGGGCTGAAGTCACTGGGATGGTCATCATTTGATGATACTGTAGACTTACACTTGCCTTTTGAGGCCACTGATCTCTTGCTTAGACTTTCTCATAGCTTCTTTTCTAGATTTTCTTTCCCTGGAATATACTTTGCATGACCATTATATAAACTGGTCATTGAGTATTTAATAATATATTAGGCACCTATCTAGAACATAAGTTTCAGGGTCAAAAGGGATATTAATAGCTGTCTGGTCCAACCTCTTTATATCTGAACTGTTGAGACAACTTTGGCAGTGAGGAACTCAATCTTCTCTTTTGGAGGAAGCCCTTAGGAGTCCTGGGGAGACAATCACCCAATTCCTCAATTCTTACTCAAGACTGAAGTAACTGTCCACAAATTTATGCTCATATCCTATTAGGAGAAGGCCCACCCTTGTCCTAATTATAAGGATGACCACTTGATTGGAGGGGGATTGGTGTCCATCATTTAGACATGTAGACTTGCTGGCTAAACTCTGAATAAGCATAAGTCAAAACTGTACTCAGAGAAACTTTGAACTGCCAAGGAACCTAAAGAACACCTAGGTCAAGGGTTCTTGACCTAGTGTGGTTAACTATTATGTCTGTTCATTGAAATTTGAGTCTTTTATTTTTGGCACATGGAGGACTGCACATAGTGTCTCGCTTGACAATGAAACATGAATGGAAACTGTGCGTCACTTCCAACTGGGAGCCCTAGGAGCCAGTATGGGATCTGCCATATTGCCTTTCCCATAGCCCAGTGACCAGGGATATCCCAGATGGTGTGCAGGATGCAGCAGCTTGGGTTCCTGATGGAGAAGTCCTGCAGCAGGGCTCTAAGCTAACTCAGGATGAATGTCGATCATGAGCAAGGAGGAATTTTTATTGTCGTAGCCTCTAAGGCTTTTTTTAACTGCAGCATACCCTGATACACCTGATATCTAATACTTCTAGTGAAACATGAAATTTTGTTTTATACATATTATACCATAGTTTTCTTCAGAGTCTCAAAGATGATCCCCACAACTGATCTCATGTTCCTTCCACCTTTTGAAGACAAGGAACAGAAATCCCAGACTTTCAATTACCTCACACATCTTGAACCGGAAGTGCACTAAAGGGCAAAAAGCTGGTGGCTAATCTCTGAAACTGCTAATACTGACAACTTTTATCTGATATGGGAGAATAATATCTTTCCTACAGTCTTTTTCTCAAGAAGTTCATGCCCTTTATTTAACGTTTCATTTTCCTGTCTTAAATTTAAGACAAACGTTAAATGAGTTAGCTAGTTAACTAAATCATTAATTAACTCAGAAAATGAGTTAATACAAGTAAAACATTTCAAAAGTTCACGAAGTATTCCACAAACATATTTCAGGGCTCCACTGGTATCTTGACCATCACATCCTCCCCAGAGCTCACAGCAATCCTTCCCCACTCCCATAAGGGCCACAAACATTCTCCTTGGTATTATTATTATTATTTTTGCTTCTTTTTCTAATTCCTGCTCAGTGTCCCCTGAAAGGTATTTCATTCTCCCATCTCCTCCAAATTTGTGAGAAAAATATGGATTCTGTTTATATAGGCAATGTAATGATCTACTATTGCTAAGGGAAATAAAATTGTGAGTCTGAAAATAAAATAAGAAAAAATAGTATAATCACCATCAATGATGAGAGCTCTTGAAAGGATCCAAAAGTCCCTCCATAATCACTACACAAATTTCATCTACCTCTTCTTTTTTTAAAAAAGCTTTTATCTATTTTTTTCCATAGTTAACAAAAGAGTCCAAAATGTAGTACTTGGGTGTGATCTCAAAAATGACACAATGATCTAGGTTTGTTTCCAAGGCAAACCATTCAATATTACAGTAATCCAAATCTATGCCCCAACCACTAATGCTGAAGATGAACTTGAATGGTTCTATGAAGACCTACAAGACCTTCTAGAACTAACACCAAAAAAGATGTCCTTTTCATCATCAGTTCAGTTCAGGTGCTCAGTCATGTCTGATTCTTTGTGATCCCATGGCTTGAAGCATGCCAGGCTTCCCTGTACTTCACCAACTCCTGGAGCCTACTTAAACTCATGTCCATCAAGTTGGTGATGCCATCCAACCATCTCATCCTCTGTCGTCCCCTTCTCCTCCCACCTTCAATCTTTCCCAGCATCAGGGTCTTTTCAAATGAGTCAGTTCTTTGCATCAGGTGGCCAAAGTACTGGAGTTTCAGCTTCAGCATCAGTCCTTCCAATGAATACTCAGGACTGATTTCCTTTAGATGGACTGGTTGGATCTCCTGCTGTCCAAGGGACTCTCAAGAGTCTTCTCCAACACCACAGTTCAAAAGCATCAATTCTTCAGGGCTCAGCTTTGTTTATAGTCCAACTCTCACATCCATACATGACTACTGGAAAAACCAAAGTTTGACTAGACGGATCTTTGTTGGTAAAGTCTCTGTTTTTTAATAGGCTGTCTAGGTTGGTCATAGCTTTTCTTCCAAGGAGCAAGCATCTTTTAATTTCATGGCTGCAGTCACCATCTGCAGTGATTTTGGAGCCCCCTAAATAAAATATCTCACAATTTCCATTGTTTCCCCATTCATTTGCCATGAAGTGATGGGACTGGATGCCATGATCTTTTCATCATAGGGGACTGGAATGAAAAAGTAGGTAGTTCAGAGTTAAGCTGGAGTAATAGGCAAGTTTGACCTTGGAGTACATAATGAAGCAGGGCAAAGGCTAACAGAGTTTTGCCAAGAGAATGCACCAGTTATAGCAAACATCCTCTTCCAACAATACAAGAGATGACTCTACATATGGACATCACCGATGGTCAATACCAAAATCAGATTGATTATATTCTTTGTAACAGAAGATGGAGCAGCTGTATACAGTCAGCAAAAACAAGATCAGGAGCTGACTGTGACTCAAATTATGAGCTCCTTATTGCAAAATTCAGGCTTAAATTAAGGAAAGTAGGGAAAACCACCAGGCCATTCAGGTAGGTATGAGCTAAATCAAATCCCTTATAATTATATAGCATAAGTGACAAATAGATTCAAGGGATTAAATCTGATAGACAGAGTGCCTGAAGAACTATGGATGGAGGTTTGTGACATTGTACAAGAGGCTATGATCAAAAACAGCTCCAAGAAAAAGAAATGCAAAAAGGCAAAATGGTTGTCTGAGGAGGCCTTACAGATAGCTGAGAAAAGAAGTGAAAGGTAAAGAAGAAAAGGAAGGATATACACATCTGAATGCAGACTTCCAAAGAATAGCAAGGAGAGATAAGAAAACCTTCTTAAGAGAGCAATGGAAAGAAATAGAGGAAAACAACAGAAAGGAAAAGACTAGAGATCTCATCAAGAAAATTAGAGATACCAAGGGAACATTTCATGGAAAGATGGGCACAATAAAGGACAGAAATGGTATGGACCTAACAGAAACAGAAGATATTAAGAAGAGGTGGTAAGAATACACAGAACTGTACAAAAAAGGTCTTAATGACTCAGACAACCACGATGGTGTGATCACTCACCTAGAGCCAGACATCCTGGAGTGTGAAGTCATGTAAGCCTTAGGAAGCATCACTATGAACAAAGCTAGTGGAGGTGATGGAATATCAGCTGAGCTATTTCAAATCCTAAAAAGATAACACTGTTGAAGTGCTACACTCAATATGCCAGAAAATTTGGAAAATGCAGCAGTTACCCCAAGACTGGAAAAGGTCAGTTTTCATTCCAATCCCAAAGAAGGGCAATGCCAAAGAATGTTCAGACTATGATACAATTCTGCTCATTTCACATGATAGCAAGGTAATGCTCAACAATCTTCAAGCTAGGCTTCAACAATATGTGAACTCAGAATTTCTGGATGTACTAGGTAGATTTAGAAAAGGCAGAGGAATCAGAAATTAAATTGTAAATATCTATTGGATCATAGAAAAAGCAAGGGAATTCCAGAAAAACATCTACTTCTGTTTTATTTACTATGCTAAAGCCTTTCTGCAGATCCTAACAAACTGGAAAATTCTTCAAGAGATGGGAATACCACTTTACCTGCCTCCTGAGAAACCTGTATGCAAGTCAGGAAGCAACACTTAGAACTAGACATGGAACAATGGACTTTTTAAAGTTGGGAAAGGAGTATGTCAAGGCTGCATACTGTTGTCCTGCTTATTTAACTCATATGCAGAGTACATCATGAGAAATGCCAGGCTGGATGAAGCACAAGCTGGAATCAAGATTGTGGGAGAAATATCAATAGCCTCAGATATGCAGAGGACACCACCCTTATGGCAGAAAGTGAAGAGGAACTAAAGAGCCTCTTAATGAAAGTGAAAGAGGAGAGTGAAAAAACTGGCTTAAAACTCAACATTCGAAAAACAAAGATCATGACACTTGGTCCCAGCACTTCATGGTGAATAGATAGGGAAACAATGGAAAACAGTGACAGACTTTATTTTCTTGGGCTCCAAATAACTTCAGACAGTGATTGCAGCTACGAAATTAAAAGATGCTTGCTCCTTGGAAGAAAAACTATGATGAATCTAGACAATGTTTTAAAAAGCAGAGACAAAGATCTGTCTAGTCAAAGCTATGGTTTTTCCAGTAGTCATGTATGGATGTGAGAGTTGAACCATAAAGAAGGCTGAGCACCGAAAAATTGATGCTTTCAAACTGTGGTGCTGGAGAAGACCCTTCAGAGTCCTGTGAACTGCAAGGAGATGAAGCCAGTCAATCCTAAAGGAAATCAACCCCAAATATTCATTGGAAGGACTGATGCTGAAGCTCCAATACTTTAGAGCTCTTCACCAGATATGAAGAGCTAACTCAATGGAAAAGACCATGATGCTGGGAAAGACTGAGGGTAGGAGAAGAGGGCAACAGAGGATGAGATGGTTGGATGGCATCATCAACTTTTTGGATATGAGTTTGAGCAAACTCTGGGAGATAGTGCAGGACAGGGAAGCCTGGTATACTATAGTCCATAGGTTTGCAAAGAGTTGGACACAACTAAGTGACTGAACAACAACATTTATTTATTATTTTTGGTCTTTTGGCCACACTGAGCAGCATGCAGGATGATTCCTGGACCAGGATTGAACCTGGGCCTCCACAGTAAAAGCACTGAATCCTAACCACTAGGCCACCAGGGAATTCTCTCATCTATCTCTTCTCTAATTGATCTCTACGTATTTCTTAAGAACTAGCTTCCAAGATCAACTAACTTTTTATGATTTGATTTTCTAGGAAGATTGTTTAGTGATCCTGGTTTTCAGTCAAAACTCAATCTTTGAACCATTCAGATAAAAGCCATAAAATCAGAGAGGGGATGGATTGAGAAAACAGACCTTTGGGGGCAGAGTAGCCTTGGGCTCCCTGCCCTAACTCTCCTGCTTCGTTCAGCATGAGGGTGCTGTTTCAGGGATGCTGACTATGACTGGAGTCCACAAATGTCTGATATTTATAAATAGTCCCATAAACAGAAATGCATGCATCCACAGTCAGATAAATTAAAAAAAAAGGGATGTCCTTGGTGGTTCAGTAGTTGACTCCAAGCTCCCAATTCAGTGGGCCCAGGTTTGACCTCTGGTCAGGGAACTAGACCCCACATGCCATAACTAAGTGTTCACATGCTGCAACTAAAGATCTCACATGCCCCAACTAAGATCAAAGATCCCACATGTTGCAACTAAGACCTGGCACAGACAAATAAATAAATATTAAAAAAAATTAATACATGCATCATTGGTTCAAGTTCTTCCAGATTGCTGATGTAAGTTCAGTTCAGTTCAGTCGCTTAGTCGTGTCTGACTCTTTGTGACGCCATGAACCGCAGCACACCAGGCCTCCCTGTCCATTACCAACTCCTAGAGTCCACCCAAACCCATGTCCATCGAGTCAGTGATGCCATCCAGCCATCTCATCCTCTGTCGTCCCCTTCTCCTCCTGCCCCCAATCCTTCCTAGCGTTAGGGTCTTTTCCAATGAGTCAACTCTTCGCATGAGGTGGCCAAAGTATTGGAGTTTCAGCTTCAACAGCTGACTATAAATGGGCAGTGGATGTGTAAGATTTGAGCTTACAGACCTTTTCTTATTCAGACAGTGTCAGTAGGAACTGTGGGGGTCAAGGGAAGTGCCACTGAGATATGCCACATCTGCTCTTGCCCTGGAAGCCACCTCATTTCCAGTAAGATTTTGTACTCTCAGTTAAGTCAGCAACTTAATCTAATCTTATTCTGTGAGTATATGGGGGTGGAGTGGGGTTGTCACTTCTTCCTTCCAATCTGTAACACCCTTGAAACTCTAAAATTTTATTGTTGATTTTCTGCTGACTATTATTTCCATTAATTTTTATTTCAGAAAGTACTAAAATTCAGCCATGTGATTTATAACATTTATCTTATGGGCCAATGACTTTTGAATTCCAAATTGACTTATACATGAAGTTTTAAGCTGCTTCATGCTAGGAGCTGCCTATCCTTTAAAGCAACACTGGAGAGCAGGACATTAGCTCTTCAAAGCCTCAAAGGACATTAGTTCTTTTCACTCGTTAAATAATCCATGAAGTTAACAAGTATAGACATATGGGTCATATGATATATTTCTAAAAGGCAGGAACCTCTAGCTTCTGTTTTATGCTATTTGGATACACTTTGTTATCCAGGAGAGACATTTCCAATTACTGGTTCTTAAGCAGTGATGTCCAATAGAATTTTCTGAGCTATGAACATGTTCTATATCTACACTGTCCAATATAATAATCGCTAGCCATATGTGGCTGTTGGGCACTTAAAATGTGGCTAACGTGACTGTTGTACTGAATTTTTAATTTTGTTAATTTTAATTAATATAAATTTCCATTGAAATAGCCTCATGTGACCAATGGTCACCAAACTGGACATTTTTGCAGCCTTATAGTTTCATAAATGGAACACCAGGCATTAAGAATGAAGAAAAAGAAATTAAACTTGGTTGAATCCTGTTTACACAAAAATCACATGTACAAATTAATTCAAGACTACCACCTCAGACTTAAATTATTCCTTTATATCCCTGAAGAGTTTTAAAGTTGTATTTAAAAAATAATTTGCAGTAATAACCAGTTATACACAGATTCATCCATTCTGAATATGATTTGGATACAACAGGTTCTAAACAGAGAAATAAATACTGACTTTTTTAAAGCACATTTTCTTCAGGCACTGTAAGACTTAATCTTATAAGAACAATCTTAATCTTTCCAAGAATGAAAGAAAGATAATCAGTTGCCAATGGTTGTCAGAATAATTTTTTAAGAAAGAAAATCATCTGGTCAGTACCCAAGAGATTAAAAATTAAGGGTCTATATGCTTACCAAATCTTTAGTGATCTATGAGAAAATATATCTTAATTCCACAACTAAATTTGTGAGTAAAGCTCTTTCCCAAAAGCTACCAAGAAAGTTTAAAACTGCTGGAGCTAAACAACAAATTGGAAGGGGAGGGTTGACGGCCTCTCAGAAGTTAAAAAGGAGCACAACAGTTGAACACGGCAGGAGACAAATTTCAGTATCCGGTTCCTTCTCCTGGCTCTTCCTCTCTCCCTCGGTCATTTCTCAGTTCACGTTTCTCTCTCTGATAGGTAGCGCTGGGGGTAACCCGGGTTCCGATTCCCTTTCTGCGGTCACCTACTTTTCTACAGGATTGCAAAATCCTGCAACTTTTCTGGGTTCAGTTCCTTCCTTAGCTGCCAAGAAGACTGGACAAAATGATTTAAAATATCTCTTCCAATCAAAAACTGCTTGTCTCTGTGTGTGGTTTTCTGTGCCTCCTCCTTTCCCTCCACCTTTTCTTTTCTCCTCTAACCGGTCCCACTTTTAAACTAGACTGTGCTGCCTGTTATCAGATTTATTAGTCTGTCTTAAAAGCAGATAATGGCATGATTCTTCTTTCATAAACAAAACAACCCAAGTTAAATGTTCTCTCTACTGATGTGGCACGGGCACAATTTTTTTCCCTCTCCTGAGGGTCACTTGATTTTGTAGGTAAAAATGTTCCCACATTCTAACCGAGTCATCTTTAAAACAATCTTTAAAAGGTATTATAGAAGCACCTATGTAATGCTATGGTATAATTAAAAGAGTGACAAAACTGACATGGAGATAGTATAACAACTGTGAATAACTGGCTGGAGGTGTAATAAAAACAGTGGAACTTCTGCCTGAACAGTGAAACATCAAGCAGAGAATCAACTGGTTCAGCAGTGAGCTTTCAGTTGCCCAGGGCCCTGGAAAACAATTGAGTCCAGCAGCTGGCATGAGCCGCCCAGCTCCCAAAGTACCCTTAGTGTGTTAACAGGTATTTGCTAAAGACCCAGGAGGAGACTCAAGTGAGGATCCAGGCATTTCACAGGTAGAAAGCTATCTGCCTGGGTCTGGATATGAGTTGTCTGGTAGTTCAGAACAGGGCCCTTCAGTTTGATTTTGGAGTTGAATCAGAATGCATGCACCAATCCTGTTTCCTCTAGTAAGACCAGAGAGACACGGGTTCCTTGTGTGGCAAGGGGTGCTAAGAAGCTAGAGGCACAGAAGTTAAGAGTGTGGATGCTAGAGTCAGGAAGGCTGCGTTTATGTCCCAGTCCTGTCACTCACTCATTGTGTGAACCTGGCCAAATCACGTGACACTGCTCTCAGTCTGCTCATCTCTAAAGCGGGAATAACTCTGGTCATATGTGAGTATTAAATTACCTAAATGATATGCAGATGCTTAGTACACTGGCTGGCATGTCACTTGGGATCCATAAGGTATCAGCAATAGTTAATATTAAAGAATTCTCAGGGCTTCCCTGGTGGTCCAGTGGTTGGGAATCTGCCTTGAAATGTAGGGGACACCGGTTCGATCCCTGGTCCAGGAGGATCCCACGTACCTTGGAGCAACTAAGCCCAGGCATGACAACTGAGCCAGCACTCTAGGACCTGTGAGCCACAACTACTGGAGCCAGTGTGCCTGGAGCCTGTGCTCCACAAGAGAAGCCACTGCAATGAGAAGCCTGCACAGAGCAATGAAGATCCACCACAACCAAAACATAAAATAAATAAATAATAGACCTTTAAAAAAAAAATCCTTAAAGTCATGTACCCCAACTGCTATTCAATGCAGGAGGTCTTTCTAAATGACTACCATTACCAGCTTGCCACTGAGCTTTGCTTGAGCATCGTTAAATCTGTTTTTGGACCAGTCCAGCTTGGGCAAAGGCTTTCGGGTTTTCCCTCCCTGCTGATTGTCAAGAGAAAAGCCCTTGGCTGCAGCCTATTCTACTGAAAGCACCTCTTTTTACCTCCCCAATCTCCAAGTTTTCTCTGTTTATAGGTTTCTTTGAGCTGCAGGGGTGGGTGGCTGACATGCTTTTGATATATTCTGCAGAGGAATGTGTGAACTGGGTGTTTCCTGTGGTGGGAATGAGAGGTTATGACCTATGTTGTCCTGGGGTGGTGTATTTTGGGCGCATCTGCTGTTTCCAGAGGGATGTGTTAGCATGCTTGTCCTCTGTGCACGCTTAGAGTGAGTAATTTGTTTCCTGAAAACTCCGATATGAGAGCTGCTTTTGGTAACCCCTTAGGGTCAAGCATATCTCATCTGATTGTGGCATTAACATCTCCCTTCCTCCCACGAATACCTGGAACCAGACTCTAAGCGCTGAGGTTTAACATTACAACAGGTGGGCTGGGGGTTAGTGTTCCAAGATGCAGAAGCATAGGAGAGAGTTTGGAATGGAAGGTATGCATGAAGAAAATGGAGAGGTAAAGGAATAAGGATAATAACAGATAATATTTAGAGAGTGGTTACTCCAACAGGAACTGTGCTCAGATATTTGCATACGTCATCTCACAGAGTTTTCCATAATTCTAGAGGAGCTATTATTATCTTTATTTTACATATTTTATTATCTTTATTTTACAAATGAGGAAACAGAGGCCCAGAGAGCTGAAGTCAGTTGTCCAAGGTCATACAGTTAGTCAATGGTAGAGGTAGGATTTGAACTCAGGCAGTCTGACTAGAAATCCCGTGTCCTCACTACTGAACCCTACTGCCTGCCACGCAAAAGAGCCAACAGCGGCCGCCTCTAGGGAGGAAGCAGGCTTTGGGGGAGGTAAAAAGGCACCTAATTTCATTCCCTCAATAGCAACCATCCATCACTTAGCTAAATATTTATATATATATGTGTGTGTGTGTATGTGTCTACATATATGTATATATGTATTTGGGCTTCCCTGGTGGCTCAGATGTTAAAGAATCTTCCTGCAATGCAGGAGACCCAGGTTTGATCACTGGGTTGGGAAAATCCCCTGGAGAAAGGAATAGCTACCCACTCCAGTATTCTTGCCTGGGAAATCCCATGAACAGGGGAACCTAGAGGGCTACAGTCCATGGAGTTGGACACAATTGAGTGACTAACACTTTCACTTTTTCTCATATGTGTATTTATGTATATATATTGGCCTATGGATTTTACAAAGATTGAAGAATAATGATGGCGGGTACTAGAGTGCAGATCAGGAAACCTGGAAGTATCGTCCTGAGTTTCTGGCAGGTGATGAGGGAGTTATGATTGCTGTCCCCAGGCCAGGGGGTGTCAGCCTTGAGCAGCTTCCCTGGCGTGGGCAGGTACAGCCTGACAGGTGTGCGTTGCGGGTGCCCTGGGACAGGCAGGCTCTGCAGGTGCCAGCAGCTGTGGAGAACAGAGGCAGGCACCCTCTGGGAACCTCACAGATGGCCCGGCCTGGCCACAATTTCCGGAGTCAGCAGGTCAGTAAAACAGTCTGTCATCCCAAGACGATACTGTAAAACCTTTGCTGCAACAGGAACTCCTCCAGAGCCTCCCTCTGCCAGGCTCCTCAGCATGTACTGTGGTCACAGAGTGAAGCTGGCAACATGGTTCATGCCGCTTTCTCCAGCAACATGTTGTCAGGACATGTGTCAGAACCACATGCTCTTGGCCAGACAGACTGCTCTTGCCTGACAGCCAGCTGCCATGCTACAGCGACAGCAGAGAGGATCTGGGCTAGACCCAGACAGCCTTCCCCAGGGCGAGCATCACGGCCCAAGAGGCTGGAGCTGCAGTCCATGAAGGGATGGATGGATATCTTTCTCACTTGTGAGTGAAGTTAACTCTATGGCATTATACCTGAGCCATTTGCAAATTTAGAAAGTCGGCTCAGGTATAATGCCATAGAGTTAACTTTTTACTTTTTTCTATATTAATCTCATTGTAAAAAACCCCCCAAACTGTGTACTTTCAATTGAAGTAAAAGATTAAAAGGAAACAAACCAAACTCAATTCTTTCTTATAACCAACTTGGTTCCTATTTCAAGACAAGCAGAAGCTAAGTTTGGGTTGGTTTGCCCCTCTGCCCCGGTGCTCACTCCCCTCCCCTCATCTTGCTCACTGGGGCTGTGTCCTGACCTTGGCTCAGAGGGCAGGTGGCACACAGCCTCTTTCTAAGGACTCAATGAGATCTGTGTATTCTCTTCTTTCCCTGAGATCCTTCTCCCCAATTCTGGGCCAGAGAATCAAGTTTGTTAGCTGTGGGGTAAAGGAGCCCTTTCTCCCCTCCCTAATTCATGGTTCTTCAGAATATTTAGCTTTGTAACAAACTCTTTTCCTGTTCTAAGGGCACAGACGTCTGAGATTCAAAAGCCAGGAAGCGACGCCTTTTGTCTCTGCCTTTTGCTGCCCATCCAGTCCCTGAGGCAGTGCTCCCCAAATAAAGGGAAGGCTCAGGAAGGTCGGGAGGGGAAAAATACCAATTAATGTTTCAAAAATATCGTCTTGCCACACTTGGTCATGGGGTTTTACGAATATAATATACAGAGCTGTGTAAGAATGACTGAGGAACAGACAAGATTTGAAGGAGAAAGGGGAAAAATCCCAGCCTTGGTGTTTTTCCCACTTTGGAGTAGCTCCTGTCAATCAACACCAATTCTCTTGTCACTGCTGACTCTTGTCCTCAGTACCTTTACCAAGCCTCCAGTCAGGGACGCTGAGGAGCTGTGAAAATAGCTTACAACAGCTAACATGAATTAGGCAAAAAATTATTATGTGCCAGGCCTTGTGCATCATACCTACCATCTCATTTAATTTTCACAGCCATTCCGTGAGACAGATACCATATGATCTATCTTATATTTTATATATGGGGAATCTGAGGTACAGAGAGGTCAATTCATCTGCCTGAAGCCACACCACATGTGCATGGTAGAGTTAGGGTTTAGACAGGCATCAGTAGGACTAAGAGATGCTCAGTTTTCTCTCCTCTCCTTGGGGCATCTCCAGCAGGGTCTCCTCTGCGCAGTAAGACTCTCCTGAGAGAAATAAGGGGCTCTGCCAGGCACCCCCAACAGTGAGAATGGTACTGCCCAGCACTGAGGCCTTGTGGCACCCTTTCCTTATCTGAAAAATACTATTTGGGTTTCGTCTGGGGCCCTGGAAACCATGCTAGAAATAGAGGAACTTCAGGAAGCCAGCAATTGTCTTTGCACTTTGAGTGACTCAGTCCCGTGGCCTCTGGGCCAGAGGTTTAAATACTTATACAGTGTTTACTTCTTGAGACTCTGGCAGGCAATCAAGCTCTGATATGTTATGGGGAAATCCAAGGAATAGCAGCTGTCACCTGGGTTCCCCTTTATTTCAGATTTTTAGTATCACAGCAGAGAGCACAAAGAAAACATCTATATGTCTGGAGGTTTCTCTCCCCAATCCCTGACTTTAAGCTATGAACCCATTATTGAAATGATGAGATGGCTGCTAGGTTATATTGACTCTATTGCAAACCACGCTTGGAATGCAAACACACGATGACCTGATGGCCATTCAGGGAAATCCCCCACACCAGGGCTGCCTGGCTTTGGATGTGGCTCCCAGACGAGGTTTACTTGTGAGGGCTGGTGTTGGGTTTTCAGTCCTTCGAGATCACCATGGTTCCTACTTCTCCCTTTTGCCTCACCTCTGGTCAGCTTCTCTCTCCTGTGCTGCCACGTGCTTGAAGGCCCAGGTGTGATTCCTGCCTCGGGCTCCAGAGGTGCTGTGACTGCCTGGGGGTAGGGCCTGAAGAGCCATCTGCCTGGAATCCCTAGTCTCTCCAGTGTAGCCCCCAGGGCACCTCTTGCCCCATCTCATCAAATTCCCAGCTTTACAGATACAGCCTTGATGCTCAAGAGAAGGGAGGAACTCACTCAGGGCCCCCACCATGCTGGCCATACCAGGATCAGCAGGAAAATGCCTTTTTTCAGATCAGGGACAGTTTGCAGGGCAGGTCAAAATGAGGTATAGGTGACAGAGGTCAGGGAATTCTCAAAGCCAGCCCATGCAGTCTCAATTCTGACAAGACACAGGTCTCCTGGAGACCAGAGACCTCCTCTTTGGTATCTAAGGGGCTTGTCCCATTGCTCAAAGCTCCACAGGCTTCCCCTGTTGGCCTCTGCAGTCATCTACTCACTGGAAGCTCCTCCAGCATGATTACCACCGGAAGGGCTCTACTTGCAGAAACATGACCTACTGGTCAGGCCCTCTCTTCCTTTCCCAGGGCTGAGAGGATGGCATACTATCATTCTACTACATACCATGTCCTTCCCTCCTCCGCCCCCCCCCCTTTCTTCTCTTCCTCTTTTTCCTTCCTTCTTCTCCCTCCCTCTCTTCTTTTCTCTTTCTATCCCTCTCTCCTTCTAAGATTTCTCTTACTATCTGGAGCTTCCCCGTCAGAGGGAACCAATCCCTTCTAGTTTTACTCTGCCATTAACTCTTGGTGAGGTCTCAGGCAGGGACTCCCCAGTTCTGGGTCACTGTTTTCCCATCTATAAAGTAATAGGGTTGCATTTTGTCATCTCTCAGTTTCCTTTGAGATCCAGTAGTCTATGCTTATTAACACAGATGCAACACAAAACATCTTCAGGGGCTGGGGATGTAAAGTCAGTGAAACATCCATCCAAGGGGTTCAAGTGGAGAGACTGGGCCACCAGAAGGAGAAGATGATACTGGGCCCCAGTGGGTTACTGTGCTACAAAAACACATGAAGGTCCCATAGAGGCCTGTCTGTGGGAGCTGGATTCTGCCTGTGGGCCACCCAAAATGCAGGATTTTGGATCCCTGCATCCAGACGGATAGATGACCACAAAGTCACTTCCAATTACCATCGAGAGAAGTTACATGCCCACTACATGCCTGAAGGATCTAGAGGAATAGAACATTCCTGAAATGAGGTCTTGCAGAGCCCCAGGCTGGATAAGGGAGCACGATGCAAGCATGTCACTCTCAAGGTCTTGGTGACATTACTCAGGGACAAATAGAGGTTTTCAAACTATTTTTTGACCATGATCCACAGGAAGAAATTAACTCTACAAAGTGACCGAGTCCACAAACATGGGACATAAATGTCTCACAAAGAAAGCTGATTCTTAGTATACGTAATATGTACTGATATTTTCTTTTTCTTTTCCCTCCATTTTAATACTTCATGTCATTTCATTAAAAAATGTTGTTTGCAACCCAATACTATGTACATGATCAGAGGTGAAAAGAATGAAAAAGATTATTCTAGGTTTGTGGGGTCTAATATGGTAGCCATTTACTTTATGTGACTAGTCAAACTAAAATTAATTACAATTTAAAGAATTTTAAAATTCATTTCCTCAGTCACGCTTGACACATTTCAAGTACTCAATAGCCACATGTGGCCAGTGGCAACTATACTGGATAACACAGGGGAAAAAAAAGTTTTCATCACTTTAGAATGTTCTATTAGATATCCCTGATCTAAATCTCACAATCTGGCCCAGTGAAGAAACCAAGGTCAGGGTCCTTCAAAGAGATATATCTGAAGCTGTGGATATATGGGTTGGCAACAAGTGGACATAGTCTCAAAAATGTCTGCCAGGGATCACAAGAAGAATTCGGATGAAGAATGGGTCCCCTGCAGATTCACCCTCATTACAGGATTTACAACTCAGAGTCCATCCTGCAAGGTGGTGTACCAGAACATTAACTTTCACAGAAAAACAAAAGCAAATTTTCACTGCTTGATGGGGCTTTTATGGAGTAATTTCTGTGAGCTTGAGAGAGAACAGGCTCTGGAACTTGGATCTGGGTTCAAATCCAGGCAGGTTGGATGAGATTTGGCAAGGTGCTATGTCCCTGGGCCTTACTTTCCCATCTGTAAAATGGTGATAATAATGTTTACCTTTCAGAACTTTTGAAAGGAGAAGTTATATATATATACATATATATATATGTAAAATGCCAACACATCATCTAGCATATTGTAATTGCTAAGTCAAAGTTTTGCTATAATGATAATGACAGTTGTGGTAACAATTTAAAAATGAACCTGAATATTGTGGAGAACTAAAGATAAATGAGAATACCAGACCATCTGACATGTCTCTTGAGACACCTGTATGCAGGTCAGGAAGCAACAGTTAGAACTGGACATGAAACAACAGACTGGTTCCAAATAGGAAAAGGAGTTCGTCAAGGCTGTATATTGTTTCCCTGCTTATTTAACTTATATGCAGAGTACATCATGAGAAACGCTGGGGTGGAAGAAGCACAAGCTGGAATCAACATTGCCAGGAGAAATATCAATAACCTCAGATATGCATATGACACCACCCTTATGGCAGAAAGTGAAGAGGACCCAAAAAGCTTCTTGCTGAAAGTAAAAGAGGAGAGTGAAAAAGTTGGCTTAAGGCTAAACATTCAGAAAACTAAGATCATGGCATCTGGTCCCATCACTTCATGGGAAATAGATGGGGAAACAGTGGAAACAGTGTCAGAATTTATTTTTTGGGGCTCTAAAATCACTGCAGATGGTGATTGCAGCCATGAAATCAAAAGACACTTACTCCTTGGAAGGAAAGTTATGGCCAACGTGGATAGCATGTTGAAAAGCAGAGACACTATTTTGCCAACAAAGGTCCATCTAGTCAAGGCTATGGATTTTCCAGTAGTCATGATGTGAGAGTTGAACAGTGAAAAAGGCTGTGTGCCAAAGAATTGATGCTTTTGAACTGTGGTGTTGGAGAAGACTCTTGAGAGTCCCTTGGACTTCAAGGAGATCCAACAAGTCCGTCTTATAGGAGATCAGTCCTGGGTGTTTATTGGAAGGACTGATGTTGAAGCTGAAACTCCAATACTTTGGCCACCTCATGTGAAGAGTTGACTCACTGGAAAAGACCCTGATGTTGGGAAGGATTGGGGGCAGGAGGAGAAGGGGATGACAGAGGATGAGATGGCTGGATGGCATCACCAACTCGATAGACATGGGTTTGGGTGGACTCTGGGAGTTGGTGATGGACAGGGAGGCCTGGCGTGCTGCAGTTCATGGGGTCGCAAAGAGTCAGACACGACTGAGCAACTGAACTGAACTGAAAGATAAACACATTTCCCACTGCAAAGGAAATTCCAGGGATGGAATAGGGGAGTTTTGTAAAAAATTGTATCTCTAATGCTAAACCCAGCACTTGGTACTAGTAGGCACTCAACTCATACTTGCCAAGTAGATGAATGACTAAAACATATCCCCAAATGCTATAATCTCAGGTATAATTGGATAAATACAAACATGAAGTGCTAAGATTCTCATGAATTGTTTCTGATTGGGTAGGGGAGGGGAGGTAAAGAAAAAAATTGGAGAGATATCATTTCTGTATTTTTTTCAGTAGGTTGTTGACACGTGGTAATGAGATGAAGAAATCAACATACACAGTAACCAAGAAAAAAGAGAGAAGACAAAGACCAAAAATAATAGGAAGAAAGACAAAGAATATACTTTCTTCTGAGATTAAAAACATTTTTAAAAACAAAGATCCTCCATAAAAATCAGTGAATGAAAGGTAGGAAACAAAGCATCATTTTGTATGGTCTGGGAGAAGCGGGGAAAATGTTTACATTCTGTGTGTATCAGCAAGTAGTTCTCAATTACTTTTGGTCCATGTATCATGGCCTACAAGCTGCTTTTTTTTTTTCATCCATAAGTGTAGTGGACATCTGCTGTTTTGCCTTTTCAGCATCTGCTGTCTGCTTCTTCTGGCAATATAACCTTTCTTTCCCATGGGGAACCCATTCTGTGGGGCTTGGTGGGCTGAACTTGTTCCAACACCGATCAGCAAGTAGACCAGTCCGGCCACCCAGAGAGCCCCATCTTCTTTCCATGTGATTGGCTAACCTCATCACCTCTGGGGTTTTTCTACAGGGGCTCTTGAAGAAGCCATCTGGGTTGCTGAGTCAAGAGGAGGCAGTCTGAGGCCCCTGGCCCCATCCTGCCTTCAGATTGAGAGAGAGCATTATACAGATGGAAAGAGTGAATAAGTCCCTGATGTATCATTTGAGTCTGTGGATAAAGGTGGGCCTGAAGCCACTGTACTTCTGAATTTCCCAATTATACAAACCTATATAGTTCAGTTCCTTTAATAAAAAAAATGAGTTAGTTTGAGTCGGGGTTTCATCAGTTGCAATAAACTACTTTATGTCCTTAGTTTTCCATCAAAATCAAAATCTGCTATTAACTTAAACAAGTGCTCCAGGAGCACTCCATACTAGACCTCATGTATCTAACATGGCCTGTAGCATCTTGCTGAGGACATGATGAATCAGGTGGCCATGGTCCCTGTCCTCACATGACTCACACTCCAGCGGGGGAAACATTGGGAAAAGTGCTGCAGGAGAGGAAGAAGAGGCCTGTAGCAGACACAAACGATGCCATCCCAATGGCCACTCCTCTTTTCATCTGCTAACGGAACCTCTCTCCTCTGTGAGGAACCCCATTTTTGCTTATCGTCTCCTGAGCATTCATGTCTTTCAGGAATGGTCGTGACCTTTCCTGGACTCAGAGAAGGAACCTTGATTGGTGAAAACAGATTCTAGTACTCTCATTCCCTTGCCAACTGATTAACTTAGGCAAAGGCATGTATACATTCTTGGCCAATGAGACATGAGAGGAGGTCAGGTGGGTGTCCTGGGAAGGTTTTTTTCCCTCTTCCTGGCCTCTGGGATGCTGGAACTCCAGCCCTGGTGCCTACAATGAACTCTAAGGGGTGCCATCCAAGATGCAAAAAATCTGGGTGTCTGAGGATGATGCTTAACTTCTGAACTAACGTGTCTTGGATCTGTGCCTCCTTGGACTCACTGTCCTATAAAACAGATATGTCTAGATTGTATAAGCCACTTTTAATTGGAGGCTGCCTCTTGTCTCTGCAGCCACTCTATGGAACCAAGTCTATGCTATGGGGTCCTCTGAGCCATCAGGGAAAGCCTCCTGAAGCCACCCTGAAGATGAGCAAAGCTAGCCAAACAGGGGCAAGGGGTGGGATGTGAGATGAAGTGGTCTTAGAGCAGAAGTCAGTGGTGGAAGCAAAAGTGGAACACATTCCTTCATGGTGCTTTTTGCTATGGGAGTGTTTCTCAAACTGATCAGCTAACCACCTGCTTCAGAATGTCCAGGGGTTGGTGGGTGGGGGAAGATGGGTGTGGATTATCAAAATGCAGATTCCTACGCCCTGCCCCAGACCCACTGAGTCAGACTTTAAAATTCAAACAAGCTCCTCTGGAGAGTCTTGTTCACTAAAGGCTGAGAACCTTTGGGTTAGTGACTAGAAGACTCATACAATCTTTGGCACTGTGATGAGAATTTTAGAAATCCTGATATATTAATTTGTATCAAAGTGCCATCATAGAGAATGTGCCAAGACCCTTCTGAGTACTACAAAGTATATTTTCTGTGATGCGTTTGCCAACCTTCACAAACATTTAAAGAAAGTCAACTGGCATTGAAATAATGTCCTAATACAGCTAGATTAAACACACATTTAATTCACTCAGCCCTGACAGATGGTTTTTCTTTTCTAAAGTTGTCATTTCTTTTAGGAAGAGCTGTTTCTGGTCTGTTATTGGAGCCACCCCCCATCAGGCAGAGACGTACAACACAGGCACTCGTGCAGACGGGGAGACAAACAAAGGTATTTCCCCCTCTTTATCTAGTGTATTCTGAGGAGCATAACTGTGATGTCTCAGAGCCAGCTTGTGATGGTGCCACTTGTCCAAACCAAAGGTAGTCCTTCAGCATGATAAGCCCTGAAATCCTTTGTCAGCCTCCCCACAATCACTTTCACGGTCCACCCATCACCAAGCTGTGCAGATGAACCCCTCACAGAGTTCTGCTGCTCAGCTCATCTTCATCTCCATCAGCTCTGGCCCAGTGACAAGCACCTCTCCTCTAGGCTGCCACAGTGGCTTTCCTACCATACCTCTTTTCTACACCAGTGATTCTCAACTCTGGAGCAATTCTCCACTCCTTCTTGACCACACCTGCCAGGAGTCATTTGTCAATGCTTGGAGACATTTCTAGTTGTCACAAATGAGGGGTGTGTGTGTGGGTATGATACTGACATCTAGTTGGTAGAGGCCAGGGATATTGGTAACTCTCTTGTAATGTACAACATAGCTCTTCTCCAACCCAACGGAACAATCTGGTCCAAGATAGTGTCAAGGTTGAGAAATCCTGCTTTAGGTGGATCCCTTACACCCCAAAGACCTCAGGTCAAAGGCCCTTCTCTGACTTACCTTCACAGTACCAACCCTCCTGTTACTGGTTCTCACAGTCCTGGGTACCCTCCCTGACTGTATTATTTTCAGTATGTATTGATATAACTAGCTGTGATTATTTGCTTCCTCTGTTTCCTCCACTAGACTCTAAGCTTGATGAAGGCAGGGATGCTGTTTATTGAGCTCACTTCTCTAGTCAGGCCAAGCACAATATCAGGCACCTAGCACATTTATAATAAACACCTTTAAAATAAATGAACTTACTTTGTGCAAATTCATGTGCAATCATGAAACACAATGGTTAGCAGAGGTCCTGCTTACTAGAAAATTGCATTCTTATAAGGACTCTTTGAAAGATTCATATTTAGGATAACCCTTTTGTAGTATAAGAAAATCACAATAGCAGCAGGTTGGAGACTCTTTGGTTTCAGAACTCCTATACACCCCTAAAATATTACTGTGAACCTCAAAGAGCTTTTGTTTAGGTGCTTTACATCTATTGATATTTATCATATTAGAATCACATCTAAGAATTGTTTTAAAAACAACAAAAAAAAAACCAGAAGCACACATTCCATTAGCTGTCAGTGGTGACTTCATCAGATATTACCTCTGGAAAACTCAACTGTACCCTTGTGAGAGACAGAGTGAAAAAGGAAAAACACTTTTTAGGATTGTTACAAAAGTGGTATTGATCCTGTGGACCACTCAGAGGGCCTCAAGGAGTCTCAGGGGTCCCTGTAACAGGTCTGAAAACTGTTGCACTATAGGAATCCTAATGTTTTAGAAATAACTTCCTGCAGAGGAATGAGGGCAAATTACTCAGAAATGGCACATCTGAGTTGGTTCTTACATGATGAAAGGCATGGGGACACTAGCAGAGACACACTCCTCTTCTGCTGACCCAGTCTGCAACTATAGCAGACAAACTGTGGCTTGAGAATCAATTCTGGTCCACTGCTTGTCTTGGTAAATAAAGTTTTATTGGAACGTTGCTATGTCCATTCATGAATGTTTTGTCTATAGCTACTTTTGCGCTCAGATGGCAGAGTTGATAGTTACATCAGAGCCTGTAGGACTTACAAAACCTAAGAGACTCGCTATCTGGCCCTTTCTAGAAAAAGTCTGCCAACTCTTGTTCTTTAGAATATTTATGAAGGCAAATGCTTCTGTCAGAAATAAAATTGATGGTGACTGACATTTCTGCATGTACCCCTCCACCCCTAAATTGGACTGAGCATTAGTGAATGAGTAAGGGAGGTGAGAAAGAACACACCTCCATCAGGTGGGATAAAAAGGCCATCAGCTTGAGACCTTTGCTTCTAATCCTCCAGCACACTAGGAGACTTAGGGCAAGTCATCCCAATCTATTTAGGGATGCTGAGGGGGATGGACTACATGGGGAAAACTTTCCCAAGAGTCAGAGCTGCTCAGAGATTAAATGAGCTGCCTTTCCAGACAATGAGTTTCCCATATGTGGAAGCTGGTTGAGGTTGCACGATCCCTTGGTTTCGTGGATAGGAATCAGATCTTTAAGAATCAGATGGATAATTGTATCAAACCAGGGAACACAAACCCAGTGGTTCAGGGGTAGGAGGTCATATAAATGAGTGAGTGGACTGGGATGAAGGGAGTGAGAATGTGGCCAACGAGGCATGGTTCCTCCTCTATTTCAACTGATTTCCTGCCATGTGGGGATATGGGCTTGGCGAAACCAGAATCTGGATTTTAAGGTCTGGATTTTAAAACCACTCAGTTTTTATAGCTTGGCTCCAATATCCAAAAATAAAGAACAGTATACGAGTCAAGTAAAACACATGTATGGATCATTTTGTCTCTCAGTCCACCGAATTAAGATAAACTTCAGGGCCTTTCCTAGCTTAAATATTCTTTGATACTGAGAGAATAAAAGAAATCCGTTATATTTACTGAGTTTTCTTTTTTTTTTTCCCCAGTGCATCTTGACATCTTATTTCATGTACATCTCTGTGTTCAAGAGCACAGTTAGGGCTAGAACCCAGACTTCCGATGCCAAGTCTAATGCTCAGCGCTACGGCTGCAGGATTCACTATGCCAGAAAAGAAGACATGAACTTAGCAGAGCAGACCAGGTGGAATGAAATGGAAACGGGCAGTGAGGGCAGAAGAGCTAGCTAGGCTGAGTGAGCAGGGAGACAGCTTAGCAGTGGCAGGTACGGTGGATGTGACCAGGGCAGCATGGACTACAAAAGACAGTCCATCTGATCCCAAGAGCAGTAACTCCACCCAGACCTTCCGTTGATTTCAAAGGTCCAGGAGCCAATGGATTCCTGTTTAACTTGAGCTGGTTTGATCTGGGTTTTTGTCACTCATGATCTAAGAGTTCTTACAAAATCTTAAGGATGGATTAAAACTTTGCGCTACTGTAGTATAAAAGCAGTCTTAGACAATATGTAAATGAATGGGCATGGCTGTATTCTAATAAAACTTTATTTACAAAGATCAGCATGGGCCAGAATTGACCTTTGAGCCATAGTTGATCCATGCTATGGAATCATTCACTAGTCTAGTAGAAATGCGACTATGCTGAGTGTCCTGAGGCCACCTATATTTCAAGGCCAGCTCACAGGTTATTTGGCTGGGTTATTAGACTAGATGATCTTAAAGATCCCTACACACTGTGAGATTCAAGGCTGCTTTGGCTTGATTTCTGTCTTAAGGATTTAAAGGTAGACTCTAATTCAAGCTATGTTTGGAACAGAAAGTCTCCTCCAACAAAATGCCTCCAATCATAATTACCAGTTCTATAACTGAGCATATGTTGATGGAAGCCTCAATTCATACTGAGCCAGTTAAAATGCACGGAAGGGACAGCTAACAGATCTCTCAAGTTAGAGTCCAGGCTGTTAATTACTTTTGTAAAAGAAATATATAAACATGCAGATGGTAACTGTAGTAAATATGTTCATCTACATATAAATACCAAAGTCCAGCCCACTCCTCAAGGCCTATCTCATATGCAACATACTTTTAGAAAGACTTCCAGATTTCTTCCTCATCCCCCCTCCATTATCTCTCTTCTTTAAAATCTCATGGCATGTACTTCTTATAACTAAACAATGGTTCCCAAACTTTAGCATGCATCAGAACCCTGGATGTCTTGTCAAAACGTGGATTGCTGGGCCCCATCACCAGGGTTTCTGATTCAGGATGTTCAGGGCTGGGTGAGAATATGGATTTCCAATCAGTTCTCAGGTGATGCTCATGCTGCTGGTTTGGGGACCACGTTTTGAGAACCATTCACCTAGAGCATAGTCTACCCTATCATATCATTACTTTTGTGCTTGCTTTATTTCTCTAGCAGACTGTACATTACTTGAGGAGGGACACTGTGTTTATAAACCCTGGAATATTCTGTAGGCTTTCAAGTTGTGGTGCTGGAGAAGACCCTTGAGAGTCCCTTGAACTGCAAGGAGATCAAATCAGTCAATCCTAATGGAAATCAACCTTGAATATTCATTAGAAGGACTGATGCTGCAACTGAAGCTCCAATACTTCGGCCACCTAATGCGAAGAGCCAACTCACTGGAAAAGACCTTGATGCTGGGAAAGATTGAAGGCAGAAGGAGAAGGGGGTGACAGAGGATGAGATGGTTAGATAGCATCACCAACTCAATGGACATGAGTTTGAGCAAACTCCGGGAGACAGTGCAGGGCAGGGAAGCCTGGTATGCTGCAGTCCATGTGGTCTCAGAGTCAGACACAACTGAGCGACTGAACAACAACAACAATTCTGTGGGCACTTCACAAACATTTAGGTACAGCCATGGGATGAGTGGAGGAGTTAAGTTTTTGGCTAAGGTACACCTGACAGGTGTTTCCTACAACAGGAATTTCTGGAGACCACAAGGAAGGCAAATGCAACAAACTTGTTATCAAGAAGTAACCAGTAAAGGAAATCTCTGTGGCTAAACCATGCTGTAATAGAATTCAAAATTTCATCAAGTTCAGTATTCTGGTGGAAGACCAAAACTCAAATGAAATTGATCAAATAGTTATAACAACTTTTCCTATACATATTGCAGTTATAGGTACGTGTTTGCCTAAAGGAAGTGAGGTGGAGTAGACAATGATGAATACTAGAAATGCTTCCCTGATAGCTCAGCTGGTAAAAAACCCACCTGCAGTGCAGGAGACCCCGGTTTGGTTCCTGAGTCAGGAAGATCCGCAGAGAAGGGATAGGCTCCCCACATCAGTATTCTTGGGCTTCCCTGGTGGCTCAGCTGGTAAAGAATCCACCTGCAATATGGGAGACCTGGGTTTGATGCCTAGGTTGGGAAGATCCTCTGGAGAAGGGAAAGGCTAGCCACTCCGGTATTCTGGCCTGGAGAATTCTACGGACTGTATAGTCCATGGGGTTGCACAGAGTCAGACATGACTGAATGACTTTCACTTTCAAAGGTTACCTAAATACTCCTTATAGTGAAATCAAGGACAAAACATTTGTTGGGAATTCGGATGTGGCGGTATTTGGAGGCAAGGTCTTTAATGTGGTTATTAAATTAAAATGAGGTTGTGAGGGTACGCTCTAATCCAGTATGATTAGTGCCCTCATAAGAAGAGAAGATGAGGACACAGACACACACAGGGAGAAGCTGGCCATCTACAAGCCAAGGAGAGGTGCCTTGAAAGAAACCTAGATTCCAGACTCCCAGTCCCTAGAGCTAGTTAAATATATTTCTGTTGCTTAAGTCACTCGTGTGTGATAGGCTGTGATGGCAGCTCTAGCAAACTAATATAGACTCTAAACCGTTATTTAAAATAGTATAGAGATATAAAACCTGCCAGGGAATCAAGACCATGCACTACTCCTGGAGTGGTAGGTGCCCTGACCATCTACTCCTAGTTTAGGCCCTAATATCTCCAGCCTAGAGGATCCCAACAGGTCCTAACTGGTCTTCTTTGCCCACACATTTCTCTACACAGTTTCCAGAGTGATGCTTTCAAAATGCAAATCCGATGATGCTTACCCCTGAAGTGCTCAAGCGCTCACCACACTTCAGAGTATTTAACACCATTTAATGGCTCCACTTGGCTCTTGGGATAAAGCCAGACTTCTTGCCACGGTTGACAAACGCTTGCAGGGCCTGGTCCCTGCCAGCCTCCCCCATCTCCTTTCAGACCTTCCTCACCTCCAGCAATAGAGGACAGCCACCTGGCTTTCTTTCTTTCCCTTCCAATGTACCTTGCTTCCTCTCAACAATAGGATACTCCCACTCCAAAACAGACATGACAGAGGTGCTTTCACATGCAGATGTGTTGTAGGTCCTGGAAGATGCATCTCAAGGTAGATAGCTTTCAGTCCTGACTGCTCTTGCCCCACTGCCTCTTTTAGGCTAGTCACTGGTAGAGACTGTCTCAACAACAGCTAAAAGTACTGTTTACAGTAGCCACTGGGAAACAATCCAAATGTCCATCAACAGAAATTGGCTTAAGAAGATGTGGTGTGTGTGCATGTGTATAAATACAGTGGAATATCACTCATCCACAAAAAAGGAATGAAATATTGCCACTTGCAGCAGTGTGGATGAACCTAAAGAATATCATACTAATTATGTCAGACAGAGAAGACAAATATTACATGATATTACTTACATGTGGAATCTAAAAATATAATACAAATGAATCTATCTACAAATAGAAACAGACTCACAGACATGTTATAGAAAATGAATTTATGGTTACCAAAGGGGAGAGGGATGGCTGTCGGCGGGAGGGATAAATCAGGAGTATGAGATTAACAAATACAAGCAGATACTATACATAAAATAGGCTTTCCTAGTGGCACAGATGGTAAAGAACCTGCCTGCAATGTGGGAGACTTGGGTTCGATCTTTGGGTTGGGAAGATCCCCTGGAGGAGGGCACGGCAACCCACTCCAGTATTCTTGCCTGGGGAATCCCCATGGATAGAGGAGCCTGGTGCGCTACAGTCCATGGGGTCGCAAAGAGTTGAACATGACTGAGCGACTAAGCACATACATAAAACAGAGAAGCAACAAGGATTTATTGCATAGCATAGGGATCTATATCCAGTATCTTGTAATAACCTAAAATGGGAAATAATCTGAAAATATATATATATAACTGAATCCCTTTGATGTACTCCTGAAATTAACACAATATTGTAGATCAAGTATAATTCAATTAAAAAAAACAAATGAAAAGTATTAGAGATTGTCAGTGTTGAGTGAGGGAAGTAGTAAAGTGTACCAAGGTGTACAAGGGTATGCTTCCCAAACTAGGCACGGGTGGATCCTGTGATGGGTACCACTCATCTGGGAATTGTAAAATGAGCTGAAGGGTGAAATTCTGGGCCTGTCAGCCAAAACGAGTCACCTGCTCTAACAGGCATGATGAAAGGGCTCTTTCTTTCTGGTCTAGCTTGCTCACTGCCCTTCAAGACACAAAGAGAAGAGCAAAGATTCTATTCTATGGTTACTGTCCTGTGTCTCTCTTTATTGTCATTTAATTATAGAGACCAACGCTTTCTGGGTGAGATCCTGAAATGCATGGCTGGACGCATGGCCTAACAATGGGATGAAATATTTGAAATGAGGACAGTTGTACCTAAGGACACTAGACCCACAATGAATGGACTCTTTTTACCTTGTCCCATTTACCTATAACCCAAATAAAGCTACATTTGCCTTGTGTTCAATTTCTGTGCACAACTGTATTAAATTTTAATGACTAAAAGAAATATAGCTAACAATCAAAAGTAATAAGAAAAAACAATTCAAATATTTGCTGGATTCTCTTTCAAAGAAAGTCAAGGGAGAAGGCATCTATGTAACAATTAGCTAAATAGAGGTTAACTGAAAGGTTTTCTCATTCATTGTGATAATTATATCAAAAAATATGAGTCAAGTTAAGCAAGATCTCTCCACCTATTTTACAGATGAGAAAACTAAGGCCCAGGGAACTGAGATGGTCCCAGACTCCAAATCAAGCCTTCTGACTCCTAGCTTAGTGAGTTTTCTTTTCTATACTTGTGCACACACACACCACCAGACTTCCTTTCCATCATTCTGCATTCTAAAACACTTTTAAAAAATTTCTTGACATTAATGGCATCAAAAAATGACTGTCAATATAAGTTCAAGAAATCCCCAGAGATTCATTAACACTTAATTCCCAAACCTCAGCTAAGTGTGGAGCCCAAACAAGAAGGAACAAACATCAATGAAGCATACACGCATTTTCACTCTTGCAGCCTCTCTAAACTAGATTAATGCTTCATTAAAATAAAAAAAAACAACCTACCAGAATACCTCTTTTCCAGCCAAAGAGGCATTCTGTCCCCAGTTGACTCCATGAACCCTGGGACAATAATTAACATGTGGGCCAAAGGCCCAAACCCATTGGCACAGGACAGATTCTCAGATGAGAAACAGAGAAGCCCCAAATCCCACTCACATAAAGGGCTTATTGACATGGGTAGAAAGAATACAAACTACAAGGGAGACAGTGAGGCAGAATTTGGCCTATAGAGGAGATGGGTGTGAGGACGGGGTAGACTTCTTCCCTATTTCAAAGCCCCTTAGATTTTCACCAGAGCCTTCTCTAAGTTCACACCCTCAACTGGACTTTGCTCCTGGCTAACAAGCATTTCTCCACAGCACAGAATGATGTCACAGAAGCCAAAGTAATCCAGGGTTTTGGAGAGCTCCTGTGGACAGATCAGCTGAGGGTGATGTCCAGATGCCCGGCACTCGGGGCTGACACCCAGGAGAGAAACCACTTTAGTGGGGTAAGGGCATTCACATCCAGAAAGCCCCCAAAAGGTGATTTGATTATTAGAAGGGGAGAGAGGAAAGCAATTAAGGCTAAAAGGCCACATGATGGACCAGAGTGAAAAATGCTAAAGAGGAGGATGAATATGGAGACAAGCATTCATTCCACCTGATCTTGGGCCCTGTGCTGGGCGTGGGCACACAGGGCCCTGGAGAGACAGGACAATTTCTATATGATAGTTAAGTTAGCCTGTGTGTGCTTCAGACTTTTTTCAACATGTAGACAAATGTAGACCCCCAGGTTACAGCCCAACAGACTCATAAATAGAAAGTGTCCTAGCCTTCCTAAGGACAAGATGTCCTAAGATTTCCTTGAGTCCCTTGACATAAAAAGCTTTTTCTTATTGAGTATGCTACAGTGATACTAGCCCTCCTGACACCCACCAAGCCTCAGGGAAGACCTGGCTCCAAGCAGAAAGTCCCGAGTCAGCAGTAACAGATTACAAAGACCATTTGCTAATGCTAATACCATCTTCATTGGTGTAGTTATCTATTCGGCAATATTTACTGGGTAATTCTTATGTGCCAAGGACTGGAGACATGTTGGTGAATAAAACAAGCATGTTTCCTCTCCTTTGGAAGTTTATAGTTCCACAGGAAAGATATGCATCCCTGGTGGCTTAGTGGTTAAGAATCCGCCTGCCAATGCAGGAGACGTGGGTTCAATCCCTGGGTCAGGAAGATCCCCTAGATAAGGAAATGGCAACCACTTCAGTATTCTCGCCTGGGAAACCCCATGGACAGAGAGGCTTGGCAGGCTACAGTCCATGGAATTGCAAAAGAGTCGGACATGACTTGGCAACTAAAGAAATAAATAATTCCAAAGTGTGACAAGAAGAAAGAAGAAATGAGTAAGACTTGGGGAGAGGCAATCTGAAGGTAAAATATTTCATCTGTGACTGTAAGAAGGCAAGGAATCCAGCCATGGAAGACCAGGGGAAAGAACAATGCTGATGGAGAAACAGCATGTGCAGAGGTCCTGAGGCTGTAAAGTGTGTGGTGAGTTCAAAGAGGCCAGTGTAGCTGGAATATCAGGGCCAGGAAGAGACCTGCACAAGACCATCTGAAGAGGAGGCTCTTGAAATGTAGTGTCTGAGTGTTCACCATGCACTTTCTCGGGTGTGATGCTAGTTGAAATAGTTCTTTGTGGTAAGCAAAGATGAATAGGATAAGCCCACTGAACTGATGAGAATATTAGCAGATGTCACTGAGCTGGTAGGAGAACTGAGATTAGGAGTCAGTTCTTCTGTTTCTAAGCCTAGGAATCTTTATACACACACACACATACATAAGTGAGTGAGAGAGAGTGAAAGTCTCTCAGTCATGTTCGACTCTTTGCAACCCCATGGACTATACAGTCCACAGAATTCTCCAGGCCAGAATACTAGAATGGGTAGCCTTTCCCTTTTCCAGGGGATCTTCCCAACCCAGGGATCGAACCCAGGTCTCTCATATTGCAGGTGGATTCTTTACCAGCTGAGCCACCAGGGAAGCCCAAGAATACTGATGTGGGTAGCCTATCCCTTCTCCAGCGGATCTTCCTGATTCAGGAATCGAGCTGGGGTCTCCTGCATTGCAGGTGGATTCTTTACCAACTGAGCTATCAGGGAATAATTTGGTATAATTTATAAATAATGAAATATATACCTCTTAAAAACAAAAAGTTTTGACAAATATACAAACATATGTAAACAACATCTCAGCCAAGAAAGGACACATTTCCATAGCATGGAGATAATTTGCTGTAACCTTTTCTGACCAATCACTCCACCCCCAAACCAGAGGCAAACTCTGTTATGATTTCTATCCACATAGATTAGTTTTCCCTGTTCTTGAACTTCATAAATGGAATCATACAATATGTGCTCCTTTTTGTCTCACTTCTTTTACTCAGCATTTTTTTTGAGATTTATTCAAGCTGTGGCATATATCAATAGTTGCTTTTTTGTTTTGTTTTTGTTTGTTTTGCTGAATAGCATTCCATTGTGGAAATGTAACCAGATTTACTTACCCATTTGTCCACAGATGAACATTTCAGTTGTTTCCAGCTTTGGGATATTACGATTAAGCTGCCTGGAACATTCCTGCACAAAACTTTCTATAGATTTATGTTTTCCCCTCTCATGGGTGGAGTTGATGGATCTTCATTTTGTTGTGTTGAGTTTTTATGAAACTAACAGTTTTCAAAAGTTGTTGTACCATTTTACATTCCCACCAACAATATATGAGAAACGTAAGCCATTTTTATGGGTGTAAAAAGGTGGTTTTAATTTGCAGGACTGATGCTGAAGCTTAAACTCCAATACTTTGGCCACCGGATGTGAAGATTTGACTCATTATAGAAGACCCTGATGCTGGGAAAGATTGAAGGCAGGAGGAGAAGGGGATGACAGAGGACGAGATGGTTGGATGGCATCACTGATTCGATGGACATGAGTTTGAGCAAGCTTCGGGAGTTGGTGATGGACAGGGAAGCCTGGCGTGCTGTAGTCCATGGGGTTGCAAAGAGTCGGAACAGCTGAGCGACTGAATCAACTGAACTGATGACCAATGGTGCTGAGCACCCATTTGTACATGTTCTTTTGTAAAGTGTTAGAATTTCTTGCCCATTTTTGCTGCTTTTAGTGTTCTAAGAAATCACTGCCTACCTTAAGATCATAAGATATTCTCCAATACTCTCTTCTAGAAGCTGTACAGTTTTAGCTTTTCATTTATTAAGGTCTAAGACCTATCTCAAATTTTGTGTATTGACTAGTGATGGACAGGGTAATCAACTAGAAGGATGCCTTTATTTTTATTTTTCACTTTTTATTGTGGCATAACTTGTATAAAGTGTATAAGTCTTCAGTGTAAAGGTTAAGAATTTTACATTTGTTTATATCCACGTAACCACATTCAGATCATTGAAGGATTCCTTTTTATGGTCAAAAATATTAGCTTCACTATGTTAGTATCATCTTTAAGTAACAATTATTTTACCACATTGATTTTCCTTATATGCATGCATTTGACAGAATATTATGCATTTGCAGCTTGGTGCACATATGGATTTGTTAGCTCCAGCAATAATGCTCTGACTCCATAGTGGTCTGTTGCTTGTAGTTGTGGAACAAATATACTATTCCCTATTGACACCTGGCTCCTATTCTCAAGGAGCTTATGGTCTCAGAAGGGATCTGGGAAATGCACATGAATAAACTGTTGAGTTACAGCAAATGACCCATAATCATAAGAATGTTTCAAAACAAGGGTTAGGGACTTCAGAAGAGGAAATAAAACCACTTCAGGAGTGGCGGAGAGGAAGCTTTTAGCCTAAAGATGGCTAGAATTTTGATAAATGAGGGTAATTAGATGTGGTAATTGCCTATGAGAAAAAGGGTAAAACAACAACAGCAAGTACCTTAGTTAGGATCCTTTCCATTATAATTTACAGAAACTCAAAATTAGTTTAGGCAAAAAGAGAATTTTAGTTCTTACAAGTGAGAGGTCTTTGGGTGCGGTGGGCAGCCTCTGCATTCAGATCTGGCTGGATTCAGAAGCTTTACCATATGGTCAGAGCTATAACTTTTTTCAAACAGCTTCTTCCCACATGCTGGACAGGAATTCCCACTAGTATTCTGAGAGCCTCAGCTTAGCAACCTTAATGGAATAGATACTTTCTCCTAGTATTTCCCTGTCCATTTCCAGGGAATACTATGGTTGACATCTCTTGGGTCTAATGCCCATTGATAAACAAATCCTTGTGGCATAGATAGATGGGATACCTTGATTGGCTAGTCTAGGTCATGCACCACCTCCTGGGGGAGGGGCAGAACACCACAATTGACAGCTCATTTGTACTCCAAGGAGTTAGGGGTAGTTCTTGCGAGGAATCAGAAGCAGGCATAATAAAACATGCTGGACAGACAATTCAGCTATTGTACTTCATTACAGAGGAATGTGGGCTTTGAGGCGGAAATGTGAATGAGGAGCAAAGTAGGAGGAAACTTTGCTTTGCACATGGAAGCACTGGCATGGAATACTGCCCGGTATATTTTTTCACAAGTGGAGAGTCTCTGACCTGAGTATCAAGAGCTGTCTACTCAACAGACCCTAGGGCAGCTTGTGCACCATGGCATTTAGTGGTCACATGAGATGAGTCAGGTAATCCCAGGGTATGAATTATAGGCTGTGCAGAAAACAAAGCCACAAAGAGAATGGAGACAGCCTTCTAGAGTCCTTTCTGGGTTTATCTTTCCAGTGTAATCCTTATCATATTTAAGGTGAAGTTCTCTTATAGTTACAAAGATGAACTAAGTAAGAGAGATTAGGTATTTCTGTGTCCTCCTTTTAGACTGGAATTTCAAAGCTGGAAGAGACCTTAGAGATCATGTAGCATAAGGGTCAGCACACTGGCCCACAGGTTAAATCCCCCTCCATCTTTACCTCTGGAAATAAATTGTGACTCAACTGCTGCCTCATCCACATGACCACATATTATCAAGGGCTGCTTCTATGCCTCAGAGACCGTATGACCTGCAAAGCCCCAAACATTTACGACCTGGCCCTTTTCAGGAAAGGTTTGTCAATTCCTGACCTGGTATGACACTCTCCCTATTCAATTAGGGTTGTCCCCTTCAACGTTAATCTCATTCATGACTCACACTTGGATCAAAAGAGACAATTCACGGAGAGTTTAGAATATAGTTTGATATATAACAAATAAACAAAATTAAATGTTAGTGAAATAAAAGTCCTGGGCTATCAATACCTCTGTTCCTCTCTCCAATGGAATGATTAAGTGGTCACTGGTCCTAACTATGCCATGTGTTGGATTAGTTTGTTTATTGAAAGGGGGTTTTCTCAACACATTCAACTGTATTTCATTAATTATTACTGAGTGTGTGCTAAGCATCTAACACCCATTCCCTCACTCTGCCCTCCCCTATCCCTCCCACCTTGAGAGGAAGCTGAAGCTATGGGGGTAAAGAAAGTCACAGAAGGTTGCACAGCTAGTTAGGGGCTGAGCTGGAATATGAACCCAGGCATTCTGATTCCACAGCTCCAGTGCTTATCAAATACACTACCGAAAGCATCTTGCTCTGGTCAACCTAATTTTCCAAGTATCAGTTCACACAGTCCCAGAAACCAGAATCGGATTAACAGGTCCACTTGAAGGTACAAGAGGAGTGACACTAACAGCAACGCACAGGGTGCCCAGGCAACCCTCCAGCTCATCCTCTCTGCTTCCTGCACCTTCCCCTCTCATCCGCTCACACCTGCTCCACGGTGCTCAGTCAGCCTCTGCTGCCTCTGGGCTCTCCTATCCATCAGTACGTGTTACCAGGGAGATCTTCCTAAATAATGCACAGCTCTGAGGGGGGTCACTGCTCAGCTCAAAACCTCTCATGGCTCCTCATTGGTCACAGACTGTAACAAATACTCTCCAGCCTGGCATGTACAACTCTCAAAGATCTGATCCTCACCAGAGCCACAATCACCCTCCCCCACCCAGCCTTCTTTCCTCACTGTCTACCTCCTCATACTTCACAGACAACCAGACTTGCTGACCTTTCCTGAAACCCTGTTTATTTTGTATCTGTTTATTTTACCCTCCCCACCAAGCCACAGTTCTAGGATGCAGAAGTTGTGCAACAAGCGAATGTGGAAGCGAGCCTGCAAGAGTGGATGGATGAGCCCATCAGGAACACCCTTCTTCCCCACTCAAGCTAGCTCTCAAGATCTGCAGTGAATGCTACCTTCTCCACAAAGTAGTCCCTGGCTCTTTCAGGGGAATCTGGCCTGACTCCCTCTTCATTCTTTCCTTCCCTCTCAATAGCCAAGAGGGTTTTACTATATTATAGTCACCCTTGCTCGTGTCTGCCCCTGGGTGATGCTGGAAGGAGGCTGTCTGAGGTCACATTCTTTCCTGTGCATCTCCAATCCCTCAGTGCCTGGCGCATCACCATGCAGAGAGCAGGGATTTGTGTCATTGCCCAAGTGAAGAGAGGAGCAGTGCTGGGACATCCAACAGGAAAAAGACCAGCCACCCCAAGCTGCACGTCCTCCTCACCCCATAACTCTCATCACAGTAAAATGGGGAAAGACGGTGAAGAGGACGAAGCAGGGAGGGAAAAGGTCCTTGGAGTTGGCTCAACGTGGTTTCAAATACCTGCTCCACCACCTCCCAGCTCATGTCACTGAGGCCAGGAGAGTGTACCTCTGAACTTCATTTCCCTTTTATGCAAAATGGGAGTATTTAATAGTCTATCCACCCATTCACATATTCATTCAAGGCGTTATTACTTGTTAAATATGAGATTTAGGACCAGAGACCTGTTTTCTGAGCCTTGGTTTGCCCCTCTGTAAAACAAGGATATTATTAGCATCTACCTCATAGGTCTTCTGTGAGGGTTAAATGCATTCGTATCTGTGAAGACCTTAGCACCGCGCCTGGCACACAGTTAATGCTCAACCAACATGAACGGTCACTGGTGGCCATCACTTTGCGCCAAAAGCTGTAATGAGTTTGGAGGACTCAGCAATGAACAAATCAGGCCTGTCACAGAGCCATCATGTGGCTTATAATCCAAAAGGGGATAAGAGACAGAAACGACAAGCCAATGGCCAATACAGTTACCAACGACGGTGAGTTCTGTGTAGAATGGTGAGAGTCCATGTAACTCGGGGGATCGTCCTTACATACAGAGCAGGGAAGGGCCTTGCAGGATTGTTGCAAGGATTAAATAAATAATATTTGTAAATAATTGCACTCAGATAGGCTTTAATCGGAAAAGAATGTCTCTTGATTAGGAGGCGGAGGAAAAATGGGTCTAAGGCTCAGGCATTTTTGACGGGGCTTGAGCTTCTCTTTGTTTCTGAAATGTTGCCTCCTAGGTCCCCTCTCCCTACCTGGAATGGGCCTGGGCTCTGTTTCTGCTCTTTGAAAGAGGAATTTATGGTCACTCGAGGTTCCTGTGCCCTATATTCCTGACACCACGGGCAATTCTCCTTGCAGAATACCTCATACTGACTGTGAAGATATCTAATTTTACGGTTGCTTTAGATCGTCCTTGGACAGGCAGGGTTCTCGATCCCTGGGCTGCTTCCCCAGATTTCAAAAAGCAGCAGCAGACCTGAAGCTGGCTCTGGCCCCGCAGGCTGAGAGCAGCTTGCTGCGGGAAGATTGGCACTTGGTGGAGTGTGCTTCAGGTGCTTAAAATAGATCAACTGTGTCATTAGACCATTGCAAGGCAGTCCTTTCATTGGCCCTGCTGGTGCGGGTGAGGGCAAGAGATAACAGCCCATGGAGAAAGACCTGTGCTTTGCACAAAATCAAGCAGATGCGAGGAAAAAGCTTTTGAAATGATACAGGCAGTAGAGAGTGGAATTCTGCCAGAGAAGGGGGTGGGGCTGTGGCACGAGCACACAGCAGTAACCACAGCACAGGGAGCAACAGGATGGCAAAGTGGAGCCTGTCTGGACCTCCCGTCTGGCTGGCGAGGCGCTCAGAAAAGAGGCTAACACTTCTGGATTGCAGGGCACCATCCAGTAGCATCGTGTGAAATCACCAAGGCATCATCTATACTCTCTTGGGGACACAGAACCAACGTGTGGGGCTGACTCTGGAGGATCCCTACTGCTCCTTCAGGGCCCTCTCCCCAGGGTGTTCCAAGTCCCTCCACCGTTGCTGGGCATGCTCCGCCCTGGATGCAATGCTCAGACACAGCCTAATCAGGGTTCTGCAGAGCAGCGCTATGACCCCTCCTGCCCCTGCAGCCTGGAATCACACTGTCCAGCAGCCCACACGGCTCTGATGCCTGCAACCGAACTTGAGTTCAACCCACCCCTCCCCCAACCATTTACTCCAGTGGCCGCCAGGGCTGGTGCTGGGGAGACTGGGCAGTGATGGCAGCTGAGGAAGGAAGAGTTTGGGTAACGTTTGGAGGTAGGAATGACCAGATGTGGACACAGACTGAACACAGGGGAGTGGAAGAAACAGAAATGCAGATGAGGGCTAGTTTCTGATTACTAACTTCCTTACTGGGTAAATGGAGATTCTAGCAATCAACTGGGACCACAGAGTAGAAGAAGGTGGTTTTTTTTTTTTTTTCATTAAAAAAAGAGTAAGTTTATGAAATTTTAGTTTGAATTTGAAGTGCCTTGGAATATCCAGGTGGGCACGATAGCAGCTGGTCATAAAGATAAAACTAAGAGAGATCTTCATAAAGGAAAAGAGAGTGGGCTTTTCGTTAATGAATTAAATCATCAAATATCTTTAGAGCAACAATGATGTGCTACGTACTGTGCTTTGCTTTCTATGAATGATTTGCTGTCCTGATTTCTTCCAGAGAAATGAGAAAAATCTGGTCTCAAGTGGAGAAATTTTGTTGGCATTACCCAATTTCTCACCTTTCTTTCTCAAGTAGGAGATCCCCATCATAACAGAGAGGTCTTACGCAGCCATTCTGGTTAAGGTGTGACCTTTCAGTAATCACCCCTTAGCTGAGTGGGTGTATAAACTGACCTTACAGATACGGAGCTCATGCTGGCGACTAGATGTCCTCCACTGGACCAGGCATGTCCCATATGTTACAACCACCTCTGGAACAGTCCAGCCTCCCAAGGTCTTACTTTTGGGCTGATAAAGGCACCCAGAACTGGGATCAGTTACCCAGAACTCCTTTCCTTTGGTCTGTGCCCATCCCCTACTAAAGGATTCCTCTGGAAGTGAAACTGACCTCTAGGAGTTGGGGGTGGGGCACTGTTTGCCCAACTGTATCCAAAAGGATATGATATCACCCTCTGGGAATGTGTCAGCTGGGGGAAAAAAGGACATGAGCAGGATCTGGCTCACTTCAAGAGCACTTTATGGCATGGCGGTGTTAATAACTGCTAACTCCAGACAGGACTTTGTCCCATGATGAACAACATGCTGCGGTTTCCTCATCTCTGTGTTTGATGTTATATGGGTCATATACTAGACTAGGGTTTAAAAAATTCAAATGCCTGCATATAAAATAGATAAACAAGGATTTACTGTATAGCACAGGGGACCATACTTAATATCTTACAATAACCTGTAATGGAAAAGAATTAGAAAAAAATATATATATATACACACACACATACATGAATCACTTTGCTGTATACCTGAAACATAATATTGTATGTCAACTATATTTCAATTAAAAATAAATTCAAATACCTACAGTGGCAAGGTAGTAGAAAAGTATTAAGCTGTCCTTGTGTGACACCTCTCCTCCTACAGAGGTGGTGACTGTGGCTCTCTAGAGAATAGTACACAGCCCCTCAAGGCAGGCAATTCTGCTGACTATTGTCTGCCACGTACGGACAAAGGGGCATGGATGCAAGGTCTTTCAGGCTGTCCTTAAAAAGAAGCTAGAAATCCCAATTCTGATTTCCGAGTGTTTGCAATTAATTAAAATTCACTGAAAGCCTGGTGTTGGGCACATAAAACATATCCTATCATGCAGGCCACCAGCTGGCTCCTTTTGCTGACCTGTATGATCCACGAAGGCAAAGACCGTGCCTCTTATATTTACTGCTGTGTCTCCAGCAACATGCTGGGTGCCGAGTTGGTGGTCAGTAAATACTTGTTGAGTGAACAAATGAACAATCTAATTCTTGTTCCCCCTCCTGGACATTCCCAGGAACCAGGCAGACTGAAAAACAATTCTATGACTATAAATTCTGTTTCACTGCTGAAATGCTACAGCTGTGCATAATGACCAAAATGAGGGGTAAGGTGGGGAGTGCGTGTTTTGCAGAGAGACTGGAATACTGAGTCACCACGGTCCTCTTTTCTGGGCACCTCCTACGTGTGATCACTCCCTTCAAGCTCTCTGGGGCAGGCTCCATCTCTGCTGGTTAGAGGTGGTAAAATTAGAGTTTAAACATCAAGACTAGGTAGATAACCAACTATCAGCATCCTACACTAGCCCCAGGGTGTGGCTGGCATTTGGGAAGACTGATCCACAGGGAAATCCTCTCCTTGAGGAGTCATTTACTTAACAAATACTTTATGGATTGAACTGCGTTTCCTCAAATTTATATACAGATGTCCTAACCTCCAGTACTCCAGAATGTGACCTTATTTGGATATGTGGTCTTTACAGAGGTAATCATGTTAAAATGATGTCATTAGGGTGGGCCCTTATCCAATAAGACCTTATCAAAAGAGGAAATTTGGGCACAGAAATACGCATAGACAGGGGCGATGTGAGAGAAGAGGCCACAGAGAGGACAGCCACCACAACCAAGGAGAGGGGCCTGGAGCAGGTCCTTTCCTCACGCCCCTTGGAAGGAACCAACCCAGCAGAAACTTTGATTTTGGACTTTCAGCTCCAGAACCATGAGACGATACATTTCTGTTCTTTAAGCCACCCAGTTGTAGGTGTTTAATGACAGCAGCTCTAGCATAATGCACACTATTTTCATTCATCTTATAAACACTTGCTCTACACCAGGCACTGTTCTAAGCAGTTCACAACTGTTAACCTTTTTATTCTTTATAACAACTCTACGAGAGAGGCACTATCACCATACCCCTGTGATTATCACTGGAGATGAGAGACGGAGGTAACAGAGAAGGTAAGTGACTTGCCCAAGCGTACACGGCAAGGAAAGGGCAGGGCTGGAATGTGAACCCAGCTATCTAGGTCCAGTCTATGCCCTTAAGAACTCCAGGAAAACAATTTAACTGGCAAAGCACCCAGCAAAAGGTGCTTACCACTTCTGGTTGTTTTCTGTTCTTCACAATGGTATCTGGCTGGGTACTGGCCCGTTGTTCACATTCACGACACCAGGCGATATCTCAGTCAGATAAGGCTTTTGCCAGATGGGAATGAAAGCGTTCAGAACTGATATCACTTCCTTTATGCGATGCAAGTACTCTTGAAACCACATTGTGATCTGAGCGATGTGTTATACTCATCTGGGATGGTTTCAACATTGCTCCGTATATTATTCCTCTAACGCTCCCTTAGCCTCAAGGGGTCACTTGTCAACAAGTGCTCTCTTCATTTAGGAAGTACTGTTTTGTTTTTTTTTTTCTAATCTTTATTCTTATAAAGTATATAATCATCTCTACTCCATTTATTTTACAAATTTAGAATGTCGTTAGAGGGCATCCTCCCGTGCCATTTACAATAGATCCTTTTCTCTAGAAATTCTTGGAGTTCCTGAGGTGAGCAGTGACATGGACAGAGGCAGGTCCTGTTGCTCCTGTGCTGGGCATCTTCGATGCTGAAATCCCTTGCCTCCCCAGGTCCACTCTGCCTCCCCTCTACCCTGGGAGGCTGACTATGGTGGGGGCCCAGCTGCCTTCCTTGCCCTCTGGCTCCTGGTTGGGTTGGGTACTGTAGGAAATCCAAGGGAGGAAGGAGAGAGAGGTCAGGATATTTACTCCCCTGGTTCCTTCCTTGGGATGTTACCATGAGCTGCCTGCCTGCCAGGAGCAAAAACTCCCACCAGGCAGTACCTTCCCTTCGGCTTACTGGGTCTCTGGATCCCTTTTCCCCCTCTTTCAGCCTGGGGCCAGGTGTGGAAAGAGTGGTAAGGGCTGCTGTTTCTAGCCTCCTAGTCCTTGGCCATCCTGGCTTCTTGTTTATTTCTCTACATCCTTCTCACATATTTGCAAAGGCTTCTGCTTAAACCCCCTCAAATCACACAACTGTTTCTGCCAGGACCCAAAGACAGACTCCTCTTCTTCTTCACCCTATAACTCACTCAGGTGCAAGGCCATGCGGACTTCATTCTCTAAAGGATCTTTCCCCTTATTTCTGTTGTCGTTAGTGCTCAGTCACCCAGTCATTTCTGATTCTTTGTGATCCCACGGACTGCAGCACGCAAGGCCTCCCTGTCCCTCATTATCTCCTGAGCTTTGCCCAGGTTCTGTTTCTTACAGCCACTCAAATCCTGGCCCTCAGACCTTTTCAGAACTAGGTTAATTATCTCTCATCTAGGATCCTAACTTCCTGTCTTGCCCTTTTAGACTCATGCCATATACAATACCAGGTTAATCATTTTCCTGAAGGTTTCCTGAAAGCCATGGCACTCCTGTGTGCTGAACCCAGTGATGGTCACAATACCAGCAAAACAGGCTAGTTTTGAACCAGAGGGTTTGGCTCTTATGACACCATCAGTGGCCAATGCAACTTCAGGTTCATCTTCATTCCCTGAGACCTTCCACCAAGGAGTTTCTCATGCTATTTCACTTTATCTTCACAACAACCCATCTGGCACTACTGCCAACATTTCATAATCATAAAAATTCAAGTTGAGACATGATCTATCTTGTACAAGATTATAAAGAGAATACATGATAGATGTTGAATTAGAACTCAGGAATCCATACCCCAAAGCTTAGGATTTTCCTGCCCCAGTGTGCTGTCTGCTTATCCCATGACACCTTTGTGAGATTTCTATGACTCTTTATTGCTCTCTTCAACAAAACAATGCTCAGATATGTCTGACTCTTTGCAACCCCATGGCCTGTAGTCCACCAGTCTCCTCTGTCCATGGAATTTCTCAGGCAAATACTGGTGTGGGATGCCATTTCCTACTCCTGGGGATCTTTCCAACCCAGGGATCATCGAACCATGTCTCTCATATCTCCTGCATTGACTGGCAGATTCTTTACCACTAGTGCCACCTGGGAGGCCTTCAACAAAACAAAGCCTACTCCAAAAAAGTAGTTTATTGGCATGCCAATCTATAACAACAGCCAAGGAAGAGACCATCAGAGGAAGCCAAGGAAGGGAGAATGGCTCTTGGTACCATTTTATGTGGTATGCAGGTCACTCTCCAACTTCGAGGATGAGCCAGTGCTGGCTTTGTGCCATGGCCTTCAGGAGCTTTGGGAGTTCCAACCCAAGCGAAGCACAACATTTTATGACACACAGAACTGACTCTGGCGCTCAGAGCATCTAATGCTCTGGGGTCAACTCAGTCTCCCCTGGCTTTGATTCCCAGGTCTTTGGAACTCTTGGGGCCAAGATGGAATGGGAGACGCTGACAGGAAGTAACCAAAGATTCATTGTTGCCTAAGAAAATGCACATTAGGTGGTGAGGCCTTTGGGGCTCTGGGCATTGTGTGAGAGCACGAGGTCTGGGGTCAGACTTTCCTTGCTCTGTAGGGTCAGGAAAATGTGACCACAGGGGTGAGTGCATGATGCCAGAGACAAGATTCTGAAGAAACAAGAGGAGAACATCATCGGGGGAGTGTTAGCTGGACTGAGGTTGGAGTGGGGTGAGGAGGCCAGCTTGGTGAAGGGGTTTGGTGGGCAGAGGGGCTGGTGCTGGAGACAGGGAGCTTTCCAGGAGGGGAATAAGAGGAGGTGGACATGATGGGCTGCAGATAAAGTGGATGCATGTGTGGATGAGCTGGGGCTGTGAGCAAGGCTGGGCCATGGGGGCCTCTGCAGGTCTTGCTGAGGGGTTTCCTCACACATCTTAAGAGCAATGGGATGTGTATTTTAAGCAGAGGGTGATGCAGAGAGTGCATGGGGCATTGACGTGGGCTGGAGTGGGTGAAGGGAGACCAGTTAGGAGGCTGCCTCCACACACCTGGAGTCAAATGACAGATCCCTGGAATTAGGTTGGGTGTGTGCAGGGGGACAGAAAGGCTGGATTGTAGACCCACCTCACAGAGGCCAAGGTAGAAATGATGGCTCTGTTTTCCCTAAAGTTCTTGGCCCAAGGGGGCCACGATCTCGGTACTAGCCCTGGGTGTCCTGCTCAAGCCTTTGGTGTTTTGTTCTCTCTGCAGGGAGCCCTCTTTCCCCTTCCCTTATTGGCTCAGATGGCTGGAGCCCACCTGTTGCATTCTCCCAGGCCTGGACCTCCACCCTACATCTCCAGAACTACCGCTTTCTCTCACAGCCCTGCTTTGCAGTGTGCTAAAGCTCAGCTAGATTTCAGAAGAATTCTGATGAAACTAAACCAAAATGTACTCTGAGGAGTCACTGACTGGACACGCCCCTGTTTTTTTTTTTTCTTTTTTTAAAACCACCTGAGACATGTGTTTCTTATTAATAAAAAATTTACATATATTTACAAAGCAGTCGCTCACCCTCCTGTCTGGTCCTCAGGATCACATTTCTACATTCCTTTTAATTTATGACAAAGGTGTGACATCTGAGAGGTTGAGTGACTTGCTCACTAATGTCATAAAGTAAACAATGGTAAGAATCACAATGACTATGGCAGTGACAATGACAGCCTGGCCACCATCACTGACACCATGCCAGCTATGTCGTGGGTACTGCTCTCTGAATTGTATATGACACATGAACACTTATCTCCATTCCACGTGAAGGAAGTTCCCATTGTTCCCATTTTGCAGGTGAGACAACCATCCTGAGGACCACACAGCCAGTACGTGAAAACAACTAGAACCTCGGCCCACCTGGCGGTAGGGCTCGAGTTATATCAACTCTTACACGCTGTCCCAAGCCTACAGCCCATGAACCTCTTCTCCAGATAAAGTGACCAGCAATATAATAATAAGCTGATGATTTGCCCCCATCTCAACGGTGACATTTGAACAGTTGATTAGGAATGGCGCACACTGTCGATAATGTTATGCATCCAAGTACCTTTCACAACCCCAAAACTAGCCACATGAGGAAGAAGACTGCAAAACTGGAGCAATAATGCCCATTTGACAGGGTGGATGTGAGAGTTTGGGGAGATGGTGCACCATCAGTGGCTGGTAAAGTGAGGATGCAGGAAGTGGAAGTGAAAGAAAAAAACTGAGTTTCTCTTAGGTTTGATTACAGGCATGAGGATTGAGTTAAGAATTTCACATGGTAATGGGGCGAGCATTTTTGCTTACATCAGGTCACCCCAAGGACCACATGCCAATGCTCTGTCCCTGTGACCTATGACCCCATCACACCATCACTCCTACAAGGTCTGATTTCTACTCTTCTGAAGACTCCCAGCGTGGGGAGGAGCCTCAGTGATGAGAGCCCAGCCCCAAAGCCCTGAGAACGAGTTTCTCCACAGTTTGCCCCTAGGTAGCCCTTTAGAGAATAACTTCCTCACAGGGAACCTCAGGGACCCCCAGGCTGCCTGAGTCACTCTGTTTATTTTCCACTGCTCCTGGAAAATAAACACGCTCTCCCCACTTAGAAAAAGTATATGAGGCTGGAATGGCATTTTTGTTAGTCCTCCTCTTCTGCAGTATTCAATTCTACTTTTTTTTTTTTTTTTTAAGTAAAATCTGTTTCCTTAAGGAATACTCAGTGTTGCTAACGGGACAAGAGTTTATGATTCTAAAGAGAGAAAAAAACAGGGTCTGTTGCTTGTTACCTTATTTCTTAGTTCCCTGAAAAATAAATGAACCATCTTTCTCTTCTGTCGTTTAGTGAGAAAGGACTCCCATAAAAACATTTTTCCCCGCCTAGAGATAGTGAGAAGTGACAGGCACTTCACATTCTTACTTGTCTGAGAGCACAGATGGATGCAAATTTGTGGCCCACTAGGTGATCGGGTCTACCTAATTTTGCTCTTTTCCTGAGCCTAGTGTGAAGCCTCAGCCTTATTCCAGACTGTCAAAATCAAGAGGCAAAATTCTTGGGCTGTAAAAGGCAGAAGGAGTCCAGCTACACTTGCCTGCTTAGCACAGCTATGCAATACACAAAGGAAGACGGCAGAGAGATGACTCATACAAATATATAGTAAATAAATATATTTCATTTCCATCTCCCTGGCTTTGTTTTCCTTCCCTCCATGCCAACAGCCTTGAGATGGAAGGAGGTTGAACAAACCTGGTTTGGTCTCAAACACAGCCTCAGAAGGTACTGATTTTTATGACCTTGCTTCTCAGCTGTAGCTTTTTTAGAAGAAACTTGCAGATTCTTAGATTAGAAGAACCTCAAATTCAACCCTTCTCATTTTACAGATGAGCAATCAGAGATCCAGAGAGGAGAGGGCCAAGTCAAAGATCCTGGGAAGTGAATGTTCCTAGGCGTTCTCTGGTTCAACAACCTCACATGCTGCTAAACAACCCAGACAAGTGAAGCTGGCCAGGAGGGGGACTTGAATTCAGATCTCTCTTTCAGGGTGGTGCCCACGCCACCTGCCCCAGTGGGCGCCCATGGTCAAAGGGACTGTATTGAAGAGAAAGAGCTTAGGCCTCCTTGTATCTCTCACTGCATTTCTCAGCAGCTGAGGCTCAGCCCAGCAGTAAAATGTCTGGTCCTGCCTCTGCAGAGCAGTTACTGCTTCTGGCATTTTAGAGACACTGGCCAAAGGGCTTGTCTCTTTTCTCCTGTTCTCAGGATGGCTAAATGCAGCCTTCAGGTATGTGAAAAATATCAGCCCTGGGCCCATGGGGCTGCCTGCGCACCAGAGTGGGATATTTCACAATCTCCAGACCCAAAGGTGGCTTCCTGACAATCTGTTTATCAAACTGCTCGTTCCTATCCCACAGCCTTCCCACCCCACCCACCTACCAGCCCGAGGCCAGCCTCCCTGCCTCTTCCCAGCTCCAAGACCAGCAGGGCCTTCCTCAGTTTTGCAGCTGTGTGCCGGGAGGTCTCCTCTGAGCCCCTCAGTCAGACAATGGCCACATTTCTGCTTCCTAGGCCTTCTCAGGCATTGCTAGAAGGAGACAAGCAGCCTTCCCCACGGAGACAAGTGGCGCGGCCAATAAAACATTAGCAAATTATCATGAAAACCCGGAGCCATATCCCCGTGCCCTGGAGGGAGCATAGAAAAAACCTAGGAGGAGTCTGGGGGCATGTGTCCACCCGGTGCCAGGCTTCCTTCCTCCTTCCAGGCAACCCCAGTGCCGGTTCCTGCACCTCCCACCCCCACCCTGTTCCCATGGCAAAGAAGAGGAGGACCCACTTACGGCTCGTGTTCATGATGATGCCTTTGCACTGGGTCTTTCATTCAATACGGAGACTCCAGATGCTTTTTAAATCTTCGGATCTTTCGACTTCACTCATCACCTGGGGGTGAAATAGTCCAGTGTTAGCTCTGTATCCTCAGGTGCCCTCTCTCTGCTGCCCCTCTGTCTGGGCTGTAGCCTCTGGCCTTGAAGGCGAGTGGGCTAATAGCTCAGGTGAGAGCAGGGAGGAGGCGGCGGCAGAGAGGACGCGGGCGCCTGGGTCCGTCCGCTCCTGGGACCTGACTGCCCAGCAGAAGTGTGGCGGCAGCGCCTGTTGGCGCGCACCCCGACTATTGCAGCCCAGCGGCTCGGAGCCCGAAGGGGGTGTGGACCACAGGGAGGCAGGGCGGGGGCAGCGCGCTGGGCAACGGGCTCCACTGGGCAGCGCGTCCCCGCCCGGCGTCCACGAGCAGCGACCCGCCCTGGGACCCACCTCTCGGCCAGCGTCGGGAGCCAGAGGCCCCTGCCCGGGCCCCTGAGACCAGTTCATGAATCCTGGTCCTCGTCTGGGGTCTCGAATTCCAAGGCGAGCAAAGCGAAATAGGAGAGCTCGACATCCATGATGCGGGCTCGCCGGGTGCCTGCGCGGGGGGCGCGGCTGCTCGCTGCTGCCACCTGCTGGACGCGCCGGCGCGTGTCCAGGCCCCGCCCCGCCCGGGCTTCTCTGGGTCCTGGGCTGTGAAGGGGAATGGATGGGACCCTGGGTCCTGGGGCGAACGAGGGGGTGCTTGAGCGCTGCTTCCCTCGCTCGATACTCGGGTCTAAGAGCTAAACAACGACAGGAAAACAGACCCTCCATGAGAGGGGCTGTGAAGAAAGGATTGGCTTTGCAGGAAGACAGTGTTCACTTCCAACTCTGCTTCTAACCAGCTGAATGTAGTTTGGTCTTTGAGCTGGTCGCTGCTGGCTTTGCCTCGTGCTCCTCAAGTGTAGAAGGTGGGGGCTGGACAAGTGAATAAGAGATTATGCGTTCCTCCAGTCTCCTAATTTCTGTCCCTACCTCCCCCTTCATACCCCTTGTCACTTGTTACATTTTTTTTTTTTTTTAATATATTATCCCTCTCCTCCATGTTAGTTCCATCGGAAGAACGGGTCTTGTCAGTAGGGTTCACTGCCAAGCTCTCAACACCCAGAAAAGCACCCGACACATAGTGGGTATCAATAGATATTCACTGACAGACTGCCCCAGTCTTTTCTGGATCTAGTATCACTCAGCCCTCAGAATAGAAGGTCTAGGAACACCTACTTTGAAATACTTCCCTGTGTGAGGCAAATATCAGGTATGTACCCTAGTGACTCAACCTCACTGGTTCACCCCATTTTGTATGGCCAAAAGTTTTTTTTCCCTGTAGGTAGTTTTTGCAGATGTGTATTAAAGAAACCTATATTCTGATTCTCCTGGTCATGGTTAATTCAGCGGGATGAGATTCTTGACATTCCTCTGACTGCTTACCCTGTCACCTTTTTGAACCTAGTTCATGGTCACAGAACCATTTCTTCTGAGCATAGAAAAACAAGACTGAAAGGACACATAATCCTTGTCTATAGAATGTCTCTGGTTAGAGTATGTTTAGAATAAAAAAGCTGTGAGCCACTCATACCCCCAACTTGTAGACAAGAAACAGTGGGTCAGAGAGGCTATACCACCTGCCCCCAGACACACAGCATCTGGTGGCTGAACTGTACCAGATCTTCTCATTTCTAGGTTTGTCCTCTGTGAGAGAGAGTCAGTGTACCAGATGCTGAGATGTCAGGGTAAAGGTAGGTAGCCACCCTCTTAAAACTGGGCAAAGAACACCTCTTAGATAAATGCAATGTTTCTACCTCACACAGGTGAAAAAGTGATATGCTCATACCTCCTCAGATGTGATAACAACAAAAGGATCATTAGATAAACTGAAGGGTCAATGGATTTGAAACACCTTGTGATAGCTTACTAGGAATTGTTGCCAATGGAGGGGGAATAACCCTAACCTCCTCACAATTTTGTTTGTATAACAATCACCTGGAGATATGCTCTGAATGTTAAACAAGCATCCCAGGTGATTCAAATACCTCCCTGCTACTGAAAAGATCTGAGATAACTCTGAAAACACAGTAGTATTTAATAAATACGTAAGTGATTCCCAAAAATACATGTTCAGATTGTGATTCTTTATTCAATTCCCAAGTTACCTGTAACTTGCTCAGTTCTAAGACTTGGAAAGAGATAATTTTTCACCGTGGGAGAAAGTTCAGCTAAACTTAACGTGTAAAATGAAAAAGAATGTTCAGTGAACATTAGTTATCACCCAAAACCTCAATGTTCAGAACTTTTCAGATTTACAAAGTCAAATAAAAGCATATTACTCATTTATTTATTCACTCAGCAGCCATTTATTGTCTACTTTGTGCTAGGCCTTGTGCTGGCACCTGGGGATAGAAGAAGACAGACAAGATCCTGGCCTCCTGGAGCATAAATCTTTTGGTAGGAGTGAGGAGGACAGTAATGAACTAAGCCAAGTATGAATTAGGTAAACCAGATGGTGGCTTGGTTAAGAGCCCAGGAGCAAATTCCAGCCTGGCTGGTTTTCAATCTCAGCTCCATCACTCACTAGCAAGACACTCAGCCTCTATGAGCCTCAAATTATTCATCTATAAAATGGTTATAATATGGTACTTACCTCACAGATTGTTGTATGAAAATATTCAGCATAATACTAGGCAAATAAAGATGATGTAAGTTAATTATTAATATCATCCCTCACTTACATCTACCTTCAGAGAGAGTCCTGTCATTTTCTACTTATCCATAGAGTGATGGGCATGAAAATATGCCTCAGAATTTTCCAGCGATGGCAGGGCTTAACTGACCAGTTCTTGTTTGGGTTGCTTTTTTAACGCTACACCCATCTGGATGCTGGTGAATTCAGCTCTTTGGAGAGAACATTGGTCCACTCTAAAAGCCCGAATTAGTTTCATTTGGGGAAACAATCTTATCTTTCTTGCACAGTTATTAGGATAGGAAAAAAAGGGTTAAAAGAAGCTTGAAAAGCTATACCCGTGAGGATGTCCATAACAATCGGAGGTAGCCGGGAAAGACGGAAAGACGCAGGAGGAAGCTGGGGGTGGGATCCTTGGTGGAATCGGCTGTGAAAATCATTAGGAAAGCAAAATCTTGGCTCTGCCCTTGCGAGAGAATGGGGCTAAGAGCTGCAGAGCAGAGGGTCCCTTTGTTTGGAAGTTTGTTTTGAACTTTATGACTCCAGAATGAGATAAACAAGTCGCACTCGGAAACAGACAAATGCTCCTGGGTGTTGGAAAACCAGGTGGCAAAATCATCAGGAGACAGATTTCTACCTTCTTTAGTGGGAAAGAGGAAACCATGGGGCCAACTTCAGCCAGGCTGCTCCCCCATTATATTTCTCTTCTCCCCAAAGATCTGTCTTCTTTACTGACTTCCTGTCCCTAACTGCAGTGGTCTCTCTGGCTCTCCTCCTCACTTTCTGCCCCCTCATGGCTATTACTGGAGAAGGAAATGGCAACCCACTCCAGTGTTCTTGCCTGGAGGATCCTGTGGACAGAGGAGCCTGGTGAGCTGCTGTCCATGGAGTCGCTAAGAGTCGGACACAACTGAAGTGAGTTAGCAGCAGCAGCAGCAGGATGGCTATTAGTGCCTGACACAGCCCTCGGCTCCAGCTTTCCCTGTGGTTGCACTTCTCCTGTTCCCATTCAGCTCCACCCTATACTTTTGCCCTCCACATCAGCCCATCCCCCAACCCTACTCCTGTGCTGCTCCTGTCCATTCGTAAATAATGAATATTGCTCTCATCCATCCTCATCTTGAATACAAAACCCTTCTGGCCTATGAGGGATGGGAACGATGGGCAGAGGTGCTTGTGATCTGATGTATCTACTTGCCATTCCTAGACTATTTGAATATTCCTCCAAGAGGGAATATTTACTTACTTGTATTTGAAAAATAACGTGTAGTTTCCAGCAAAATGAGAGATCTACATATGGTAGTGAGGCAATATTTTCATTGTATGTGATTAAATAAAAACAGAAAATTGCAGAAATATATATAGTATGGCCTTTAGGATAATGTATATATTTCAGCATATTGTACTGTATATGATATAATATGTATATATTGATATGTAGATAATGTAAAGAACATATAGAATATACATAATATACAAAATAGTGTTAAATCATCTTTTCCACAAAGAGGATCCTATATAGATGCTACATAGATATAGACCTCTAATACATAAAGACTTGGAAGGGCACACTCCTAATTACCAGACTCTTAGATCAGGTGAATTTTTGGATTATGTAGGTTTAGCAAAATCATTTGGACAAATCTAAGCTGTGAGAGATTTTGGCAGAAATATATTTGAAGAACTAAGGTATTTCTTCATATTTTAGTTCATTTATTCATTTGTTCTTTATTCAACAACTTCTGACAGGGTTTTTATTCTGTGCCAAGCACCATCCTGGCCAGGGACAGGGGTAGGGGACAATACATAAACACACAGACTTATTATTACAATCCATAAAGGAAGAGAAGAGAGGACACTCATGGACACTCAGGGATGGGTGTCTCCTGTTCTAACAGGTGACATTCGAGCTGAGGCTGAAGAGGAAGGAACTGCCATCCTGACTTGGTACAGGGTTGGGGGAAGGGAAGGGTGCAGAACTAAGTGGCAAAAGGAAACCACAGGTCTGTGGGAGAGGCAAGACAGGACCAAAGTGATGGGTCTAGTGGCTTCTCAGTGGAAGAGCTGAGTTGGGTACACATAGTCAGGATCACATTCAGGATTAATTGACCTGGGACAGAAGTGGCTACATGGACAGGGAGGTCAGAGGTCCTGCTTATAGTCCTGATGCTGCAGGAGTGTATAAGCCTGGGGGTGGTGGAATCAAGTGGTCTGGATTAGTCTTGGGTCTACTCTTCACAGCTGTGTGACCTTAGGCAAGTGACTTAACCTCTCTGGGCCATAGCATCTTAGCCTGTAAAGCTGAGTTTACAGCAGTACCTCCCTGTCTGTGAACATCAACAGCAATGACAGATAGAATGACTTAGCACCGTGTCAGGCATTGAATATGTGCTCACACACCTGGCACTTATTTGGAACAACCAGACTGACTGGTAAGGTGACACTCTCTGGACCAGAGTTTCCATATTTACAAATGGAAGGTTGGACCAGATGAGTTCTGAGGTTCGTTTCACTCTAACATTCTTGGTTCCAAGCATCTGAGTGTCCTGTGGTTGGAGTTTGGCAGAAGGTCTGACCATGTTTTAGGCTGGTGCAGGGACCCTTGATTCCGCCCCCCGCCCAGGGGCAGCGCTGGTTTGTGATGAGACCCAGGTCTGAGGGAAGTGTGGTCTTCCCACCAGGAGATGTGTGGTAGCTCCTAACCCCATGTTTGCACCTCTTTTCTTCCTGGGGGAGCCCCTTGAACTAAGTGTGGAATTGGCAGGACACAGGCCTGTTTTTCTGGTTGAGACAGCTTTGTGATGGGGCCATGCTTTTTCCTCTTGTTCCTCATATTGTTTTGTGGAGAAATGTTAAAAAAAAAATCAAAGGGGTTCCTGAGGTTTGGGGGAAGCTTCTGGGGGGAACAAAGGAACTGGCTCTGAGATCAGAGTGTTGGGGGCTGCAGTGCTGGCAGCGGGGGAGCTCTGAGCAGACGGTCCCACCATGGGGTTCTGCTGAGGCTTCACGCTCACATCAGACTGCAGCCTGAACCTCCTTCCTGACAGCCGCCCTGCCGGCAGAAGCGAGGAGCTGGGGTGGAGCCAGCTCCGCATGGATTCAGCCTACCATTCCCTTGGCCAGCCTTCTCTAGGCTCAGTTTCTGTGCCGGTAAACCCAATCTAAAAGGGACCTCAGTGAGCCTTCTATCTTAATCCACTTCCGCATTAAGACACTGAGTCTTACCCATTATTCTCTTCTGTCTACAGTTCTGCTTGTGGTGCCCTCCTCTGCTGTGCTTCCTCTGTATAAGGCCGCTCATTTCCTGAAGATTTCCTCTGTCTGTCTTCTCCTGGAAATCATCCTCTGGGCTCAGATCAATCACCAAGGGGGCCCACCCCTTATCTTACACCTCTGTCTCCTTTCGGCTCCCTGCACAGAGGGGTGCCTTGGCCTTTCAGAGAGTTTGTCCATCTTGGAAACTGCACACATGCTGTCCGTTCCCTGTACCTGGTTTGCTTTTCTCCTGTTTCCTTGCAAAGCTGGCATCTCCTCATCCCCTAGGTCATAGTTTAATTGCCACCTCCTGAGAGAGGCCTTCCATGACTAACTAGCTAAAGTATCTGAGAGAGTATTTTTAATTAATGGGTGAAGTAAAAGCCTCTCAGAAACATGGATTCATTCACCTCCTTTTAGAGTTTGGTTATGACAGCCCTCATGCCCTCTTCCCCCAAATTTGGCTCTCTTCCCTCCTTATGTACTTGGCTCTTTAAGAACTGAATTTTATTGTAAAAAGAATGTATATATATGTGTATAACTGAGCCACTATGGTGAATGGCAGAGATTGGCAGAACTTTGTACATCAACTATACTTCAACTTAAAAAATAGTTTTTTAAAAAGAAATGAACTAAACTCTCTCTCTGAAGATGGTCTTTCACTAAATCCTTCAGAGTCTACTGAGGATGCATGTCTTTCTAGAATTAAGGGTCAGCATATCAACGGGTCTTCACAGCTACACAGCTGGCAAGTCCATGCTGCTGTGTGCAGACAAGATGGACTGGGGATGAGAAGACCTGGGTTCCAGGTTTGCTCTCAGTTCCTAGCTATGTGACCTTGGACAATCAGCTAATTATTGTTGTCTCAGTCTGCTCAGCTGTAATGAATAACAGTGTCCATTAAACATTAGTATAATACACATTATTATTCTCCCTTTCTTGTGTGTATCTCGGAACTGTTCCAGGAATGAAATGAGAAACTGTGTGCTTTGTAAATGAAAGTCTATGCAAAGTAAGTGGTGATCATTTTTCCCTCATCTCATTATAACTTAAAGACTCAAGCTCAGTTATTTACACAGAATTTTCAAAAAGTGACTTCATATCCCCTGGTATCCAGGAAGGCCATGGAAAAGGGCAAGCAGCACTCGGCAATATATGTACACTCGTCATTTCCCCAGGAACACTGTTAGTGTGCCTGCCTGCCATGGCATGGAGAGACACACTGCAATCCGCAGGCCTCCTGTAAAACCTTGTAACCTCTGAAAGGGAGTAAAACCTCTGCTTGGGAGAGAACCCTGCAGGTTCACCACCTGCGGTCATCAAGTTTTAGCTCACTATTATTATGGATGTTCTCAGAATTCACCAAAAAACAAGTTCCTCTTTCTACAGGGTCCCAAAAGCAATGGGAATTTGCTAACACCATGCAGTGAACTAATGGTGAGGAAAGGTCTCTGGGGTCTAGATGACCACTAGATTACTAGAGATTCTCATGACTGATTCTGCTTCCATTTGGGAATTGCATCTAAAAGTCCCACTTCTGCCACAGAGGAACACCCACTAAGGGGACAGAGAGGGAATCCCACTATAGCATTTATTTTATGTATAATACAAACAGAATAGGAAACAGTTTAAATGACAATTCATAGGGAGGTGGCCCGACCCTAGAGACCCCAAGGACTGTAGCCCATCAGGTTCCTCTGGCCATGGGATTTCCCAGGCAAGAATACTGGAGTGGGATGCAATTTCCTTCTCCAATACTAAGGAATATACAACAATTAGCAAAAAAGAGGTGGTGTTTACATAACATGGGTAGTTATTCAAGACCTATTTTCTGATGCAGGGGGAGCAAAAACAAATTGCAGAGCCACTACATAAAGTATGCTATAATTGATTAAAATGAACATAAAAATCACACTATCTTTTGCCAGCAGTACATATATATGCATTTTAAAGCATAACAAATAGCCTGGAAGGCTTCCCACTTATTGATAATCACAGTATTCAGCTCTAGATGGGATAGAGGTGTAGGGCTGACAAGATGATCAGGACTGGAGGAGAGGAGCTTAGGGACTGTGTTCTATTTCATTGTTTTTTTTTTTTTTTTTAAAGTTTTATTTACTTCTGGCTGTGCTGGGTCTTCATTCCTGCTCTTGGGCCTTCTCTAGTTGTGGCGAGTGGGGCCTTCTCTAGCTGGGGTGTGGTGGCTTCTCTTGTTGCGGAGCACAGGTTCTAGGCACATGGACTTCCATAGTTCTGACACACAGGCTTTAGTTATCCCGTAGCATGTGGGATCTTCCAGGACCAGGGATTGAGCCCATCTCCCCTGCACTGGCAGGCAAATTCTTTACCACTGAGTCACTGAGCAAGGGTATTCTTTTTTCTTTAAGAAAAGTGCATTCATGAGTTCTTGTGTGATTGAAAATTAATGATAATGATTATAAAAAAAATTTAACCTCACACTCTACTGAGCCCCTGGGCTGACAGGGCTGATTCATGTCCCTCGTATGGGTCACGGTGACTAAAGGGAAGGGAGGGTCCACTTTCCATTGCCATGAAGTCGGGTCACTCTGCTCCTGGTTTTTGGAGGCCTGTCCCATGCCAAGTCCTGGGAGTGAGCACAGTGTGGCCAGGGTCCAGAGTGGCAGGGTTCTCCTGTAACTGACATGGTTACATGATAGTCTGCCCAGCACAGTGGACACAGAACCATAAAACCCATAAAAACTAGAGGTTCCAATTCCAATCTCAATCCTGCTTCCACATCCCAGGGGGGCCCCTGGCCAGTGCCTGAAGTTGCAGTAGGCTGCCTTGCCTGGACTCTGACCTCCTGTCCTGGCATCCGTCCCTGACTCATGCTGTTCCACACACAGGCTTCCTTTCTGTGCACCCTTCCCTCCCGCACTTGCCCCGGCGTTCGTGGCTGTTGTTCCCTCTGATCTGAAGTTCTTCCCTCCAGTGTCTGTGTGAGTGGCTGCTTCTGGCAGCTCAGGACTCATCTCTCCTGAACTTTCCTCTGAGAGAGGCCTTGCAAGTCATCCTTCCCCAGCAGTCCTTCTCTGTCACAGTGTGCTGTTTTATTTCTCCCAGGGAGTAGACACTGGAAGTTATATTGTTCAGTTTGTCAGTGCACTTTCACCCACTGGGTTGCCCACTGGAAGGAGGGGCACCTGTCCTGTTCTCCTCTGTAACTCAAGTATCGAGAGAGTGGTGTCTGGTACATAGTTGATGCTCAGTAAAGGTTAAAGGAATGCATGACCTTCATGAGCCCAGTGAGAAGAGTGCACTTGGAGAAGGACCCAAGTTATTTCTGGTTCCCTCCAGCCTGGAGTTGAATCCCCAAGTCAAATAGGATTGGACAAAGAGACAAGCCCATGGTTCCTATTCCCAAGGGGGCACCACAATGCTGGAGGTGTGGGGACTGTGACTTAACATCCAGATGCTTCAATCTGCTCAGCTGGAATGTGAAGGAACTGGACTTGATGCTTGTTTTCAGCTCCAAGCTTTTACTATGCTATAAAATATAAATGATTTGGGCCCACATGCTCAAATCAAGATATATGCTTGAATACACTTTCTTTAATATGCCCTTAATATCAATTTAGTGCTATTTTTCTTCTCCATTTTCCTCTTTCTCATAAAAAATAGAATGCAGAGTATGTGGCAGCATGGTCTCTGGTGCACTGTAATATGGAGCCCTTTATGCAAAATTCATTACTGAGTCGAAGACTGCAGTTTTCTCTCCTCGTTTGTTTCTGTGCTTTGCAAATGGTTTTCAGTGTTGACATCTTTATTAGTGTCCTTTGACCTTTTAGTAGAATGAAAATTCTGTGTATCTAGTCATTGAGGCAGTATTTTGAATATGACCAAGTGGGTACAGAGAAGACTATGGGATATTCCAAAACTCCTCATTCAGGCGTGTGGAGTGTGAATAAGAAGGCCGAGTCCCCAAATTTCCATGCAGCAGGAAGGAGCTGGGTCAGCATGGGCTCTGGGGCCAGATTCGGATTTCAGTGCTGCGTCTCTACTTCTCGCTGGAGAGGTAACTAAGCAGTTGCCCTCGATTTGGAGGCTGGAGGCCAGAAGCATTATAAAGCCTCCTTTTACTGAGAGCTTGCTGTGTGCCAGGCATTGGGCTAAGGGCTTTGCAGACATTATTTCATTTAACCTTAATTCTTTCAAGGGCCCTATGAGATAGGAATTATTACACCATTTTTCAGATGGAGAAATTGAAACTAAGAGAGGGTAAATCAAGTGCCTAAGCTTATGTAGGACTGGAGCTCAGATTTAAACCCAGGCTTAAACCTAAAGCCTACAGTCTTTCCCACTACCGATACAGGGACACGTGTAGTACAGGACATTATGCATACCCTGCAGTGCAGGTCTGGCTCTGCTAGAATAAGGTATAGTTAATGAAAATAATCCCTAACACTCAAGTTTCCAATAAGATTTTAAAAGCAGCAATCAATATTAGACTGCAAAAAATGATTAGGTTATAAGCAGAGTACCATTCCTTCCCTCAATAAACACACAAGTGCTTGCTATGTTCCAGGAGAATGTACATATTTCACTGCCCCAAACAGAGACAGTCCCTGCCCTCATGAAATTTATTGTCATTTGACATCTGAGGAAATGAAAGTTGAGAGATTTCTTCGTAACATATCCATTTCCAGCCAGCTTGTCAATGACAGAACTGGCATTCATACCCAAACATGGGACCCCTCAGCCACTACATTTCCTGCTCAATGGAAAGCAAGAAGAACTCTAAGGTACCTGATGCAAATAACTGCCTATAATCTATTTCCTTCCCCAGATCTGTTGAAATATTTGGATAATTATTCAGTAAGTTGACAAAGATACAGATTAGTGTAAGAGGGTGAAATAGGACAGGCATTATTGATATTTTGGGCTGGGTAATTTTTTGCCTGGAAAACCCCATGGACAGAGGCGCCTGGTGGGGTACAGTCCATGGGTTGCAGAGTCGGACATGACTGAGCAACCGAACAACAACAGTTTATTGCTCTGGGGGCTCCCCTGTGCAGTGTAGGATGAGTAGCAGCATCTCTGGCCTCTACCCACTAGAAGATAGTAGCCAGTTGAGACAACAAAAATGTCTCCCTTCAAATGTCCCCCGGGAGGCAAAACTGCCCCTGGTTGGGAACCACTGAATTGAGTAATGAAAAATAAAACACCGAAAAACTCTCTGTTGCTTCACACCGATGACAGTGTACATACATGGATGCACATCATATCAGAGCTTAGGACTCCAAGTCTCATTTGGTTAAAATAATCCTTCAGAACGACTTAGAAGCCTGGGATTGCAGTACGACCACAGTTTCCTCAGTGTGATTGTTCTCTGTAGCTTGAAGGCCTGGCCCGTGCTGCCCCCTGCTGGTTAAGTCTTTAAAATTGCTTTTGGTATGGATCAGAAGACGAAAGGAGACCTAGTCCGTTTAAAGATTCCTGAAGTTTATACCTTGTCCCTCATCTCTGTGAAAGGAACCCCTGGGGCAGTATTTGCCAAAATCTCAGCTAATCAAAATCATCTAGGAGGTATATAAAAATTCCCAATGACATTATTCTCTCCAGAGATTTTGATCACCTATTGTGACGTAACCCTTGAAGGAGATATACCTCATGCCTCCTTTCGAAGGTCACTTCTGCCACCCCACACTTTGCTGTGAATTTCTTCTCCTCCTCTCTTCTCCAACCACCTTCTTCTTTTGTTTATTTATAATGACACATTCACAAGTAAATTACTGTTGCTAAAATCCTCAGATAACACAGAGTACTTAAAAAAGAGAGAGACAGTACCGTTTTTTCTTCTCCTACTACCACGGCCTCCTCACCTGGCTATAGGAGGAAGGGATGTTGTCTGCCCTGCTCTCTGCTGATCCTCTCATCCAGCCCAGTGGGGGAGGGGGGCAGGGGCCCTGCATGAGCATCTGTGGAATAAATGAACCAATCACCATCATCAGGCTGATGTGACCCCCTTTATACATTCAATCACATATATAGTATGCTTTTATACATAAATGGGTCCACACCATAGCTACTACCTACAGGTGTCTTTAGTTTTTGCTTCATAATATATCTTAGAGGTCTTCCCTTGACCCTCTATCTAGACCTGATTCATGTTTTTCACTGCTGACTAGATGCACCATCATTGTTTGACCACTTCCATATTGACAGGCATTCAGGTTCCTTCCATTTCTCACTATTCCCAGCCATGCACCTGTACAGGCTGTGGGTACCTGGACACCCAAGAAAGACATCTGAGATGGGCTCACTGAAGGGAAGGGGCTCCTCCTTCCTCTCCCATTCCTTGAAAACTCGAATTTTTCTTAACGATAAACTGGACTGAGGAGAAATTCTTTTCCTTGGGAGTGGTGGGGAGTGTCAGCCCTAGGACTTGTACTTGGCATGCACAGTCCAAGTGCGTGCGCGCGTGCACACACACACACACACACACACACACACACACACACACACACACACACACCCATCCTATCCTAGCTGCTCACCTAATTTTGAAACATGAACTGATTAATCTGTCATGTTCTTTGGAAGCCTGATGAACTGAGAGTCCTGAAGTTTGAGTTCTGAAACAGACTGTGCCACAAAATTGTCTAAAAGTATTGACCAAATGACTCAGATTTTATGGGACTCAGTTTCTTTACCTTTAACTGGGGTTGGGGAGTGGACATGTTACTGTAAGGCCACTTTTCACTGTTATCCTTCCAGGGTGAGGCATCGGTTGCCTGCCCTTGACTCCGGGTTGGCTATGGGAGCCAAGAAATAGGAAACTGATGTTTTGGAAAGAGCAGTCAGCAGTCCTGGGTGAGGTCAGAGCTGGCAGCATGCTGACCTCTGCCCCGGTCAGCAGATCAGCAGCCAGTCCTCCTCCCTGAGCTGCGGGGCCAGTTGCTCAGCTGACACCTGGCAAGGGCTCGCTTTCACCCCACGCAGAGGGAAGTCTGGGCATCACCTTGCCCATGGTGCGGTGGCCTATCTACACCTCTGACAGCCTCCTGGCTACATGGTACAGACAGGGATCCGTCCTCCTGGCAAAGCTTTGGGCACTAACCAGAGTGGTGAGGACCAGGGCCCTGAAGTTACCCTCCTGGGCTCAAGCCCTGACTCTGCTGTGCTCTGTCGGTGGTGAGCTGGGGCGACTCACAGTTTGCTGGTTTGTAAACTGGGGATAACTCACTCCAGTATTCTTGCCTGGAGAATCCCATGACAGAGGAGCCTAGTGGGCTATAGTCCATAGGGTTGCACAGAATCGGACACGACTAAGTGACTTAGCATGCATGCATGCAAACTGGGAATAATGTGTATATATTTCTTATGGGGTGTTAAAAGGATTAAGTGACTTTTTTTTCTTTTGTCATACTTTATTGACCAAAGTTTATTTATATTATTACATATAACATAGAAAGCTTTCATCATGAAAATATAAAATTTAAATAAAATGTTAGCTGTAAAAACTGAAGAACTGGCCTCTGGGAGCCTTGATATGGAAGGTAGAGTAAGAAATAGGTAAGAGATCAGCAGCTGTTGGACTAGGGCTGTAGGTGAGTCTCCAGAAAGGAACCTTTCTTGCCAGCTGGGTCTCTACTAAAGCTGCATAAATTACATTATGAAGGTTCCACAAGAGTAGGGACCTTGGTCCATTTCATTCCTTGTTCTATGCCGAGTGCCTGGAAGAGCATCCAGCATAAAGCTGGTGTTCTGTAAATACTCCTGCTCCACTTGTGGTTTTACTGTTTTGTATTTTTCCTTTTTAAAAGATTTTTTTCCCAGTTTCATTGAGATTGCTGTTGTTTAGTCACTAAGTTGTGTCCGACTCTTTGTAACTCCATGGACTGTAGCCCACCATGCTCCTCTGTCCATGAGATTTCTTGCCCAGGCAAGAAGATGACATATAACATTAGTTTTTGGTGTACAAAATGATGATTTGATATTTGTATATATTGCAAAATGATCACTGCAAGTCCAGTTAACATCCATCACTTCACATAGTTACAAAATTTATTTTCTTGTGAAGAGAGCTTTTAAGATCTAAGGTCTCAGCAACTTTCAAATATAAAAAACAGTATTGTTAACTATAGTCACCATGCTGTACATTATATCCCCAGGACTTATAACAGATGCTTGTATTTTAAGACCACTTTGATCTATTTTGCCAACCTCATCATACCCTACCTCTGGCAACCACCAATCTGTTCTCTGTTTCTTTGAATTTGCTTTTTTTAGATTCTATATGTAAGCAAGATCATATAGTATTTGTCTTTGTCTGACATATTTCATTCAGCGTAATGCCCTCAAGGTTCATCCATCTTGTCACAAATGACAGGATTTCCTTCTTTTTCATAACTGAATAATATTCCATTACATATATCACATTTTCCATTTATCTGTCAGGGGGTACCAAAGTTGTTTTCATGTCTTGGCTATTGTAAATAAAGCTTTAATCAACATGGGGATGCAGTCATGTTTTCAAGGAGTGACTTAATTTACATCAAATATGTATCCAGAAGTGGAATTGCTGGATCATACAGTAGTTCTATTTTTAACTTTTTGAGGAAACTCCATACTATTTTCTATAGTGCCAGCACCAATTTACATTCCTACCAACAGTGCACGAGGGTTCTCTTTTCTCTGCATCCATGCAGGCATTTGTTATCTCTTGTCTTTTTGATGATGACCATTCTAACAGGTGAGAGGTGATATATGATTGTGTTTTTAATTTGCACTTCCCTAATGAATGGCAATGTTAGCACCTTCTCATGTACTTATTAATAATCTGTGTGCCTTCTTTGGAAAAACATCTATTCAGTTCCTCTGCTCATTTTTAAATTTTTTGAGTTATTTTTTGCTCTTGAGTTGTATCAGTTCTTTATATGTTTTAAATATTAACCCCTTATTCGATATATGATTTGCAAATAATTTCTCTCATTTGCCTTTTTTTTATTTTGTTGATGATTAAGTTGTGTTTTTGCATTGAGTGCATAGTTACTGCACAATAAGTGTTATTATTATAACATTCAGAACAGAGCATATCCCCTAGGCCAAGTAGGTGGTAAATAAATATTTGATGAGTGTATGACAGAGGCATGAATGAACTAGAAGTGAGGAACCACGTTCTAGTTCCATTTCTGCCTTGACTTCCCTGAACAGCAAGGCTACAGCCCTCCCAACCTGGCCTTCCCCACACATGCCTCCAATTTACTATCCTAGCACTTTTACTAGTGACTTCCCCTCCATTTGGAATACTCTTCTCATTTTTTCTGCTGTCAAAATTCTATCCTTCAAGACGCACACTACATGCCACCTCCTCCACAAAGCTTTCTTCGTTTCCCCATTTGGAAGTGTTTTTCCTTCTCATATTTTTGATATATTTCTCTGTTGATAGTTCCCAAATTTATATTTTCAGTCCAAATCTTTCTTATGAACTCCAAACTGGGCTATTCTACTGTCTACTTGGCATCTGCGTTTGGACAACTAATAAACTCAGGCTTAATATATCCACTGCCCCCCCATCCACCCATCTATCCACTTAAATTAGCCTCACTTGCAGGCTCTTCCATCTCAGTTGAAGACCACTCCATCTTTCTAGGTGCTCAGACCAAAATATTAGTCAGTTTTTGATGCTTGTCTTTCTCTTACATCCTACACTTAATCCATCCAGACTTCTTTTTGTGTCTACTTGGATATCCCAGAATCAGAACACTTCTCACCACCTGCACTGCTACTACTGTGGTACAAGTCAGGACCAACAGCCTGTACCCCTGCTTCTCTCTCACCCACAGTCAATTTCTACAGAGCAGCCAGAATTATTCCTTATAAAGTAAAGGTCAAATCATGTCACTCTTCTGCTAAAAATCCTGCAGTGGCCCCATATTTCAACTTAGAGTAAAAGTTGATATTAAAACTACAGGTCTCTGACTTCATCTCCAACTACTCTCTCTGTCCTGTAGCCTCTCCTTTTGTCCCTTCAGATTCATCCTCCAACCTTTTCCACTCTCCTCTCTTTGCCAGGAGACTGGCCACAGGCATCTTCAAACAAGCTCCACTGCCTTTTGGCTTGGAGTTGACCTGTCAATAGCAGGCACTGGTACAGGAAGGAGAAGTGGGAGCCGAGAGAAGTTGAGCTATTTAGACCTCTGCTTCTTTCCTTGCTAAGCCTGGTTGTGGCTATGGTTGTGTTCCTTTACCAAAGATCACATCTGCCACAGCCCTCTCCTACAGCCAGCCCTCCCAGGTCCAGAAATTCTGCTCTCTGATGCCTGCTTCTGGAGTTCTAAGGATGGCTAGCTGTTGCTACCTTGCTACCAGCAAGGGCCTGACCTTGCTAGTTTATCTTAACTCTGTACACAGCTTTGTAAATAGCCTTTTTATTTAACACTCTTCAGTTACTCCCTTTTAAGGTGTTCTCTGCTTCTTGTACAACTTCATCGATTCCTCTGCACCTTAGGTCACTCCGTTCAAGCAACACTTTCCACCCTGGTCTTCCTCTATCATGCCAGGAACACTCCAGCATCAGGGTCTCTGCACTGGCTCTTCCCTTTCCTGGCATCGTCTTCTCCTGAATATTCATGCATCCCTTCCTCATGTCCTTAAATCTTTGCTCAGTTATCACCATCTCAGTGACCACATCTCTCTCTTCCCTAGTAAAGACTATAGTCCCTCTGCCCTGGCAGTTCCAATCTTTATTTTTTTTTTTTTAACTAAAAAATAGTATATAACCATGCATAGGGCTTCCCTGATAGCTCAGTTGGTAAAGAAGCCACCTGCAACACAGGAGACCCCAGTTTGATTCCTGGGTTGGGAAGATCCACTGGAGAAGGGATAGGCTACCCACTCCAGTGTTCTTGGGCTTCCCCTGTGGCTCACCTGGCAAAGAATAAGTGGAAAGAACCACTCATAACTCACTACATTATTTATTTGTGATTTTTCACTATCTTCTCACTTGGCTATAAGATCCTTATGAGCAAAGATTTCATTGATGAGTTGCCACTCTCTAGAATAATACCGGAGAAGGCAATGGCACCCCACTCCAGTACTCTTGCCTGGAAAATCCCATGGATGGAGGAGACTCGTAGGCCACAGTCCATGGGGTCGCTAAGAGTCGGACACGACTGAGCAACTTCACTTTCACTTTTCACTTTCATGTATTGGAGAAGGAAATGGCAACCCTCTCCAGTGTTCTTATCTGGAGAATCCCAGGGACGGGGGAGCCTGGTGGGCTGCTGTCTATGGGGGCGCACAGAGTTGGACACGACTGAAGTGATGCAGCAGCAGCAGCAGCAGCAGCAGCAGCAGAATAATACCTGGAATATGGTAGGTCCATCTACTCAAAGCTATGTTTTTTCCAGTAGTCATGTACGGAATGAGAGCTGGACTATAAAGAAAGCTGAGTGCCAAAGAATCGGTGCTTTTGAACAGTGGTGTTGAAGAAGACTCTTAGGAGTCTCTTAGATTGCAAGGAGATCCAACCAGTTAATCCTAAAGGAAATCAGTCCTGAATATTCATTGGAAGGACTGATGCTGAAGCTAAAACTCCAATACTTTAGCTACCTGATGCAAAGAACTGACTCATTGGAAAAGACCCTGATGCTGGAAAAGATTGAAGGCGGGAGAAGAGGATGACAGGATGAGATGGTTGGATGGCATCACTGACTCTATGGACATAAGTCTGAGTAAGCTCCGGGAGTTGGTGATGGATAGGGAAGCCTGGCATGCTGCAGTCCATGGGGTCACAAAGAATCGGACATGACTGAGCCACTGAACTGAACTGAGGGGCTTCCCTGGTGACTCAGTGGTAAAGAATCCACCTGCAATGCAGGAGATGCAGAAGATGTGGGTTTTATCCCTGGGTCAGGAAGATCCCTTGGAGAAGGGAATGACAACCCCAGTCCAGTATTCTTGCCTGGAGAATCCCATTGACAGAGGAGCCTGGAGGGTTCATGGGGTTGCAGAGTTGGACATGACTGAGTACGCATGTACATACATACATGGTAGGTGATAAATGCATGTTGAATGAGTGAAAGTGTGAATATATTCCACATTTTGTTTTTATCTCTCAATGTATCCCATTACATTTTCCCTTGAAATGTATAAACCAGGTGCATAGCTCATTACTTCAACTAAATTGTGAACTCTTCAAGAGGAAGAATTAGCATTTATTCCTGAGATTACAAAGCAGAGGCCCTTGGGCTAGTGTTTGCCTGCAGGCAAGTTTGTTTGTACTAAAGTACTGGCTCACACATTGTTTCAAATATCATTCTGATTTACCTTTCCAACATTAAAAAGTAGGGATATTTCACTTGGAGATGTGGATTTCTGGTTTCCATGCCAAATCAGGTTGGGTCACAAGTCACATCATGTTTCTCACTGTGTAACAGCTGAGCAGGGCCTTCCTCTTTAGATTGGGCATGTCCCCTCCTGGGCATCAAGGCTCTACCACTTCTCCACAAAGCTAGTGTCACCCAGCCAAACTCCAATAACTTACTTATCTGCTTGGCCCTTGTAGACACAGGAGTTTGCAACCCCTCATGGTGAAACATATCCCAGGGAGCCAATAAATGTTTAAGGATGCTTATATGATACTAATGAGGGAGAAAAATGGGTTGAACTTCTACTTCTTTTATTCTTTTCTCTTGTACTTTCTCTTCATCTACTTGTTGCATATATTGGTATTAATGTCTCCAGATATAATTGTGGATTTTTCTTTTTCAAGCTATATCATTTTCCTTCTTATAGTCTCAAATTCTACTGTTAGGTCCATACATATTTATGATAGTATGACTTCTAAAGAAGACCTGAAGAACACTGAGGACACTCTCAGCCAACCTGTGGTCGAAGAACACATTATTAACCTGAAGAACATTATTAACCAACTTGACTTAATTAAGCCCCTTAATTAGGGGCTTCCCTGATAGCTCAGTTGGTAAAGAATCTGTCTGCAATGTGGGAGACCTGGATTTGATCCATGGGTAAGGAAGATCCATTGGAGAAGGCAATGCTACCCACTCCAATATTCTGGCCTGGAGAATTCCATGGACTATCCCACAGGGTCGCAAAGAGTCGGACATGACTGAGAGACTTTCAGTGACTTAATTAACATGTAGGACATGACTGAGAGACTTTCACTGACTTAATTAACATGTATAGAACACATAACAATAGCAAAGTAAATATTCCTTTCAAGTACATGAGGAATATTCATCAGGATAAGTCATATTCCAGGCCACAAAACAAATCTCTACAAATTTATAAGGATCAAAATAATACAAAGCATGTTCTCTGATGTAGTAGCATTCAACTAGAAATAAAAGAGAAACAGCAAGAACTCTCTAAATAATTAAAAATTAAAAGATACATTTCTAAATAACCCATAGACCAAAGAAGAAATCATAAAGGAAATGCTAAATTGAATTAGACAAATGAAAATTAGACAACCTATAAAAATATGTGTGATGTACAGAGCATTAATTACTTATAAAGAAGAAAAGTCTCATTACAATGATCTTAGCTACCACCTTAAGAAATTATAAAAAAGAAAGGAAGTTAAATACAAAAGGAGCAGAAAGGTAGAAATAAAGTTAAGAGCAGAAATCACCAAAATAGAAACCAGAAAAACAACAGGGAAAAGTCAACAAAACTATAATTTATAAATTTCTGCCCAATAAATATTTAACTAAAAGCAAGAGAAAGATGGTACCAATTACCAATATAAGAAATTAAAGATAAGACTTTATTAGAGACCCTACAGAAATGAAAGGTTAATGAGGAAAATTTATGAATAGCTTTGTATTAATTTGAGAATTTACATGAGATGAAAAAATTGCCTGAAGGATCCAAACTCCCAAAACTCACTCAAGAAGAAATACATAGCCCAAATAATGCTATACCTATTAAAAATTAAATTTGTAGCTAAAAACTTTCTAACAAAGAAAACTCCTAGCCCATGTGAGTTTAGTGGTGGTTTTTACCAAACACTTAGGGAAGGAATAACACTAATACTAGAGATTTTTTTCCCCCCAAAATGGAAGAGGATGGAATATTTTCCAATTGATTTTATGAATCAATGTTAACCTAATATCAAAACCAGATGAAGACATTACATAAAAAGAAATCTACAGCCCAAATATCCCCCACAGACATAGATGTGAAAACCCTTGGCAAAATACTAGCAAATTAAATCCAGCAATATATAAAAAGGATAACACGTGATGAACAAGTGGTTTTATCCTTGTAATGCAAGGTTAGTTCAATATTTGAAATAAATTAACACAAAGAAAATTAATCAATGTAATCACCATATCAACAGATTAAAAAAAAGATTATCTCAATAGATGCAGAAAAAGTGTTTTAACAAATCCAACATCTGTTCATAGTAACATCTCTCAAGAAATTAGAAATACTAGGGAGGCTCTTCAGTCTAATATAGATCAACCATGAAATGTGTAGCTATCACATTTAGCGTATGAAAAACTGAATGCTTATTCTAAGATCAGGAACAAGGCAAAGATATCCACTCTTACTACTGTTCAAAACTGTATTGAAGACAAGAAGAGGAAATAAACGGTATTAAGATTAGAATGGAAGAAATAAAAATGGTCTTCACTTGTAGATGACACAATTATCTATGTAGGAAATCCTAAAGACTCTACAAACAATATGTTACAGCAGTACCCCAAACATGTAAAACACAGAGATAAGTCTAATGAAACACATGTAAGATTTATATGCACACATGTATGAAGGACTGATGAGAGAAATTGAACTAGATCTCATAAATGGAGAGACATATTGCATACATGGATTGGAAGAGTCAACGTTGTCAAGACGTCATTTTTCCCCCAGATTGATCTGTAAGTTCAGTGCAACCCCAGGCAGAGTGTCAGCACTTGGATGTGAGCTCGTGCCTGCTCTGGACACTGCTGACCAAGCCTGAAAGGCCAATGCCCAGGGAATCCGCGATAACAGAAGGGGTCCTCCCAGGATATAAACTGGAACAGGCTGCTGCCCTCCTTAAAAAGATCCTGAGGTTTCCGTGTAGCTTTGAGAATCAAGTTCTGCATCCAAGCAGCCAGAAACACAGGCCCTGTATCTCATGACCCGGCCCCCCTCTTCTCTCAGTCTGCACGTGCGTATTCTTCCTCCAGAGAGACTCCACACTTGCTGAAGACTTCTGTTTTGGGACAGACTGATTTAGAAAACTTTCTGTCCCTAAGTGGAAATCTTGCTTCCTGTTACACCCACCCTGGATTAGACTCCCAGAGGCCATCGAAGTATAATCTCTACTCTCCTGAGAGCCTTTAAGTACTGCAATGTGACTATTCCCTCTGAGTTTTTTCTCATGCTTGCTAAATGTCCTCTTGTTAACTGAGGTATTCCTTGATGTACTGACTTGCTTTAGTGAGTCATTAGTGGCCTTTTTCTCAAGAATTCCCAGTCGATAAAAGTCTATTTTAATATCTGTCACTTAGAGCCGAATGCACGGTCACGTCAGCCAGCCCAGAGGACAGCAGGATTTGCCATCTTGTTTTCTTACACAGTACGTCTCCTTGTGTAGTCTAAATTGCATTAATGTTTGGTAGCCTCATTTACAGACAATCCTTGATTGGAGATTGAGGGTAAGACTGACATGTTTCTTCTTTGTGTTGTTTTTCAGTCATTTCCCCACCTGTACTGTGTCATTGTATTTTTGAGTGTACTTTGAGTTCATGTTTTTACATGTATTTTATTTGCTTGTTACCTTACTGTGCCATTTCCTCCAACTTTTTGAGATAATGGTGAATTCTGGTTCTGTTTCTACTCACCCTCTGTGCCCCTCACCAATGGCTTTCACCAGCTCATGCACAGGAGTTCCTCACCAAGTCCCCTGAACACCTCTCAATGCTCTTCATTTTGTTCTCTCTGCAGTACCCCAGTTTAGTTAGATCTTCATCCAGAAATGGAATATTTATCCTGGCTGGTCACACACATCTAATTCCTACCTCCTCCAGTCCTTTCTCTAGCCTGAAGCCAGGCTAATCTCTACAGAGCAGTTCATAACTTCCTAATGCTTGAAAAGTCAAAGTGTTAGTCGCTCAGTCATGTCTGACTCTTTGCAACCCCATGGACTGTAGCCTCTGTCTATGGAATTCTCCAGAAAAGAACACTGGAGTGGGTTGCTATTCCCTTCTCCAGGGGTTCTTCGCAGCCAAGGCATCGAACCTGGGTTGCCCAAATTGCAGACAGATTCTTTACTGTCTGAGCCACCAGGGAAGCCTCTACAAAACAACATCCCATTGCCTAAAAACCTACAAAATTTCTATGTTTGTATCTCTTACATACTCATCAGCATCCATCTATCCTTCCCTTCATTCTCTCAATATTTCTCAGTACTTACTATGTAGTAGGCACAGCTCTAGGCACTGGGGATACAGCACTGAGAAAAATAATACAAATCCTCTGCCCTCATGGAACTTCCATTTCAGCAGATGAATGCAGGTCCTCATGGCTCCCATACCCTTGGCTTTCTGGTCTTTCATTCCTCACCCTAGTCACACTGCCTCCTGGCACAGGGCCTCAGAGGGACAGGCTAGTCCCTCTCTCTGGAACTCTTTTTCCTCTTGTCTTGGAAACTCTTCTGTATCTGTCAGATATTAACTTAAAAGGCACTTCTATAGGGAAGTCTTCCTTGATCCCCACCACCCGCCCTCAGATGAAACTCCCCTTTGATGTGCTCTGACAGTATGGACCTTCCTCCCCGTCACAGCCCTCCTGCACAGCCATTTGTGTTTCACTCTGATTGACCTCTGTGTCCTCAGTAGATGGTGGGTTCTGTGAGGGCAGGGGCTCTGCTTTTGCTCAACAGTGCCAAGAGTGCCCAGTATAGAGTGAATATTGCCCACTCAATATTATTTAGAGGAGTGAATTTGTGCCTTTATCCAAGAGTATTAAAATTTGACCTGGAATGGAATGAGAGCTGCATTTAAGAACCTGCTCTGAAGAGAGCATCCAAGGAAGCATTAAGTAATTTATTAGTAGTCTTTAAATCAGTCATCAATCTGTCTAACCTTATTTGGATTCAGTCCATATTTTTTCCATCTCATTTGCAAGATCTCATGGGAGGCTTTTCTAAAGTTTAGCTCACTATGTCAATTATATGCCCCTGCTCTGCTGACTGTCCAAAAAAGCAAATGAGGTTTATTTTATGCAGTTAGAATTCGTGCATAGCCTTAACATACTTGCTCCTCCATCCTCTCACCTGTAAGATGCTGGGCTACATCAGGTGATTTCCTGGATTCCTTCTAACCAAGACTTTAGGAGCCAGGGCTAGGGCTTGGCTCATTGATGCTGCTGGGGGTGAGATAAGACACCATGTCCGCAGCTCCAGCTTCACTCAGATAGCTAAGGGAGATGTCTGCAGAGAGAGGCTACGTGGCGAGCCATTTCCCAGTGACAGATGAATCAGAGTGGGCTAAGCCAGTCAGGGAGGGAGCAAGCTTTGAATCCTGGGATGCTGTCTGCCTGCCTCCCATGCCCTGGCAGCCCCGACTTGTACCAAACTGTGTATCTAAATCCTAGAATGGATGGAACATGCCACAGCCTGATAGGCATGAAGCAATCTGCAGAGAGGCAGGGAGGAGCCCTGCTCCCCAGTCAGAGGTCTGCCAGTGGAAGGATTATGGGTCCTGAGGGCTGGGTGGCCCCTTGCATCTTCCCTGAACCTCCTGCTGCAGCCAGGATATCAAGGGCTACATCGCACTTTGAGCAGAACTTGGGTCCCTCGTGTATCTGGTGACCTAGAAGAGCCAACACACTGAAAGAGAACAGCAAAGGAGGAAGAGTGATGTCACTTGACTTTAAGACTTACTATCACGCTACAGTAATCAAGGTAGTGAGGTACTGGCAGAAGAAAAGACAAATAGATTAGTGTAACAGAATAGAGAGTCCAGGAAATAGACCCCCATAAATATTGTTAACTAATCTTTGACAAAGGAGCAAAGGCAGTACAATGGAGCAAAAATATTTCTCTTTTCAACAAATGATGCTGGAATATCTAGATCTGTATCTGTTCTAGACACAGACCTTACATTCTGCACAATAATTAACTCAAAATGAATCACAAGCCTCGATGTAAAATGTGAAACTACAAAACTCCAGAAGATAACCTGGAGTTACAGGAGAAAACCTATAACCTATGACCTTGAGTATAGCCATACCTTTTCAGGTATAATACTGAAGATATGATCCTAGAAGAAATAATTAATAAGCTAGAGTTCATTAAATTTAAAAACTTCTGCTTCTGCAAAAGACAATTGTCAAGAGGATGAGAGGATGAGCCAAAGCCTAAGAGGAAATATTTGCAAAAGACACATCTGATAAAGGATTGCTATTCAAAATAGACAAATAACACCTAAAACTCAACAATGAGAATCAAACAATCCAATTAAAAAAGTGGGCCAAAGACCTTCATGGATATCTTAACAAGGAAGAGATGCAAATAAGCATATGAAAAGGTGCTTCACATCATATGTCATCAGGAAATGCAGTTCAGTATACTACCTATCAGAATGGCCAAACCCCAGAAGACTGACCACACCAAATGGTGGTGAGGGTGTGGAGCAGCAGGAACTCTCACACACTGCTAATGGGAGCTCAAACAGTACAACCACTACGGAAGGCAGTTTGGCAGTTCTTATAAAAACTAAACATACTCTTCCTATATGATTTAGCAATTACACTTTTTGATTTTTATCCAAAGGAGTTAAAAACTTACGTTTTTAAAAAAGCACATGAAGATGTTTATAGCAGGTTTATTAATAATTGCCAAAACTTGGAAGAAAACTGGATGGCCTTGAGTACAATTGTGTATACTTAATTGTGGCACATCTAGACAACAGAGTGGTTTATTTGGTGCTTAAAAAGATAAGAGCTATTAGATCACAGAAAGACATGGAGGAATCTTAAATGCATATTACTAACTGAAAGAAGTCAAATCTGAAAAGGCTACATACTATATGATTCCAACCATTTGACAGTCTGGAAAAGGTAAAACTAGGGAGACAAGAAAAAGATCAGTGGTTGCAGGGGTGGGGGTGGGGTGTGATAAACAGACAGCATAAAAGATTTTTAGAGTGGTGAAAATATTCTGTATATTTAATGATGGACATTTGTCATGATATGTTGTCTAAACACATAGAATGTATGACACCAAGAATGAACCCTTGGATAAACTATAAACTTTAGATTATAAAAAGCATTTTGCTGTGTCAAAGTAGATTCATTCTTGGTAAAAAATGTGCCATTCTGGTGAGTGAAGCTGAAAATGGAGGAGGCTATGCTTGTGTGTGGGCAGCAGATGTAATATGAGAAATCTCTGTATCTTCCTCTCAATTTTGTTTTAAATCTAAAGCTACTCTAAAAAATAAATCCTTAAAAAAATGACATGGGGAGTGATAACAAAAGGTCTAACATTGTGTAACTGGAGTCCCCAAATGAGAGGAGAGAGAGAACGAGGTAGAATCTTTCCTCAAAGACACAAATGCAAGAAGCTCAGTAAGAGAAATTAGAGAAAACTGTTTCTAGTCACATTATAATCAAACTGTTGAAAACCAAAGGTAAAGAGAAAATGTGGAAAGAGCTAGAGAAAAAGACACTACACATAGTGGAATATGGCAGACTCTCTCCTTGAATCAAGCTTCTCCGAGTCCTCTTTTTGACTAGATCCCACCTGTGGGCACTCTCCTGATCCACTTACTCCAGTATTAGTAAGAATCCTGTTGAGTTAGTTTAGCAAAATCCCCCTCTCAGTCTCTGATCACTCCCCATAGCTGATCAAATTCCTTACCCCTGATCCTCAATATCTTATCACCCTAGTGTGGCTTCAGCAAGAATCCCCCCATCCCTGATTTTCCCTTTTAGTAATTTTCCATTTACTGACCCCATCCTGTTCCTTGGGTATTAATCTTCACTTGTCCTTGTTGTATTTGTAGTTCAGCCTACCCTCTCTTCCCTGCTGCAAAACCCCACTGTAGTAGTTCCTACTTCTTGAATAAAGTCTTCCTTATCATCTTTAACAAGTGCCATGAATAATTAAAAAAAAATAAGACCTCTGATTTCTCACTACAAACCATGGGAACCAGAATACTGAAAAACAACACTACTTAAAAGAGAGAGATTGTTAGAATTGATTTGTAAAAATAAGATCCAATTGTATGCTATGCTCCAGATACGTATTTTAAATTCAAAGATAGGTTAAAAGCAATTGGATCAAAAAAGATATCATGTAAGGTGTAAGCATAAGAAGGCTGAAATCATATATGAAAAGACATATAATTGTTAATGTGTGTGCTGATAATTTTTGAAGCAAAGAAGCAATTGATAAAATCAAGGGGAGAAAGAGAAATTCTACAATCACTATTAGGGATTTTAACACCCTCTCTCAGCAATTAAAATGACAATAAAATAACATACAATTTAAAGAACACAAAAAAATCAGTAAAAAGAAACATGACATGGAAAACAGTTGATCATTTTGACATTGTGTTTGACAAACACAATATCCTACAACCAGAGAATAGACATTTTTCTCATATATGTAGTACATTTACTGAGACAGATCAAGTTTGTGGGAGAATATGACTCATGTTCAAACTCATACCTCATCTGATGATGATCTAGAAACCATGACCAAATACATATTTGTAAGGACATTAATTTTCACTGTGACATTTACTTAGTTACAAATTTTCCAACACTCTCTATTGCCTACAAGGTTAATTTAAATCTCTTCACGCTGACATATAAAAAATTGCACAATCTGGCTACCATTTCCCCTCTGTGTCATGACTCATTATATTCCACTCTATATTATTTATTTTTGGTCACAGTTGAGATGGACTCTGTATTATCTGCTAGACCTACATTGCACATTTGACTTCCAAATCTTCATTCATTTCATTCCCATTACTTTTAAGCTCTCCCTCATACCTTCACTCAGGTTTGCCTGCATCCTCCAAGGTACAGCTCAGTTATCTTTTCCTTCATTGTGTCTCCTCTAATTAGAGGCTGGAGCTTCCCTCTCTCTCTCTACTGAGCTCAATTCAATCTCAAACTAAATTGAGATTCTGTCACCTGTCACATGCTGGTTCAATTGGTTGAGTCTTGATAAAATGACCTGACCTTGAGGAAAAGTGACATTTGGACAATGGCTAGTAATAGTCAAAGTAGACTTCTGGGCAGGCATGGAGCAGGTAGGCAGAAACAGCCACTTCGCAACTCAGCCAATCTGTAGGACTTGACATTAAGGAATTAATCTGGCTCTAAAAATTGCAAGAGGTAAATCCCTGAAGATGACGTCGCTGGTTGGCTTCTGAAACATCTCCACTTGTCTGTAAATAAATCAAAAGTAAATGTTAACCATTCTTCTGAAATGCCATGTGAAGAGTCTGGCTTCTTTGTCTCCAGGGAAATCCTTCTTTATTAGATAACCAGTCAAATCTGGCCAAGAGTTATTGATAACCTACTAAATGCAAGGTACTGAGATTGATGTGTGATTAATAGCTTCTTAAATATGAGGAACTAGCTTTGAGCAAGAGCAAAGAAGCAGTTGGGAATATAAAAGTACCAGATTCTCTATGCCATAGCTTTGGGTAGGAGACGGCACTTCTCTGCTTACAGCAGGCTCAGGCTGCAAGGTTTTGCAGAAGGTAAATAAGGATACTGAGAGTTACAGTTACAAAGCAAAATGAAGCAAAGCAAGGGAATGCCACCCAATTTGATGCATCTTTAATATTGTCCAGAGGATACCGGCTTCATGCAGCTTTACACAGGAAGCAACCTTGTGCAAAGGGTAAAGGGTCAGATGGCTCATGGCTGAAGAAATAGGGGAGAGATTTTTTCCATTTGTAGTCTTAGAGATCTTTTGTTCTCTATGCTAAGCATCTCTTTCAGTGAATATTACAGACCCTCACCTTTCAAAGTGGGGCCCACTGACCAGAAACCTCAGCATTACCTAGGAGCCTGCTAGAAATGCAGAATTTCAGACCCTGTTTCAGACCTACTGAAAGCAGGACTTGCATTTAATGAGATTTTAGACAGTTTTTTTTGCATATTAATATGTGCAAGCAGCACTGTCATAATACCTACCCGAGGGCCAAATCTTGGCTCAAAGTAGCCAGAACAGAAAAAGAAAAAAAAAGCAAAAAAACATGTATTTGTTTTTTAGAAATCAAGCCTAAAGCAGGAAAATATCAATACAGATAAATCATGTTTATAACTGTGCTTAGAGGACTAGGGAATAATAGAATTTCAGAATCATAGTTTTAAGTCTGCTTTTTGCAAGAAAAAGCTTACTGGATATAGAATGAGAAGGAACACAGGGCAAGCAAGGATCTTAGAGTAAATCCTGGCTCTTGTGTAAACTGTCTGTGGTCCCTTTTATGGGAATTTGAGCCCAAGGCAGGAGAACGTTAAAGAAAGCAGCAGGAGGCGGCACTCAACATTTTCAGCCTGGAGCACTCCCATCCTGCATGTTTTAGAAGAAGCTGAATTTGGTTTGGACATTTCACTAAGCATTTAGAGAGACCCATGTTACTGGGGCTTCCTGGGTTGCTCGAATGGTAAAGAATCTGCCTGCAATGCGGGAGACCTGGGTTCGATCCCTGGGTTGGGAAGACACACGGGAGTAGGACATGGCAACCCATTCCAGTATTCTTGCCTGGAGAATTCCGTGGACAGTGGAGCCTGGCGGGATACAGGCCATGGAGTCGCAACGAGTCAGACGTGTTACATGTGAGTAACATTTTCATAACACGTTAATAAATGTAAGACATTTTGATGTAAGAAAAATGTAAGATGTTTTGAAAGATAATTCCAAAACAATTTATATCTCCAAACTAATGCATGGGGAAACATTCATTCTCGAAATTTTCTAGTTACCCACTCCCAGCCCTAACTTTCTCATGTTCTTCTGACTCTACCACCAGGTGGAGCTAGCGTGCAGCCAAGGTAAGAACCGAGGCTCTAAACAACCACCTGATTTACTGCAGAGGGGAGTGAGGACTCCATGAGTGAAAATGATGTACCCAAGACCTTGGGTATGGAACCCCAGGGTCCTGACGTTAAATTCAAGGAACGTTTCAACCAAGGTCCTCGTGAAAAGGAGAAAGAATAAAGAGAATTGAAAATAGGGTTCGTGGGGAAGAACCTTGGAGGATGCTTCTATTTACAGAGCAGAGGAAGTAAGCATGGCAAAAGAGACAGGAGCAGGCTGAGAGAGAAAGAATGGGAAGGACTAGAGATCTCTTCAAGAAAATTAGATACCAAAGGAACATTTCATACAAAGATAGGCACAATAAAGAATAGAAACGGCAAGAACCTAACAGAAGCAGAAGAGATGAAGTAGAGGTGGCATGAATACACAAAAGAAATGTACAAAAGAGGCCTTAATGAACTGGATAACTGCAATGGTGTGGTCACTCACCTAGAGTCAGATATCCTGGAGTGTGAAGTTAAGTGGACCATAGGAAGCATTACTATGAACAAAGATAGTGGAGGTGATGGAATTCTAGCTGAGCTATTTCAAATCCTAAAAGATGATGCTGTGAAAGTGCTGTATTCAATACATCAACAGATTTAGAAAACTCAGCAGAGGCCACAGGACTGGAAAAGGTCAGCTTTCATCCCAATCCCAAAGAAGGGCAATGCCAAAGAATGTTCAAACTACCACAAAATTCTGCTCATTCCACATGATAGCAAGGTAATGCTCAAAATTCTTCAACCTAGGCTTCATCAGTACATGAACCAAGAACTTCCAGATGTACAAGGTGGATTTAGAAAAGGCAGAGGAACCAGAGATCAAATTGCCAACATATGCTGGATCATAGAAAAAGCAAGAGAGTTTCATCTACTCTGCTTCATTGACTATGCTAAAGCCTTTGACTGTGTGTATCAAAATAAACTGTGGAAAATTCTTGAAGAGATGAGAATACCAGGCCACCTTACCTGTCTCCTGAGAAATCTGTTTGCAGGTCAAGAAGCAATGGTTAGAACTAGACATGGAATAAAAGAGTGGTTCAAAACTGGGAAAGAAGTATGTCAAGGCTGGATGAAGCACAAGCTGGAATCAAGATTGCTGGGAGAAATATCAACAACCTCAGATATGCAGATAACACCACCCTATGGCAGAAAGCAAAAGAGGAATTAAACTAAAGAACCTCTTAATGAAGGTGAAAGAGGACAGTGAATAAACTGGGTAAAATTCAAAAAGCTGAGATCATGGCATCTAGTCCTATTACTTCATGGCAAATAGGTGGGGAAAATGTGGAAACAGTGACAGATCTCATTTTCTTGGGCTCCAAAATCACTGTGGATGGTGACTGCAGCCACAAAATTAAAAGATGTTTGCTCCTTGGAATAAAAGCTATGACAAACTTAGATAGTATATTAAAAAGCAGAGACATCACTTTGCTGACAAAGGTCCATCTAGTCAAAGCTATGGTTTTTCTAGTAATTGTGTATGGATATGAGAATTGTACCATAAAGAAGGCTGAATGCTGAAGAACTGATGCTTTTGAACTGTAGTGCTGGAGAAGACTCTTGAGAGTCCCTTGGACAGCCAGGAGATCAAACCAGTCAATCCTTAAGGAAATCAACCCTGAATATTCATTGGAAGGACTGATGCTGAAGCTGAAACTCCAATACTTTGGCCACCTTATGTGAAGAGTCAAATCACTGGAAAAGACTGATGCTGGGAAAGATTGAGGCAAGAGGAGAAGGGAGGTGACAGATGAGATGGTTGGATGGCATCACTGACTTAATGGACATGAGTTTGAGCAAACTCAGGGAGATAGAAAGCACAGAGAAGCCTGACATGCTGCAGTTTATGGGGTCGCAAAGAGTCAGACACAACTTAGCGACTGAACAACAACAACAACAAGGCTGAGAGGAAAGAACCAGCCACTCGGGAGGGGAAGGGATGGTTAACACTGTTGCAGATCTCAGAGAGGTAAAGCAGGGTGGACTGAGGGAAGACCTTTGGGACTGGCCATTGGGAGGTCATTTGGATATAGCAGCTTAATGGTTGACAGAGTTCTAGAGACAGACTGCCTGAAAGGCACTTTGGGGTTACATGAGGAGACCATGTGTCCCCCCTAACTTTCCAGCTTGGTGACTTTGGACACATTAATTTATCTTTCTATGCCTCAGTTTTCTCATCTGTAAAGTGTGTATAAAATATTAGTACTTGCCTAATAGGATTGTCATAAATTTAAAAGAGCTAATACATGTAAAGCACTTAGAAGGGTGGTGCCTCGCACAGTGTGTGTGTGTGTATTGTCAATATATACTAGTTTTGTTATTGTTGTGGCTATTGGTGGTGGGTGATGGGGGAAGTGTCAGATATTACAGTGTTGTTACAGAGTTTGCATCTTGGCCAGCATTTCTGCAGAATAATCTCCAAGATGGCAGTTGGTAAGAGTTTAGAAAGATAACTACAGCTCTGTTTGGAGAAGTGAGGGAGACCTAACCAGGCCTCACTGAGGTTTATTTGTGATATAATGGACTGTCTACACTGGCACTCCACCTTGAATTTCAATACCACTACTAGTACTACCAGCATTACTAAATTAATGTGATCAACACATTTTAGCTGGCTTAGTTGCACAGGATACACTGGCCCTGCAGAATATCATCCCCTGTATCCCAGAGGTGGTAGGAGACCCTCTCCTTACTTGCACAGTCACCTATTGGCGTCCACCTGGTCACCTGGGGGACCCCATGCACCAGAGATTGCACATTTGGTGGGGAAGGAAGGGGAGATAAAGAGAGGTGGGAGAGGGGAGAGGAGAGGGGAGCTGGCTCATTGCACACCCCCAAAGCACTCTCTAGACTACAGACACTCTCAAAGCCAGCAATTGGATGAAAACCCCGCAAACAACCTGCCCGGCAGCAGCCACGGTGCGGACCAGGAACCCCCGTCCCTGTGCGCTGTGCCGTCCCTGTGATCGGGCCACTGGGCGTCACTCTTGGGCTGTGCTCCTTCGGACTCACATTTCTGAAGATGGCCCAACCTTTGCTGAAGTCTCCATCTTCTTCCCCCGGCTTCCCTCCCTGTGCTGGTGTATCTGTTCTGGAGGGCTTTTCTGACCACATGGGCAGTAGACTGAGAGTAAAGCTGCCCTGGAAGCTGACTTCTGATCAGCACATGGGGGAACAGCCTGTCTGTCGTGGAAGCAGCAGAGCCCAGCGTAAGTAACTAAAACAGCAGCAGCAGCAGCTTGAGAATGAGTTCTTAAAATATAGAAACATTTCATTATTTTTGTCACTGCCATTGTTATTTACTTCTTTCTACATTCTTTGTTTTTCATTTTATTAATTTCTAGACTTATATTTTCATTTAACCATTTCATTCTATAAAATTAAACACTTAGATGGAATGGAAATTAAACCCTGGAAGAAGGATTGGAAGGAAAAACAAGAACAGATAAAACCTTTGAGAAATAGAAATCAAGTTTAAAAAATCTTTTTACTGTTATTTACGCTCTTGAGAAATTAATGTGCTTTTTCAGCCTGAAGAGTCATGTCTTCATTCTGGAATATTCTCAGTCATTTTCCCTGTGAATACTGACTCCCTTTTGGTAGTTGCTTCTGGAAATTCTATTAAATTATGTTGGGCTTCTCGTTTTCTATTTTCTATCTTGCTTAATTCTTTTATAGTTTCTACAGGTTTCCCTTGTGGCTCAGCTGGTAAAGAATCTGCCTGCAATGTGGGAGACCTGGGTTTGATCCCTGGGTTGGGAAGATCCCCTGGAGAAGAGAAAGGCTACCCACTCCAGTATTCTGACCTGGAGAATTCCATGGACTAAATAAATAGCCCATGGGGTCACAAAGACTCGGACATGACTAAGGGACTTTGACTTTTCACCTTGTTTTTACAGCTATATTCTGGGTTATTTCTATAGATCTGTGTTCAGGTTCAAGGATTTTTTTCCTCTGCTGTGCTGAATCTTTTGTTTAACCTATCCAGTGAGTCCTTAATTGCAGTGCCTTTTTATTTGTTTGTTTGTAGGAGTTGTATTAGAAAATTTATCAAATGTGTCTTCTTTTTTAAAATCAAATTTGTATTCTGTCAAATAAAACTTTACCGAAAAAGTTTTTGGTTGTTCTACCTGGTTATTTATCAAATTTGTCTGTCCATAATGCTCTATTCCTTCATTATGATTCCTAATTTTAAAACTCTTTTAAATAACCTTAAACACTTATTTTAGGTGTCTTTTACTTTCAGTTCTTTTATTTCCCATTTTTGCAATGCTAATTCACTGGCTGGTTACATCTGCTGGTATTCTCTCCAGATAGTTAATTTCCTTGTGAGATTTGTGTCTCTCTTAGTGTGATCTACCCTGAACTAGTCTTCAACCTCTGTACCCTGCTCTGTGACAGTATCCTTATAGAGTAGTATTTACAGTTGTTTCTGTTGTCTTCCTAGAGAATCAACATCGAAGTGCCAGTTTTCATCACTTACTTCCCTGACTGGAATTCCTGTAGAGCGCAGGGCAAATTCAGATCCTACACCCTCTCAAATAGTGGTTCTGAGGGTTTGACTTTACCTCACAGGTGTATGGTTTTTTTTCAGGGTGTCCTTGGAAGGTTGAAGTAAGCTTTCTAATGCCTTTTTGATGGAAAAGCAACACACTTAGGCTTCAAGCTTCATGCAGAGAGCAAATGCCCAGCTCTCCTGCTTTACCCAGGCCCAAGGTCATGTCCAATAAGGGAGGTGGTGGTGGACATTGGAAGACCAGCCCAGCTCTGAGGACCAGTGTTCAGGCTGAGAACCCGCAGGGTCCCCATGGCATCTGCTCCCATGAACCCACAAGGCTTTGAATCATGCGCTTGTTTCCAGCTCCCACAGATTTGCCTTTCTTTCTCTAAAACTAAATATGAATTAAAATATTTATCTTTGTCACATTTTATCCTGTCTTGAACTTGAGTGATTCAGTTTATCTCCCGGTTTTCTTATCAAAAGTTTGCAAACAGGGCTCTCTGAGTTGTGAGGGAGAAGAAAAAAATGACAGGGTTACCACCTTCACCACTTGAAACCCTTCCCTCTCCTTGCTTTAAACAGGCAGCTCTTCTTGCATGCTGCTCTGTGACAGCCTTGCAGTGTGACCCTGGCAAACACTTAGCCATTCTGTGCCTCTGTTTCTCCATCTTTAAAAAGGGAACAATTGCAGAGCTGCTTCACCAGGCTGTTGTGAGGATTAAATGAGATAATTTACATGAAGCAGTCTTGTCAGTGCCTGGCTCAAAATAAGCACTCAGTAAGTGGTCTTTGTTAATTATTGAGCTCCAAGTTACATTTCTTTTTAAAAATGATTCTGAACTAAACAATAAAAAAAAAAACTGAAGTATTTTTAGAGCTAAATGGGGCTTTCAAAACTATCCACATACATTCTAGACTGGGTACTTTCTAAGAGATCTTCTAGTTTGAAAATTCTTTACTTCTTTATCAACACTGTAGTAGGAAGGTTAGTTTTAGCCAAGCTTGGAAACCTAGCAGGGTGGGCATAAAGATCTCTATTGTTTATGATCACTTTCTTCCAGCCCCCTGACATTCCTTCAACCCCACTTCCCATCCCTAGCAATTCTATTTTAATGGTTCACAATGAACTTGTTGTAACAGTTGAACAAGCTTCCTTCTGACTAGAGTCAGCTTTGTTTCACAGTTTCTCAATGTTGTGTCACTTATCCCTAGATTTTTTGCTAAAATCACCTAACTATAAAGAAATTCCACTTAAAGATCTCTCTTTGATCTTTACATATATGGTAACCCCTACTACATTTCCTATGAAAGTGGGGACCATATAGTCTCAAGGAATAGATAGGGTTAAGAGAAGGGCTTTGTTTTGTTTGATGAGTTCACTTCAGTTCAGTTGCTCAGTCGTGTTCGACTCTTTGTTTGATGAGAGAAGATGAAATTAGGAGGGGTACTTTCATTCCTGCTCTGATCTACTCGGCAATCGTTCAGCTCAGTTCCTCATTCATAAGTCAGTAACAGCTTTTCTTACTTGGGAGCATGACTACATTATGAACTAGTGAGATGACGAGTCAGGGCTGAGCCAAAAGCAATGAGGGTTGATGGTCTCCCACCACATCCCAGAATAAAGTGCAGAAAGCAGCGGTTCTGTGGCCTAAGTCAGGAGTAAGAACTCTACCATCTTCAGTGACAAGGCAGGTCCAGGGAAGAGACAGTAAATCAGAGTGTGCCGGCTCATCTGCAGGTTGCTCATATTCATACAACATCTGCCTACTGTATAACATCTGCTTTCTGTGTAACATCTGCCTACTCTGTAATATCTGCCTACCACATAACATCTGCCGACCACCTGACTGTACTTTTCTGGTCTCTTCTGAAGTTCCAAGCCCCTCAAGATCAATAATCTTTTAAATTGTGAATAGGTTGTTCTAATGCTACCAAGAATTTGTAGCTATGGTCACAATTGAGGTTCTGACTAGGTAACAGTTGATGGGTACAGTTGGTATAAAACATCTAGAGTTACTTAGGGCATGCTGTCAAATGTCCAGTGGAAGTAGTGAGAATATTAAGCCAGGTGTACCTAATCTCTTAATGCTATTGTGGTTTGAGGATAGTCTTGAGAGTAATAGTCCTAACGTGTTGAGAGTAGGACAGGGGTCTTAGTAATAGAAGGTTGTGATTATGTGAACTCAGACAGGAAGCTGATCACATCAGCTTACCGTGGAGTATCTCAGCTTACCGTCTCAGCAGTAAGTGTGACATTCTAAAGCAGAGAGGGTGGTCAGAGCCAGTCCTGGGATGTTGTAGATATCATGTCAAAGGCAGGACAGCAGGCAAAGTGGGGGCTCTTAAAGCCTGACACTCCTTTCAGAACGTCAATAGCTGCCTCATTGCCAAATAAATCAGGACCTCCTTGGTCAAAAGCAAGGCTATGATTCCATCACTGTGAGCTATCTTAAACATATGACGTGAGGTAAGGACTCAAATTCATTCTTCATGTGGCCATACAGTTCTCCCGGCACCATTTGGTGAGAGTATTCTTTCCTCCATTGATTTGGTATCTTTGTGGAAAATCAATTGATCATAGGTACATGGATTTATTTCTAGACTCTCAATTCTATTATGATGATTTATCTGTAGATAGCACCAAACTGTCTTGATTTCCACTGCTTTATAATAACTTTTGAATATTTATTTTCAAGACTATTTTGACTATTCTGGGTCCCTAAATCTCCATTTGAGCTTCAGCATCACGTAGTCAATTTCTTTTTTAAAAAAGGAAGCTGCTGAGATTTTGGTAGGGATTGTATTGAGTCTGAAGATTAATTTGGGGGTATTGTCATTTTAACAATATTACATCTTCCAAATCCATGAACATGAGATGTTTTTCCATTTATTTTTCTCTTTAATTTCTCTGAACAATGTTTTATAGTTTCCAGAGTGAAATTTTGCACTTATTTTGTTAAATATATTTCTATGTGTTTTGATATTATTGGTGCTTTGGCAAATTAGTTGTTTTCTTATTTTCATCTTTGGATTGCTCATTGCTAATGTATTGAAAACAACTGATTTTTTAAAAAATTTATTCATTTTTTATTGAAGGATAATTGCTTTACATAATTTTGTTGTTTTCTATCAAACCTCAACATGAATCAGCCATAGGTATACATATATCCCCTCCCTTTTGAACTTCCTTCCCATCTCCTACCCCCATCCCACCCCTCTAGGTTGATACAGAGCCGCTGTTTGAGCTTCCTGACCCATACACAAATTCCTGTTGGCTATTTTACATATGGTAATGTAAGTTTCCATGTTACTCTTTCCATACAGCTCACCTTCTCCTCCCCTCTCGCCATGTCCATAGTCTATTCTCTATGTCTTTTTCTCCATTTGTTGCCCTGTAAATAAATTCTTCAGTACCGTTTTTCTAGATTCCATGTATATGCATTAGAATATGATATTTATCTTTCTTTTTATGACTTACTTCATTCTGTCTAATAGGTTCTAGGTTCATCCACCTCATTAGAACTGACTCAAATGTGTTCCTTTTTATGACTGAGTAATAGTCCATTGTGTATATGTACCACACTTATTTATCCATTTATGTGTCAATGGACATCTAGGTTGCTTCCATGTTCTAGCTATTGCAAATAGTGCTGCAATGAACAATGGAATATATGTGCCTTTTTCAATTTTGGTTTCCTCAGGGTACATGTCTAGGAATGGGATTGCTGGGTCATATGATGGTTTTATTCTTAAGAAAACAATTGATTTTTGTATTTCTTCTTTTATTCTGCAAACTTACTAAACTTGTTTATTAGTTCTAATAGTTTTTATTTTTAAATAAGACTCCTTACGATTTTCCACTCAGAAGTTTATGTCACCTGAGACTAGATATAGTTTTATTTCCTTTCCAACTTCAATGCCTTTGGCCCCATTTTTGGCCCTTATTTCATTTTTTGGCCCCAGTTTCCTTTAAATCTTCGGATCTTTCGACTTCACTCATCACCTGGGGGTGAAATAGTCCAGTGTTAGCTCTGTATCCTCAGGTGCCCTCTCTCTGCTGCCCCTCTGTCTGGGCTGTAGCCTCTGGCCTTGAAGGCGAGTGGGCTAATAGCTCAGGTGAGAGCAGGGAGGAGGCGGCGGCAGAGAGGACGCGGGCGCCTGGGTCCGTCCGCTCCTGGGACCTGACTGCCCAGCAGAAGTGTGGCGGCAGCGCCTGTTGGCGCGCACCCCGACTATTGCAGCCCAGCGGCTCGGAGCCCGAAGGGGGTGTGGACCACAGGGAGGCAGGGCGGGGGCAGCGCGCTGGGCAACGGGCTCCACTGGGCAGCGCGTCCCCGCCCGGCGTCCACGAGCAGCGACCCGCCCTGGGACCCACCTCTCGGCCAGCGTCGGGAGCCAGAGGCCCCTGCCCGGGCCCCTGAGACCAGTTCATGAATCCTGGTCCTCGTCTGGGGTCTCGAATTCCAAGGCGAGCAAAGCGAAATAGGAGAGCTCGACATCCATGATGCTGGCTCGCCGGGTGCCTGCGCGGGGGGCGCGGCTGCTCGCTGCTGCCACCTGCTGGACGCGCCGGCGCGTGTCCAGGCCCCGCCCCGCCCGGGCTTCTCTCTGGGTCCTGGGCTGTGAAGGGGAATGGATGGGACCCTGGGTCCTGGGGCGAACGAGGGGGTGCTTGAGCGCTGCTTCCCTCGCTCGATACTCGGGTCTAAGAACTAGACAACGACAGGAAAACAGACCCTCCATGAGAGGGGCTGTGAAGAAAGGATTGGCTTTGCAGGAAGACAGTGTTCACTTCCAACTCTGCTTCTAACCAGCTGGGTGTAGTCTGGTCTTGAGCAGGTCGCTGCTGGCTTTGCCTCGTGCTCCTCAAGTGTAGAAGGTGGGGGCTGGACAAGTGAATAAGAGATTATGCGTTCCTCCAGTCTCCTAACTCTGTTCCTACCTCCCGCTTCATACCTCTTGTTCTCCCGCTTCATACCCCTTATCACTGACTCATTTGTTACAAGTATTTATCATCTCTCTTTCCTATGAGAATATTAACTCCATGAAAGAACAGATGTGCCTGCTGACTTTACCACTGTACTTACTTTCCCTCCTAAACTTGTATCAGTGAAAGCCTGCCCCACAGTTGGTGCTTAATCTGTATTTGTTTAATAAAGCCCCCAGGTCATCGTCAATATTTCTTCCACTCTCCATATTTCAATGTTCTATAAATGTCGGTTGCATTATTCTTTGCCAAAGCATTAATTAGAAAAACTTTATGGTGTCCTAGTCAAGAGCCCAGCTCTGTATTCAGCCTGCTAGGTTCTAAGTCGTGGCTCTATTACTTGCCAGAAGTGGGACCTTTGGAAATTTACTCAGCCTGCCAGGCTTTCAAATTCTTCATCTGTAGATCAAGATAATGATTGTTAACTACCTGATTGTATGGTGTGGTATATTAAACAAGCAAACTGATTAAAATAACTGGCATAGTGCATCCATATGAAGCCCTCAATGTATGTTAGCTACCACTATCACTGTTTACTTAGACTAATTCATGTGACAAATCCACCATCTAGCTTTCTCTTCTGGCAGGCCTGCTAGACTTTTCCCTCATCCATTGCTGTCTGTTTGCACTTTCCTGCCTGGGAATGTGTGGTGAGCTCTGCTGCCATGGGGATTTCAGGGAGTGGTCCTTCCTCTGGGCCAATCACAACTTTGTTAAATGAGGCTGGTCTGTGTCCCTGTTTCCATCTCCTTGCAGAGCAGTACTCAGACAGGGACCAGGCAGAGGGGAGCAGGCTTATGGTTGCTTCCCTTCTCAGGTTCCAGCCGCTTTCTTGAAATGGCAGTAAGAATCTAACCCTGCCTCTTTATTTCACAGTCTTCTGAGGGTCTGACTGAAAGTGCTTTCAAAGCAGCATAAATTCAAATACAAAGGTGACATGGTCCTGAGTCCTTTCTCTATATTCCAGGCTGAGACTAACTTCCTTCTCTAGGACTAAACATTTTCCCCAGTTGGGTGAACTCAGCTTAATGAAACACACTCAGTGCTTCCCAGCACCTCACAACTAACAAAATGCTTCCAAGGATCTTTCTGATTTTCTCCTCCCAACTACTCTGTAAAGCCCATAAGGCAGGGCTTACATCTGAAAGCCTAGGAGCCCCACCCTTGGATAATCAGCTCAGTCTCCCTCTGAGGCAGGGGGAGCTCCACATTTGAATGTGATATCCCCATACCTCTTTGTCTATGGCACTTTTCACCTTACCTAGCTGGCTGTGATGAATTAGGCTGTTGAAACCTGGACAATTGAAAAACCCCAAATAACTTCTAATGGGAAAACAATCTTCTCCCTAAATAATTATGAGGACATGAAAAAAGGGGTCAGCAGAAATAAGATGCTTCAAACCCCATGAGGACATCCTTATCAGTTGGTGGCCACTGGGAAGGGGCAAGAGGAAGCCTGCGCTGGGTTTCTCTGGGAGCCTTGGCTGGGAAAGTTGTCAGAAGACTTGTATCTTGGCTTATTCCTTTCAAGGGAATGGAATTGAGACCTGGGAGCAGAGGATCCTTTTGTTTAGAAGTTTGTTTTGATTCCAGGAAGGGTGATGAACAATCCTTACCCAGAAACAAGGAATTATTCCTAGATGTTGGAAAGCCACCTGGAGAAAGCTTTGGCACACACTTCTTTTACCTTCAGCAAGGGAAAACAGGAAATCTCGCTGGACCAGCTTCACCCATGGCCATCACCTCCCCCTTCATGACTGCTGCCTGGGATGCCCTCTCTAAGGCTCTCTACTCCTTGGAGAGCTCCTATCATTCCTATTTGAGGGGTCCAGCGACAAGTCAAGTGCAACAGGCCAAGTCAGAGTTGTCATCCTCACAATAAGGGATGATTCCAGTGTTTAGAGTGAAGCAGTAAGCAAACTGATGTATGGGATAATATATATTATCCTATTTAAGAACATTTATACATAATATGTATATATAACATATGTATACATAATATTTCTCACAGAAATGGGATTATATATATACAAGTGTCTGGAATGAAGAGCCAGAGGTCTGGAAGGATGCTCAAAATCACCAGTGAAATGACAACCCACTTCAATATTCTTGCCTGGGGAACCCCATAGACAGAGGAGCCTGGCAGGCTACAGTCCCTAAGGTCACAAAGAGTCAGACATGACTGAAGTGACTTGGCATGCCTGCATGCCTCCAGAGAGGGGACTGAGCTTTGGTTAGGGATGAATTGGTTTAAAGGGGACTCACATTTTTACTTCATGTATAGTTTGAACCTTCTCGTGCATATATTACTACTGTAATGATGCCATTTTAAGCAGATTGCACAGTTTTCCTGCACGATGATACTTGCCTGACTCCCCCCACCTTGCAGGAACTCCCTCTTGCCCTGCACCTTTATAAATACCTCTGCAACTTCCCTCTGTACTCCTTGCCTTTCAGGTATCACTCTCCCTGAATTCTCCCAAATATGCAGGACATTTTTCTTTCATGTCATCCCTATTCTCATATCCTTTTCTACTCATCTTGGCCTCCTCAGCCAGCCTGACTCTGAGGCACCCATTTTGGTGACTCTCTCTCCAACCACTGATTTTTTTCAGCCCAGTGTCTCCCTGCCATGCCTGCTTTGCCAGCTGGGAACTCAATGCTGTCTCTGCTTTGTTTTGAAGTTACTGGAAGGAAGACATAAGCTCTCATGACTAGATCCCTGCAAACTCCTAATAGCTAGCCCATCCTACCTCTTTCTGTGCCAGCGATCCTCTGCTTTCTAATCAATTTTTTTTGGTAAATTATTTATTTTAATTGGAGGCTAATTATTTTATAATACTGTAGTGGCTTTTGCTATACATTGACATGAATCAGCCATGGAAGTATATGTGCCGCCCATCCTGAACCCCCCCTCCCACATCCCTCCCCATCTCATCCCTCAGGGTTGTCCAGTGTACCAGCCCTGAGCACCCTGTCTCACTCATCGAACCTGGACTGGCAATCTATTTCACATATGGTAATACACATGCTTCAATGCTATTCTCTCAAATCATCCTATTCTCATCTTCTCCCACAGAGTCCAAAGGCTTTTCTTTACATCTGTGTCTCTTTTGATGTCTCACATATAGGGTCATCATTACCATCTTTCTAAATTCCACATATATGCATTATTATACTGTATTGGTGTTTTTCTTTCTGACTTACTTCACTCTGAATAATAGGCTCCAGTTTCATCCACCTCATTAGAACCGATTTAAATGCATTCTTTTTAATAGCTGAGTAATATTGCATTGTATATATGTACCACAGCTTTCTTATCCATTCATCAGCTGATGGACATCTAGGTTGCTTCCATGTCCTGGCTATTGTAAACAGTGCTGCAGTGAACATTAGGGTACATGTGTCTGTTTCAATTCTGGTTTCCTTGGTGTGTATGCCCAGCAGTGGGATTGCTGGGTTGTATGGCAGTTCTATTTCCAGTTCTTTTTTAAGGAATATCCACACTGTTCTCCATAGTGGCTGTACTAGTTTGCATTCTCACCAACAGTGTAAGAGGGTTCCCTTTTCTCCACACCCTCTCCAGCATTTATTATTTGTAGACTTTGATAGCAGCCATTCTGACTGGTGTGAGATGGTACCTCACTGTGGTTTTGATTTGCATTTCTCTGATAATGAATGATGTTGAGCATCTTTTCATGTGTTGGTTAGGCATCTATATGTCTTCTTTGGAGAAATGTCTGTTTAGTTCTTTGTCCCATTTTTTGATTGGGTCATTTATTTTCCTGGAATTGAACTGCAGGAGCTGCTTATATATTTTTGAGATTAATTATTTGTCAGTTGCTTTGTTTGCTGTTACTTTCTCCCATTCTGAAGGCTGTCTTTTCACCTTGCTTGTAGCTTCCTTCATTGTGCAAAAGCTTTTAAGTTTAATTAGGTCCCATTTGTCTATTTTTGCTTTTATTTCCATTACTCTGGGAGGTGGGTCATAGAGGATCCTGCTTGTGATTTATGTCAGAGAGTGTTTTACCTACGTTTTCCTCTAGTAGTTTTATGGTTTATGGTCTTACATTTAGTTCTTTGATCCATTTTGAGTTTATTTTTGTATATGGTGTTAGAAAGTGTTCAGTTTCATTCTTTTACAAGCGGTTGACCAGTTTTCCCAGCACCTCTTGTTAAAGAGATTGTCTTATCTCCATTGTATATTCTTGCCTCCTTTGTCAAAGATAAGGTGGATTTATCTCTGGGCTTTCTATTTTGTTCCATTGATCTGTATTTCTGTCTTTGTGCCAGTACCATACTGTCTTGATGACTGTGGCTTTGTAGTATAGTCTGAAGTCAGGCAGGCTGATTCCTCCAGTTGCATTCTTCTTTCTCAAGATTGCTTTGGCTATTCAAGTTTTTTTGTATTTCCATGCAATTGTGAAATTATTTACTCTACTTCTCTGAAAAATACCGTCAGTAGCTTGATAGGGATTGCATTGAATCTATAGATTGCTTTGGGTTGTGTACTCATTTTCATTATATTGATTCTTCCGATCCATGAACATGGTATATTTCTCCATCTAGTTGTGTCATCTTTGATTTCTTTCATCAGTGTTTTATAGTTTTCTATATATAGATCTTTTGTTTCTTTAGGTAGTTTTATTTCTAATTATTTTATTCTTTTCGTTGCAATAATGAATGGAATTGTTTCCATAAATTCTCTTTCTGTTTTCTCATTGTTAGTGTATAGGAAAGCAAGGGATTTCTGTGTGTTAATTTTTTATCCTGCAACTTTACTATATTCACTGATTAGCTCTAGTAATTTTCTGGTGGTGCCTTTAGGGTTTTCTAATCTGTTTCTTATTCCATTGCCCCATGTATCCTTTCCCCCTCTCCCTGTTTATACGTGGCCCTACCTGTGACCTACCCCAAAGGCCCACCTCTTTCCCCCATATTCTTTATGCCTTCACACATTATATTCTGCAGTTGGCCCACCTCAGAAGACCCCTGTCTCAACATAACCTCTTTGGGTACACCCTCAGGTCCATCTGTTTTCCTTCTCTGGACCCTTCTGTGTCAGCAACATTTCTCTTTCTTGCATCTCTAGTCTGTTCCTCTCTGGTTCATACTGGTTTGACACAGAGCTTTATTCTGTCTTTTAATAGCTTCTTTCCCCCTAACGACTGAGGAAACAATGTAAATGTTGTGAAATCTTCCTAAATTCTGACCTGTCACCACCGGCCCATTCCTGCCTTCAGTTCTGGGAAGCTTTCGAGGTTGACAGCTCTTTGGGGCTTACAGAGAACTGAAGGGTGCCAACTTCAGGTGGTGCTCTCTTCTGAGGCAGCCTGCTCTCAATGACTGGTTCCCAAGAATGTAACCAGCCTGCTCTCAATGACTGGTTGTTACTGGGCACCCTTGGCCCAGTTAAGGACAAACCTGAAGGGCCATGCCTGCTTCTTGTAAGAATTAGTATCTATGCTGCAGCCCATGCCGACCTCTCTGCCTAGTCCTGTTTCCCTCATCTCCTTTCTGAATGTAAACATGTCCCCATAAGCTTCCTGCCTGCAAATCTTCCAGTTTGCTTTGCAAGAACTAACCTGCTATATACAGCAGGCTTTTCAAATTTGAGGAGAGATCTTGAGCATGGGTGAGAAAGATCAATATTCAGATTGATTTCATTTGCTTGAAACACAGATTCCAGTCTAAGAAGATAGAGCTCCTTGGATCAATGTAAACTTTTGGATTCTGTAGCTTACAAAAACTTCAGTTGGAGGGTCCGTGTGGGAGAGACCTCCCTGAGGCGGCGGCCCCTGGACATCCCGCCCGGATCTCTGGGCTTTGGGGGTCTGGTGGGACATGGCCTGGGCCGCTGTGGCAGCAGCAAGACGGGGCTTCGGCCGGGCCGCTCCGCTCTTCCTCCGGCGCGGCTACCAGACAGAGAGGGGTGTCTATGGCTACCGGCCAAGGAAGCCCGAGAGCCGGGAGCCCGAGGGCGGCCTGGCGGGCCCCCCAGTGGACCATGGACTTGCTAGGTTGGTGACGGTGTATTGTGAGCATGGGCATAAAGCTGCCAAAATCAACCCACTCTTCACTGATCAAGCCCTGCAGGAAAACGTACCTGAAATCCAAGCCCTGGTGCAAACTCTGCAGGGACCCTTCAATACCACAGGGTTATTGAACATGGGGAAGGAGGAGGCCTCTCTTGAGGAAGTCCTCACCTATCTCAACAAGATCTACTGTGGGCAGATTTCTATCGAAACCTCTCAGCTTCAGAGCCAGGAGGAGAAAGACTGGTTTGCCAAGTGGTTTGAGGAACTGAAAAAGGAAGCATTTACTACAGAAGAGCGAAAACACCTGTCAAAATTAATGCTAGAATCTCAGGTATAAAAGGAGCAGCTAATATCAAAAGAATTGTTCAGCTCTTTTTCTCCAAAGACATATAAATATTGAAGAGAAGGAGTTAAGACATGAACTCTCTGAATGTAGCCACAATTCCCCCATGGCCTCAACACAACAGACAGTGTAACACACACCACTTTATTCTAAGTAGAAAGAGGTAGATCTTCAACTGCCAGAGCTATTGGTTCTCCTCAGAGTCGATGCTGCTGCTGCTAAGCCGCTTCAGTCTTGTCTGACTCTGTGCGACGCCATAGACAGCAGCCTACCAGGCTCCCCCATCCCTGGGATTCTCCAAGCAAGAACACTGGAGTGGGTTGCCATTTCCTTCTCCAATGCATGAAAGTGAAAAGTGAAAATGAAGTAGCTCAGTCGTGTCCGACTCTTAGCAACCCCATAAACTGCAGCCTACCAGGCTCCTCCGTCCATGGGATTTTCTAGGCAAGAGTACTGGAGTGGGGTGCCATTGCCTTCTCCATCTCAGAGTCAATACTTTCTAGGTATTTGTCTCTTCCCTTCATAAAAGACTGCAATGTCCTTAAGATATGATTCCTCTTTTAATTATCTGAAGGGATTAAAAAAGGAAAAAGCAGTACATGTATATGTATGACTAAGTTCCTTCACTGTTTACCTGAAACTATCACAATATTGTTACTTGCCTATACCCCAATACAAAGTAAAAAGTTTAAAAAAGATTTTAAAAAGTTAAAAATTTTAAAAGGAGAAAGGAACTATACATGAAAGAGGCTCTCAGTATAGATTAATAGGATTGAATGTCCTGGACTCTGCGCAGGACTTGAGCCTATCAATATGGCAACACCCCTGTAATGTGGATGGATGGCTAGTTTGCAGCCCGGATGAAATACTGTAGAGCCCTGAACTAAAACTCAAGTCCTGGAAAAGTCCTGACATTCTGAGGGGATTCCTACTAGGGTGAGTTCTTCTAACACTTGGGTTGTTTTCTCTGTGTCCCCACTGCTGCCTCGGGAGGGCTTTCTTGCCAGACTCTGAGTGACATCTCTGGGGTCTGCATTAAATAGACCCTGTTGTAGCTGTTTAAAGCAGTGCGGGGTCTCCTTAAATGTGTTTGACTTTGACCCAGGTAGTCGGCTCTCCTGTAACTATCGTGTCTGACGTGGTGTTCCACAGGAGTTTGACCACTTTTTGGCCACCAAGTTTGCCACAGTGAAGCGATACGGAGGCGAAGGAGCAGAAAGCATGATGGGCTTTTTCTACGAGCTGCTGAAAATGGCAGCTTACAGCGGGGTAACGGATGTTATTATTGGGATGCCCCATAGAGGGAGGCTGAACTTGCTGACAGGCCTTCTGCAGTTCCCTCCAGAGGTAAAAGGCCTTCTGTTTTTCCCATCAGTGATGTGCAATTGACTGAAACAGAGTAAAGCTGATGGTAATAATTGCTTTTAGAAAACCGACTAAGCATATGAGCCAATTGGTCCAAGAGACAGCTTAGTTAATTGATGAAAACTGATGCTGTTGGACCTGGTGTTTAGGTTGATTTTCCTATATCTCTTTACAGGAATTCTTTCTTCACTCAGGAAAGTTAGAAGTTAGTTTGTTTCCTAAGGATGATGCAAACAGATAAATTCTGTTTTTTGAATCATACTTTCCCTATTTCGTAAAAATCATTCAAACAAACACAAAGATCTGTGCAGTTCGATAAAATTTCATCTTCCAGAAAGTCATTTTTACCTTCTACTTATTTTCAGATTATAGTTAATAGATTGTATGAAACTAATAAAACATTGTTATTCCAAAAAAAAAAAAACACCAAAAACTTCAGTTGTCTCAAAACAAGAAATCTGAAATCTCACAAAGCAAGATGTGAGAGATTCTGGCATTTATTTGAAAAAGAACTGAGTCATTAATTCTGTAGTTCATTCATTCATCCACACAGGAGAGCCTCCTCTGTGTGAGGCACTGTGCTGCACAGTGAGGGTGGGGCAGCAAGATACAACATGAGGGAGACAATAAACAAAATACCCAGATTTATGCTTACAGTCTGTGAGGCAAATATATGGGGGGGGGGACAGAAATAGAGGATGAAAGGGGGTAGCTCTCAGAATAGGTGACATTAAATAATAAGAATGACAAGGTACCTGCACCATTTTCAGAGGAAAGGAACTTAGGGGTCTTTGGGGTCAATGCTTCCATCCTTTGCCAAGGGGAGGCCTCCAGTCATTGGAGCAACAGCTTTATGGCATTTGCCTATGGCCTTGCTGTTCAAAGTGTGGTCCAAGAACCAGCATAGGTACCACACCATGCTCCCAATAGAGTTTCCCACTCATTCCTAGATGTGGTATAAGGATCTGCATTTGACCAATTCCCAGGTGTATTCCTTTCCTAGGGCTGCTGAACAAATTACAAACATACTGGCTTAAAACAACAAAACTTTCCCATCTTAAATTTCTCATGTCAGAAGTCTGAAGTGGGTCTTACTGAGCTAAGTAAAATCACGATGTTGGTTGAGCTGTGTTCATTTTGATGCTTTAGGGAAGAATCCATTCCTTGCTTTTTTCAGCTATTAGAGGGTTCCCACTTTCCTTATCTTATGGTCCCTTCTTTCATCTAAAACCAGGGTCATAATAGCATCTTCAGATAACTTTCTCTGATTCTGACTTCTGCTTCTAGTTCTGCCATCACATCTTCTTCTGACTCTGACCCCCTTCCACTTGTAAGGAACCATGTGATTACACTTGGACAATCCAAACAACCTCTCATTCTCAAATTCCATAAGTTAAATCATATCAACAAAGTCTCTTTAACCAGGAAAGGTAACATATTCACAGGTTTGGGGGGTTAGTGCATCTCTGGGGGCCACTGCTCTGTCTACCACACCAGATAATTCACATCCATGTTAAAGTCTGTGTGAAGCCCTGGCCACCTTATTTAAATGGTTTTTCTTTCCTACTTTCCCTGGGTGCTCACATATGGTTGAAACATTTTAAGCTATAATGCACATATGATAAACTTGCTTTACTTGTTTGCTCGACCCCTGTACATATGCAGTTCTGTGTAGGTTAAAGTAATTCTAATCTTTTACTATTAGGCAGGTATTGTTTGAGGAAGGGGTTGGAGGTTGGGGCACTGCGTGTTATGTCTGGTTCATGTCTTCCTGGATGTCTTAAGTGGTGAAAGCTATTCTGTGTGCTGGTGCTGGATGGAACATTTGGGAAAGTCCATCTCTGCCAATTACTAATAGTAAGACCCAGGAGAAGTCATTTATATCACTGACAAAATGGCAGGTCCAACTCCCGGGTCACAGATGGTGTGAGGATACAATGAGATGGAGTAGTTTGTCAGGAGGGAACTCTTGTACTCCTGTAAGTCGTTATTTGGTTACCTATGGAGCTTGAGGAATAAAAGGGACATTCTCAAGAGTATTTTCCCTCTCAAAGTGTGTCGCCCCTACTTGTGCTGCCCTCATATGGTCAAACTTTTAATTAACTTTGGCCTGGATCAGAAGATAAGAAAGGAGAGCTGGGTATGTACACCCCTGAAACACACACCTGCCTGCCCCTCATCCCTGCGAAAGAAATCACTGGGGTGTTGTTTACCAAAATCTTGATGCACAGTAGAATCATTTGGAATGGATCTAAAAGGAGACCTACAATCACTCTGTGTCCAGAGACAATGATACACTGAGGCTGGGCAAGATCTAGGCATCTGAATTTTGATAACTCTTTCCAAGTGAATAGAATATGAGCTGTATCCTGACTCAGTAAAATAACATAAACTTGAGATTTATTAATACAAGTACAGTAAGTGAAACAAAGGAGGGAACAATGCCTCAGAGTCATATACAGATTACGAAGCCGTATTGGACACTGGATGGAGATCTGGGTATCCTACTTCCAGAAGAACTTGGGCAAAGTCTTCATAGGAGCAAGACCTAAGTGGTATGGGGACTCAAGCCTACATTACATAAGGAAGAGGGGAAAGCACTGAAGGGGACATGGCTGACTGACTGTCACTTGATGAAATTTATCTGTGAAAACACCAGAAAAGAGAGAGAAAGGAGAGAGACAGATACATTCCTTTGTGCTTGAAAAGTATTTACTAGATCACAAAGCCAAATATAATGGTGAAAGTAGTTGAGCATGTCATTTTGCTTCCTTTCTTAAGTAAACAGCTTGTAAAATTCCTTTCTGTTGAAAATGTTAACCAGTGGAGAGGTAAGGACCGAAATGCAGCTAGGGTGGCCTAGGCTGGATGCCTTTGACTGAAGTAACAGAAAGGAATCTTTCTGGTTTTCTCTGAAGACAGGCAGATCTGGTTTTCTTTGGAACTGAAATTTTGTCTCTGTCACAGCTGCCAGGCACATTCTGCTCACTTAAGGTGTCCCTTTCTTCTCAGAGTCCAACACTTTTCTATATCTTCACAACCACTTTGTGAGGGAGAACATTTTTGTTACCTCCATTTTATTATTGTTACTATTATATTTAATAATAATAATTATTGTTATTGTTGCTATTTACAAAGGAAGAAATATGCCAAAGAGTATATACAGTTTGAAAATGGCAAGAGCCAGGATTTTCCACTTAGGTTGTCTAACCACAAATCCAAGTTGATCACTGAGATGTAAAAACACAGAGGGTGGTGAAATTTCTGTTACCTTATTGGCCAGTAGCTTGTTTCCCTAGCTCTTCTGCTCAGAGAAGACAAGCCCAGGACTGGGGTTGCTCAGGTGGGGAGGGGCATGCCCCTCTGGGTACCCATATAATGGACTGTGTGATCTGCTCTCAGGTAAACTGAGTAGAGATGTGGCACCTTCAAGAAAAGAAGAGGGTTGCTCTGCTTCCTCAGACATTAGTCATGGATCCCAGCACCAGGGAGGCCTCTCTAAATAGGTCACCGGTCAGGTGGAAGCATGAGGAGGCGGGAGGAGGGAGGCCATGTCTGCAAGACTACATTTCCAGAAGACAGTGTAGCTATTAATATTTTCATGGCAACAGCCCCAGAAGATGATCCTCGGATTAAAACATTACCTCTTCTTGGAGCTATAACCAGCAATAGGCAGTGCTCTCTGAAGGCCATCAAGAAACTGGGAGGAGTTACAGGACTTTGTTACTGGAATATGCTCTCTTACTTTGAAGATGCTGCGGACATTGTGCCTGGCATTCTCCAACTGATATTGTCCTTCTGTGGTGCTCAGTATGAGAGACCCTTCCTCAAGTCAGAGCCAGTGTCAACAGCTTGAAAGTCATCCTCTCACAACCTCCCCTGACACACTGTGTTTACCTTTGCACCTTTCTCCTCCTCTTCTTTTTCCACCTCTCTTTGTTCCTACGTTCTGTGTTTATTATGACCATGAAACATTCTAGCTGGAAAACTTGCCTTAACACAGAAGTACATAAATAAAAAGACTTCATGTCCCTTTTCCCCTACCCCCACCTCTTTACCTGGCTACAGGAAGCAGGGATGTTGTCTGCCCTGCTCTCTGCTGATCCTCTCATCTAGCCTAGGGCTGGAGGCACAGGGGGACCCTCTGTGAGCATCTGTGGAATAAATGAACAAATCGTCATCGTCAGGCTGATGTGACCTCTTTATACACTCAATGACACATATATAGTGTGCTTTTGTAAATAAATGGGTCCACACCCAGGTTTCTTTAGTTTTTGCTTCATAATGTATCTTAGAGGTCTTTCCTTGACCCTCTATCTAGACCTGATTCATGCTTTTTCACTGCTGACTAGATGCACCGTCATTGTTTGACCATTTCCATATTGACAGGCATTCAGGTTCCTTCCATTTCTCACTATTTCCAACCATGTGCCTGCATAGGCTGTGGGTACTTGGACACCCAAGAAAGACACCTGAGATAGATTCATTGAATGGAAGGGGCTCCTCCTTCCTCTCCCATTTCTTGAAAACCTGAATTTTTCTTAAACTGGACTGAGGAGAAATTTTTTTCTGTGGGAGTGGTAGGGAGTGTCAGCCCTAGGGCTTGTACTTGGCATGCACAGTCCAAGTGTGTGCATGCGCACACACACACACACCCCATCCTATCCTAGCCTGCTCACTAGAGAACCTAATTTTGAAGCATGAACTGATTAATCTGTCATGTTCTGTGGAAGCATGAATTGAGAGTTCTGAAGTTTGAGTTTTGACATAGGCTTTGCCACAAAATTGTCTAAAAGTATTGACCAAATGACTCAGTTTTTATGGGACTCAGTTTCTTTACCTTTAACTGGGGTTGGGGAGTGGACATGTTACTGTAAGGCCACTTTTCACTGCTATCCTTCCAGGGTGAGGCATCGGTTGCCTGCCCTTGACTCCGGGTTGGCTATGGGAGCCAAGAAATAGGAAACTGATGTTTTGGAAAGAGCAGTCAGCAGTCCTGGGTGAGGTCAGAGTTGGCAGCATGCTGACCTCTGCCCCGGTCAGCAGATCAGCAGCCAGTCCTCCTCCCTGAGCTGCGGGGCCAGTTGCTCAGCTGACACCTGGCAAGGGCTTGCTTTCACCCCACGCAGAGGGAAGTCTGGGCATCACCTTGCCCATGGTGCGGTGGCCTATCTACACCTCTGACAGCCTCCTGGCTACATGGTACAGACAGGGATCCGTCCTCCTGGTAAAGCTTTGGGCACTAACCAGAGTGGTGAGGACCAGGGCCCTGAAGTCACCCTCCTGGGCTCAAGCCCTGACTCTGCTGTGCTCTGTCGGTGGTGAGCTGGGGTGACTCATCCAGACCTAGTTTGCTGATCTTTAAGTAGGGGGTGAAGATTAAATGGGGACTTTTCACATGAGCATAAGATTTCAGTTAGCATTTATTATTATTAATGTCCATGACAAAAATAGCTGTTAAAGTAGGTGACCAGTAATGTTCAATGAATACATAGATAAAGGATGAAAGAATCAGAAGTTAAGAGCCTTACACTTGGCTCCCTGCATCAGTCTGGCTCATTCAAATGGAATGACTGTTTCCTAAACTTGTCCTCAGTGCCCATCCTAGCACCTTTGTTAATGGCTTTTCCTCAGTCTGGGATTCTCTTCCCATTTAGGTCTGTCTGTCAAAATTCAATCCTTCAAGGCCCTCAGTCGCACCACTTCCTCCATGAAGCTTTCTTTGCTTTAATCAATGGGATATGCTAACTTTCTCCTCATGTCTCCAGTATATCTCTGTATAGTGATGACTTGATTCCAGTAGAGGCCTTTACCTTGAACTCTAGACTTGTGTATCCTACCGCCTGTTCAAGGTCCTCAAGCAGATGGAGAACAGACTTTTCATCCTCACCCTGTCCACCCACCCACTCAGCCAAGCTTACTCCTCCTGCAGGACCCCATCTTGGGTCATGGCTACCCTGCTTCTTGCAGGAGCTAAGGCCCAAAGATGGGGAGCCGTGATTTACCCTTCTTCCTCTCACAGCCTGCATCTCACCCACAGGTAGTTCTGCCTCTACCTTCAATCTCGCCACATTCGCTACCTTCACTGCTACCTCGACCCAAGCTGCCCTCTCCTCTTGCTCGGATTATTGCAGTACCCTATGACAGCTCCTCTGATTCTTTCAGATCATAAGTCACTCCTCTGCTCAAAACTCTGCAATGGCTGCCATTTCACTCAGAGTGAAAGCCAACCTCCTTAAAGTAGTCTAGTAAGCCCTGTATACGCAGGACGATGTTACCACTCCCCTTGTCTTGGATAATCTTCAGTTATCCTCTGGAATCCTCTCTCCACCCTTTTCTCCACTGCTCTGGGCCCCTTGGAGGCTGGCCTCTACGGGTGTCCTCAACTCAGCTCTCTCACACTTTGGCTTCCAGTTGTATTCAGTCCATGGAAGTTGGGAGGTGAGAGGATGCAGTATTATTCCTCTGGCCCATGGGTGCACATGGCCTTGACTAGGCCACAGCTGTGTTCCACTATTAATAACACAGGGCCTGTCATCAACCTTAGCCTGCAGCCAGCTCTTCCTAGGTTCCAACAGCCACTCTTTCCTCTTGTCCTTTCAGGCTTCCTTTCAGGATGTTACTGGCTTCTTCATCTTCCTAGCCCTGCAGTGCCTCACCATCCTTGCTGGTTTTCTCTAACTCTGCCCATCCCTTTTCCTGGCAGGCTCTTCTCCTGGATGCCCATGATTCCTTCCACCCCCCAGCTCACTCAGCTGTCCCCTTCTCAGTGACCACTTCTGTTTTTTAACTAGATATATATTTTTTAACATTTTATTTTGTATTGGGCTATAGCCGATTAATAAACAATGTTGTGATAGTCTTAGGTGAACAGAGAAGGGACTCAGCCATTTAGTGCCCATATCTTTCTCCACCCTTTTGAAAATTGCAGCCCCTCTACTCTGATGGTTCCATTGTTTTTTTTCTGTAACACTTTCCACTGTCCAACACACTGCATAAATTACTAATTTATCCTGTTTCTTGTCTTTCTTCCCTTATTAGAATGTATGCTACACAAAGGAGAGTTGTTTGTCTGTTTTGTTCACTACTGTGTCCTTACAACTTAGATCACAGCCTAGATTAGTGGGATGTTCTATAATTGTTTGTCCACTGAATAATATGATTGAATAAGTGGCCTGTTGTTCTTATCACTCATGCAGTCTGCATTTGTTTCCTCCGGCTGCCCTCACAAAGTACCACAAGCTGAGTGGCTTAAAATAACAGAAACTTAACATCTAATAATTCTGGAGGCTGCTGCTGCTGCTGCTAAGTCGCTTCAGTCGTGTCCAACTCTGTGCGACCCCGGAGACTGCAGCCCACCAGGCTCTCCCGTCTCTGGGATTCTCCAGGCAAGAATACTGGAGTGGGTTGCCATTTCCTTCTCCAATGCATGAAAGTGAAAAGTGAAAGTGAAGTCGTGTCTGACTCTTCACGACCCCATGGACTGCAGCCTACTAGGCTCCTCCATCCATGGGATTTTCCAGGCAAGAGTACTGGAATGGGGTGCCATTGCCTTCTCCAATTCTGGAGGCTATATGCCCCAACTCAAGGCATTTGCATGGCCATGCTCCCTCTGCAGCCTGCAGGGAGAATCCTTCCTTGCCTCTTCCTAGCTTCTGGTGGTTACTGACAATCCTTGGTGTCCCCTGGCCTGCAGCTGCAGAATGCTAATTTCTCTGTTCATTGTTATCTTCTGTGTCTCTATCGCTTCACAGGTTGCTTTTGTTTGTTTGTTTTTTAAAGAAGGTAACCAGTCATATTGGATTAGGGGCCTATCCTACTCCAGTAGGAACTTATCTGAACCTAAATAATTACATCTACAACAATCGTATTTCCAAATAAAGTCACATTCTCATGTACTGGGGGCCAAGGCTTCAATCTATCACTTTTGGGGGCCACAATTCTACCTATAAGATGGTTTTTCAGTTCTTCCAGTGAATTTTGGTATTCAAGTGCATATCTTATTACCCAACTAGATTGTAAATTTTATAAGAGAAAAATTCAATTTTCATCTGATGTGGCAAACTGGCTGGTCTCGGGCTGGATGTGACCATCAGGCATGTTTATCTGCCCTGAAGTATTGGCCCATACAGTGATTTGGAAAATGTTCTGAATCAGTTTGTGAACATTTAAAAATTTGGAAACTATACCTGAAAATGTGAGTGTCTGGTTTTCATAATAAGTCAGAATGTCTGGTCACATACCAGAGGAACATTGTGCCATATTCTTCATTGCCTGAAGCCTAGCGATGGCTTGTCTTTGGACTGGATAGTGCCTTCTTCCTTACACACACACATATATATCCATATCCTAGTGGATTTGCTTCTCTTAGAGAACTTTGACTAATATAGTCCTCATTCAAAAATGTCCATTACTATTACCCTGGTTCAAGCCATCATTCTCTCTCTTCTGGATGTTACAATTGTTGCATACTTGGAATTCTAGCTACAGCCTATTTTCCAAGGAGCAGCCAGAGAGACCCTTTATAACCATAAGCCAGTCATGTGACACCTCTATTTAGTGTCCTCCCTTGGCTCTTATCTCTGTCAATGTAAAATCTGAAGCCTTTAGATGGCCTTCAAAGTCCTACACAATCAGCCTTCAGTGACCTCATCTCTACACCCTGCCCTGCCTCAGGAGACTCCAACCACACACACTTTTTTTTTTTTTAATTGTTTTTGCCATACATTGTCATGATATCACCATGGGTTTACATATGCTTCCCCTCCGGAACCCCCCTCCCTCTTCCCTCCCCCCCCCGGGAAATCTCGCTGCACCAGCCCCGAGCATCAATCCTGGGCTGGCGATTGATTAGACATATGAAAATTAACATGCTTCAATGCCCTTCTCCCATATCATCCCACCCTTACCCTCATCCACAAAGGATCTATACATCTGCGTTCCTTTTGCTGTCTCGTATGTTGGGTTCTCGTTACCGTCTTTCTAAATTCCATATATATGCGTTAATATACTGTATTGTTGTTTTTCCTTCTGGCTTACTTCACTCTGGATAATGGGCTCCAGTTTCGTCCATCTGAGTAGAATTGCTTCAGATGAATTTTTTTTTAATGCTGAGTAATATTCCATTGTGTATATGTACCACAGCTTTCTTATCCATTCGTCAGTTGATGGGCATCTAGGTTGCTTCCATGTCCTGGCTATTGTAAACAGTGCAGCGATGAACATTGGGGTACACGTGGCTCTTTCAATTCTGGTTTCCTCGGTGTATATGCCCAGCAGTGGGATTGCTGGGTCATATGGCAGGTCTATTTGCAGCTTTTTAAGGAACCTCCACACTGTTTTCCATAGTGGCTGTACTAGTTTGCATTCCCACCAACAGTGTAAGAGGGTTCCCTTTTCTCCACATCCTCTCCAGCATTTATTGCTTGTAGACTTTTGGATGGCAGCCATTCTGACTGGTGTAAAGTGGTACCTCATTGTAGTTTTGATTTGCATTTCTCTGATAATGAGTGATGTTGAGCATCTTTTCACGTGTTTGTTAGCCATTTTGATGTCTTCTTTGGAGAAATGTCTGTTAAGTTCTTTGGCCCACTTTTTAATTGGGTTGTTTATTTTTCTAGAATGGAGCTGCAGGAATTGTTTGTATATTTTTGAGATTAATTGTTTGTCTGTTGTTTCATTGGCTATTATTTTCTCCCATTTTGAAGGCTGTCTTTTCACCTTGCTTATAGTTTCCTTTGTTGTGCAAAAGCTTTTAATTTTAATTAGGTCCCATTTGTTTATTCGTGTTTTTATTTCCAATACTCTGGGAGGTGGGTCATGGAGTATCCCGCTTTGGGTTATGGCAGAGAGTGTTTTGCCTATGTTATCCTCTAGGAGTTTTATAGTTTCTGGTCTTATGCTTAGATCTTTGATCCATTTTGAGTTTATCTTTGTGTATGGTGTTAGAAAGTGATCTAGTTTCATTCTTTTACAAGTGGCTGTCCAGTTTTCCCAGCACCACTTGTTAAAGAGGTTGTCTTTTCTCCATTGTATATTCTTGCCTCCTTTGTCAAAGATAAGGTGTCCATAGATGCGCACACACACTTTTCCTTTAGGTTTCTAGGCAAGTTCCAGCCTCAGGGCCTTTGTACTTGTTGCTCTCTGTCTGAAAAGCTCTTTGTTCTGGCTAATTCATCTGAGCTTCCCATAAGCAGAAAAGCACTGCTTTCTTGTATCTCAAAAGAAGCAATGACTTTTAGTTCAGATTTGCCAAAATGTGTGTCTCAACCAACTGCCTGAGGCTATCCTCTCTGAGCTGGCCTGGCGATCCTTCCATTGGTTTGTCTTGACCATTTATAATTTCTGATCTCCATCGTTGCACGTGTATAGAAATGGTGTTCAGCCAAGTCAAGGAGACATGCTAAGTCTGAGCATTCAACATAGTTTGCAAATTACACCATGGTTTCTCTTCACCAGTTCCCACATACCTCCCAAAGTTCTGAGTGGCTGCTTTGTAAAAAAAATCCTTGCCTTTTTATCTTAGGCCCAAGAAAACATCTGAATTCATACGTAAAACATTGTGCTTTGGTGAGGTGAAAAGATAAGAGACACATTATGGGAAGTGGATACTTTAAACTGACCTGTGCAGAGAAAACATAGTCCATGGTAGTTCTGTAATCAGAGAAATCCTGTGTCCCTGCATTCCTGGCCCCACCCCAGGCGTCCTCTCCTGGGCCTTCTATAAGTGGTCAGCTAAGCTCCAGAGGGCTCAGGATCAGATCAAATCCTTCCTCATTGTAGTCATGGAGAGACCCTGAATATTAGAAAAATAAAGCTCCTGGACTGTGGAATCAACTAGATCTGGCTCAAGCCCTGAATCTGACATTCATAAATGGTGGGCAAGTTATACATGCATTAGCTTCTTCACTTACAAAATAAAGATGATAATGCTAATATTATGAGGCTGTTACGGGACTTAAATTAAGTAATGTATGATGAGTGCCTAACCTATAGTGAACATTCAGTCACTAGGAATCAAGATGGGTTAGCACTGAAACTGAAGCCAGACTTCAGAGACATGGTGGAGAACCCGTCACCTGGGACTGAGCTGGGGTGTGTGATGGACACCCCTGATCACTTCAGTGAGACTGATGCCTAGGTGCTCCGTCATGTTGTATTCCCAGTGCTCCTCCCAGACTATAAAACTGACCAGGCTACCTCCCTCCTTAAAGTGGTCATGTGACTGGCTGCAAGCTGAGCCTCCAAGTAGCTTGCACAGCAGGACTACTTGCTTTCCCTAGGCCACACCTCCTCACTCTTCGGACCACTCAGGAGTGACCTTTGCTCTAGGCATTAAGGTAACAATAAGTAACTTATCATCCTTCAGCTTGGTGGCTGGATCAATAACGCCTCTATCTAATGTTACTGGTGTATGGCCATATTTTCTCCATCTTGCTTAGGAGATGCCATGGGAGGTTTCCTGAAATTCAGCCATACTGTCTCAACTGCATCCTACTGCTCTGTTCCTTATTGTTGCTGTTGTTCAGTTGCTAATTTGTGTCCAACTCTTTGTGACACCATGGACTGCAGCATGCCAGGTTTCTCTGTCCTTCACCATCTCCGGGAGCTTGCTCAAACTCATGTCCATTGAGTTGGTGATGCCATCCAACCATCTCATCCTCTGTAACCTGCCTTCTCCTTCTTCCCTCAATCTTTCCCAGCATCAGGGTCTCTTACAATGAGTTGGCAATCAGGTGGCCAAAGTGTTGGAGCTTCAGCCCCAATCCTTCCAATGAATATTCAGGGTTGATTTCCTTTAGGACTGACTGCTCCTTAAATAAGATGGAAAAGAGTTTGGTCTGGTGTGGCCCATTTTGTGTGCATATTTGTAGCCTTAACATACTTGGTCCTCCATCCTCTCACCTGTAAGTTGTTGGGCTACATCAGACGATTTCTTGGATTCCTTCTGACCTTCTGATTTTGGCAGCTAGGGCTGGGGGTGAGGTGAAATGCTGTACCCGCAGCTCCAGCTTCACCCAAATAGCTAAGGTGGGGTGTTTGCAGAGAGAGACTGGGTGGGGAGCACTTTCCCAGAAGCAGGAGAATCAGTGTGGGCCAAGCCAGTCAGGAAGGGAGAAAGAACAGAAGCAGCCTTGATTCCTGAGATGCTCTCTGCCTCCTCCTCCCGTGCCACTCCCCCACGCCGTCCCCCGCACAAGAACCAAACTGTGTATCTCAATCCTAGAATGTGTGGAATGTGCCACAGCCTGATAGGCATGAAGCAATCTGCAGAGAGGCAGGGAGGAGCTCTGCTCCCCAGTCAGAGGCCCAACAGTGCAAGGACTATGGGTCCTGAGGGCTGGGTAGCCCCTCCCATCCTCCCCGGGCCTGCTGCTGCAGCCAGAATATCAAAGGCTGCATTGTGCTTTGAGCGGGACTTGGTCCCTCGTGTGCCAGGGAGGAGGCGGGAGGAGGGACACCGCTGGGAGGCTGTCTCCTCCCAGTGCTCCTCTGGCTGGTGTTCCCAGGGGCCTCGGCCTGGGGAGGATGGTGCACACATGGGTGGCTGTTTCTGCATCCCTGGGGAGCCAAGTCTGTCCTGGGGCCCAGGTGAGTTTCCTGGGGAGAAGGGGGACCCCAGCCCATGGAATGCCTGAGGCGGTGGTGGGTCCATTGCAGGCTTAGGGATCTGCTGGGTTGGGGAGCTACTCTTCTCAAGATGGGGAGATGGTTGCACTTTCTGGCTTCTTCTCATCCCTTCCTCTTCCTCACTTAGTATTTGTCATTCTGACATTGTGAAAAGGGAGTGAAACATGAGAAACATCTACTTTTTCTGAAGAAAGAGGCTTTGAGCTCACTTTAGGAGGAGAGAAGGCTGCTTTTGGCTGCCACTCCCAGGGTGTGACTAAGCCCTTCCTTCCCTTTTTCCCAAGATGCCCCAGTTCAGGAAGAAAGCTCAGGCAGTTGGTTCCTCTGGGGACCAGCAGTGGTCATAAACTTGGCCTTAGTCACTCAACCCTATTTTTGTCGGGGTTAACGTTACTGGAGGAAAACAGGCAGTTTCCTGCCTCCTACCTGTTATAGTGTGTGTGTGTGTGTGTGTGTGTGTGTGTGTGTGAATGTCAAACTGAGGTCACTCAGAGTTGTTGCTCTAAGAAATTGTCAAGTCATCTGAGACTTGACATACGGTGACCAACCCTGCCGGTTTCACTGGGACCCAGGGCTTACCCAGGATGCATTCAGCGCTAAAACCAAAACAGTCCCAGGCAGACAGGTCACTGGTTACCCTAATGCAACCTCCTTGCTTCTTTTCAGAGGGAGGCCAAGGTGAGGCTCAGTGGTCTCATGTATGGCATTCACCAGGATGAGCTGTGTGGCTTTGTGGGAAGAGTGTGGATTGCGGGAGGACTCTCTTGGAAGACAAATGAGCATTACACCAAGAAATTATTCCTAACACTTATTAGGATTCTATGTCTTCCTGGAGCACCACCATGGTTCCTTGGAGGGGGAGCCCAGGAGAACCTCTAGCCAAGGTTTTCTACTCTCTGATAGACAACTTCCCCCTGCAGTTTTGTGACCTGGGCTAGATAAGGTGGAAGGTTAGAGGTTCCTAAAGCGAATCTGAAGCAGTCATGTTCTGCTTCCTCTGCTTGAAGTTCCAGCCTAGGCACCTTGGTATCTCCAGCAGGCAGAAGCTCCCAGACTAAAGCTACCCCAGACCTAAAAATCCCCCAAATAATGCCCTTGGCACTAAACGCACAACCTTTAGCTAGAAAACATTTTTCTTCTCCAAATTTCTAAAATGTACACACTTTCCAGATCCTCCCCCTAAATTCTGCTGTCCTTGAACCCCACAGGAGCAGACATTGCATGGGGGCTGCAAGAATATGAAGGACCACTGGTCTGTAAGGCAGGAACCTGCATTCTAGATCTGACTTGGTTTATCTCCTCTTAGTCAGGCATCCTCACAGTTAATCACCTGGTCTTTGAGGTTAGGTCTTGTCTGGATTTGACCTTGGTTCTTTGATTTGCCTTGAGCAATTTATTTATTAACCTTTCTGTGTTTCAGTTTTCTCACTTGCAGATTTTATGATATAATTATGTTTTCCTTATAAAGCGTTGTGGTAGGGATTAAGTCTACATGACAAACAGTTAAAACAACCTGACACAGTTAATTAAGCACAGTAAATAAAACAAGGCACATTAATCACATTTCTATGACTCTGGCATATCACGCTCTCTCTCTAGGTCTCCCTTTGCTCATCTATAAAATGAGGGGGTTGTAAACTCAGCCTGTGGAGGTAAATTAAGGGTCTCTGCTCCTGGTCCTTGACCCACCAGCTTCAGCCTGAATAACTCTGATTCTGTTTGACATCCTGTTGTTTAGCCCAAGATTTCATGTAAAGAATTCTGCAGCTTGAAAGAAACAAACCAACACTGAAAAAAACAATCTTAAAATTCTTATGATACTATTGTTCAGTTACCTTATTATTTCACCACATTTTTGCTGTTCAGTTGGTTAGCATCTTGGGTTCACTTTTTCACCAAAAAATCAGCCTGATATTTATTTCTATTGAGGCTTTTCATGCCAACTCCCCAGTTTTCTGTACTTGTCAGGGCCTTTCCCTAGGGAGGATGATATGGCATTGTAGGTCTGAGGTCAGATGTTATAAACATCCCCTTCTAGGTTCCCCTATTTATCCTAGAGAAATGGAACAAGGTATGAGACACATCCTAGAGTGACTTAATAGTATGTGAGTTTGGCAAGTCTCTTATATTCTTTGAACCTCAGTTTTCCTGTCTCTAAAATGAATATAGTGATAGTATCTGTCACATAGAACTTTAGTGAAAATTAAATCAGATAATTCATCTCATGGATTTAGCAGGGTCTGGCTTTTGATAGCCACTCAGTAATTGTGGGCTGTTTTGTTGTTAACTAATAAGGACCACTCCAACATCCCTTCTCCAATGCCTGATTCCACTGGAGTAGGAGTTGGCACTCCTCTTTCTTCGGCTGCTTCTGCCATTGTGTCTGTTTCAGTGGGAGTAAACAGTGAAGACCAACAGTCCTCAGGAATTAGGGAGGCAGGAAAAGAGAAGGCCTGATAGCACAAAATCCTGGACTACTGCCCAGCTGGTCTGCAGAGGAGTGACAAAATGAAAAACGCTGTTCCTGATGTCCCCCAGGTGTGCTGTATTGTCACACATGGGCTCTGCCTGCAGCGTTTGTTCCCATGATGCTTCTTACTTTGGACATGAGCAGGAGGTGGGTTTCTGGTAACTGCCATTATTTCTGACTTCTGGACCCCTGGAAATTCTTGCCACTGTTAAACCACAGTTGCTTAGTTAAGATCACAAAGCAAGTCATGTCAAGATTTGTTGGTCTAAAAGCTTCTAGCACTACCGCCTTATCTTTCAACACTATCTTGAAGAGATCTGGCAGATTTATACCCTTATACAGAGGATGTGGGAGAGACATTTGCCTACATGAACTGCTGTTGTTTGTAACTTTCTTTTCAACCTTTTTTGGTAAATATGAATCACCAGTAGAATTATAAGAGATGGAGGGATGAATGCTGACAATAGTAAATCATGATTCACATTTGAGCTTTAACAAACTTGTGAGACATTTTGAATATACTGATAGTCAAGAATATGAGAATAATATGATACAGATACAGTTAGGGTCTCCTGGTAGTTTTTCCCAATCTTACTCCTCACTCTCCCTCCCCCAAACCAATCACATTCATAAATTCAGTGATTCTGTGCCTTCATTGCATATCTGTATACTCATGAGTGTTCATTGGAAGGCCTGATGTTGAGGCTGAAATGCCAATACTCTGGCCACCTGATGCAAATAACTGACTCATTTGAAAAGACCCTGATGATGGGAAAGACTGAAGGCAGGAGAAGGGGACGACAAAGGATGAGATGGTTGGATGGCATCACTGACTCAATGGACGTGAGTTTGGGTAAACTCTGGGAGTTGGTGATGGATGGGGAGGCCTGGTGTGCTGCAGTCCATGGGGTTGCAAAAAGTTGGACACAACTAAGCGACTGAATTGAACTGAAATGAATCATTGTAAAGAATTTATTGTTAAGATTTTTAAACTTAAAGTGATATCATTATGTGGTCTGTTTTTTTTTTTTTTTTTAATCATTCAACACTATGATCTAAGAAGGGCTTCCCTGGTGGCTCAGATGGTAAAGAATCTGCCTGCAATGCAGAAGACTCAGATTTGATCCCCAGGTTGGGAAGATCCCCTGGAGAAAGAGAATGGCAACCCACTCCAGTATTCTTGCCTGGAGAATCCCATGTACAAAGGAGCCTGGTGGGCTACACTCCATAGGGTCACAAAGAGTCAGACACGACTAAACGACTAACACTACTATGATCTAAGATACATTCATGTAAATAAACATAGCTGTAATTCTAATTTGGTATTTGTCCCAACAAGGACAATGTGAGTTCACATCATAAAAACTGCTGGTAGTATGCTTGTCAAGTCAAAGAAATAAAATGTGGGTGGAGAAAAAAAGCATGCAGGGAAATCTTTACTGTTGAATTTTCTTCTTAAATTTGGGAATGGTGGTGAATAAGTGGGACCAAGGAGAGACTGAGAGAGAAGTGGGAGTATATTCTCATTTTCAGCAAGTTTTTGTGATTGAAATATCTCCTGAGTTGGAGACCTTAGACTTCAGTGTTCTGAGGCTGGGTTTATGTAGTGGCACCGGCAAGATCTACACCCATGATCTGGATGGTCTTTGACTCTATGACTCTGGTAAAATTTCTACTTCTCTCTGGGCCTTAGTTTCTCAACAGTAAAATTAGGAGTGGATTTCAATGATTTCTATTCCCTTCAAATATCATTTTCTGTAATTATTGCCTCTCCTCATTTTTATCTCTCATATTTAAAATGTCAAGATGCCTTGCCTTTTTAAACTTTAAAATACAGTGTCATTCACTTTATTCCCTGTCTTCTCATTTGCCAAGATCACAGTCGACATTCTCACACTCACACTGTGGATTGTCATACAGTTTTCAGCTATCCTCCTTACCTCTCCTTCTTGCCTCTCCCTGTCCTTCCAGCACTATCCCAGGTAGAATTTCCACTTTTGTTTTGCCACACCCATGCTCAAGAATGTTCCATAGCTCCATATAGCTTGCTATATCCATTCTAAATTCCTCTGACTTCTTTAAAATGTTCTCCTTATCCTGACCCTACCATATTTATCAATTTTAACGCCATCATCCTGACCTCTCCAATATGTTCTTTGTCAGCTCATGTGCATGCAAACATTTGCTCCTGTCCTGCTGATCTCTTTACCAGTAATCCCACTTTTCTACCACCTATATAAATCTACCAACAAAATAAAGAAGAAGCCATAGACTGGGAGATAATATTTGTAAATTACATATCTAATACTTGTATCCAGAATAGAAAAAAAAATCTTATAACTCAGTAATGAGAAGGTAAACAATCCAATAAAAATTTTCAGATACTTTTATTCAGAAAATATAGGGATGGAAATCATATATGTGAAAAATGCTCAGCATCATTAGCTGTGCTCAGTCACGTCTGACTCTTTGCAACCCCATGGACGGTAGTCCCACCAGGCTTCCCTGTCAATGGAATTTTACAGGTGAGAATACTGGAGTGGGTTGCCATTTACTTCTCCAGGGAATCTTCCCAACCCAGGGAATTGAACCCAAGTCTCTTGCATCTCCTGCATTGGTAGGCAGATTCTTTACCACTAGTGCCATCTGGGAATCCCTCATTAGTTATTAGGAAAGTGTAAATTAAAACAATGAGCTAAAACCACACACCTTCTAGAATGACTACAATTAAGAAGACTGATACAAAAGTGGTGTGGATGTGGAGCAACAGGAACTTTCATGTGTAGCTGATGGGAATGCAAAAGGTACAGCAACTTTGGAAAGCAGTTTGGCAGGTTTTCTTGAACTGAGTGTTAATAACAACAATAAAACTAGCTTCCAGAAGGTAATTTATTGATTCACAAATGAAAAGTGCAGGGATTTTTTGTTTCAAGTATGTCTGGATCAAAGCGTTTAAATGATTTTAACTGATTACAGCTGAGCTATTAAAAAACCTAAAAGATGATGCTGTTAAAGTGCTGCACTCAACATGCCAGTAAATTTGAAAAACTCAGTGATGGCCACAGGACTGGAAAAGGTCAGTTTTCATTCTAACCACTAAGAAGGGCAATGTCAAAGGATATTCAGCTATTACGCTGATTTCACATGCCTCCCATGTGATTTCACACACTTCCCTGATTTTACCAGGGCTTCCCCGGCTCAGCTGGTAAAGAATCCTCATGCAATGTGGGATACCTGGGTTTGATCCCTGAGTTGGGAAGATCCCCTGGAGAAGGGAATGGTTACCCACTCCAGTATTTTGGCCTGGAGAATTCCATGGACTGTATAGTCCATGTGGTCGAAAAGAGTAGGACACGACTGAGCGGCTTCACTTTCACTTTCACATGCTAGCAAGGTAATGCTTAAAAACCTTCAAGCTAGGCTTCAGTGGTACATGAACCAAGAACTTCCAGATGTACAAGCTGGATTTAGAAAAGGCAGAGGAACCAGAGATCAAATTCCCAATATCTGTTGAATCATAGTAAGAACAAGAGAATTCCAGAAAAATTCCAGAAGTACATACTTCTGCTTCATTGACTATGCTAAAGGCTTTGACTGTGTGGATCACAACAAACTGTGGAAAATTCTGAAAGAGAAGGAATACCAGACCACCTGACCTGCCTCCTGAGAAACGTGTATGCAGGTCAAGAAGAAATAGTTAAAATTGGACATGGAACAACAGACTGGTTCAAAATTGGGAAAGGAGTACATCAAGGCTGTATATTGTCACCCAGCTTATTTAACTTCTATGCAGAGTACATCATGTGAAATACCGGGCTGGATGAAGCATAGGCTGGGATCAAGATTGACAGTAGAAATACCAACAACTTCAGATATGCACATGACACCACCCTAATGGCAGAACCTGAAAAAGAATTAAAGAGCCTCTTGATGAAGGTGAAAGACAAGAGTGAAAAAGCTGGCCCTAAGACTCAACTAAGATCATGGTATCTAGTCCCATTACTTCATGGCAAATAGATGGGGAAAAAGTGGAAACAGTAGCAGATTTTATTTTCTTGGGCTCCCAAATCACTGTGGACTGTGACTGCAGCCATGAAATTAAAAGATACTTGCTCCTTGGAAGTTAAGCTATGATAGACCTAGACAGTGTATTAAAAAGCAGAGAAATCACTTTGCTGACAAAGGTCCGTATAGTCAAAGCTGTTTTTTCAGGTAGTCATGTATGGGTGTGAGAGTTGGACCATAAAGAAGGCTGAGTGTCAAAGAACTGATGCTTTTGAACTGCAGTGCTGGAGAAGACTCTTTTTTTTTGGATAAGACTCGAGAGTCTCTTAGACCACAAGGAGATCAAACCACTGAATCTTAACGGAAATAAACCCTGAATATTCTTTGGAGGGACTGATGCTGAAGCTGAAGCTCCAATAGTTTGGCAACCTGATGCGAAGAGCCAACTCATTGGAAAAGACCCTGATTCTGGGAAAGAATGAGGGCAGGAAAAGAAGGGAGCAACAGAGGATGAGATGGTTGCAAGCATCACCAACTAAATGGACATGAACTGGACAATATCCAGGAGATAATGTAGGACAGGGAAGTGTGGCATGCTGCAGTTCATGGGGTCACAAACAGTCCGACACAGCTTAGCAACTGAACAACAATTTCAACAACCTTTCCCGCCCTGTTTAGAAAATCGCTAGCTACCCCAAGTCATGCAAATACTCTTCTATATTTTGCTCCAAGCTTTTTTGGTATCTTTTCAAAAACAAGCACCTAAATAATTCTGATGCAGATCCACAAATCACATTCTGCAAAACTGTGATTTTTCTGCTCTAAACCTCACATGTTCTTTAAGAGCTGTGCACCCTGCCTTCTCCCCCAAACTCAGGTCACCATCCTGAACTTCCTTCTTCAAGATGGGATCATGCCATAGACCCTCACGGTCTTAAGCAACTGTCTCTTCTCATGGACACCCAAAGCTTGCCAGGACTAGGTGTAAATAAGTGAGCTGGCATTCCTGGGGACCATAATGGTCAGAGAACAAATGCCACGTAGAGGTAGCAGCAACCACTCAGTCCCAGCTGACTGTTGTCAGATGAGCATGAGGACCCCAGACTATAGTTCTTCCAGTTTTCAAAGCAAAGCCAAGCATCTGGGTTATGTAAAACACCCTGATTTCTAAATGATGTAGAGCAATTTAAATCTTAAAAATGCATAGTGTAGAGGGAAAAAAAGAAAAGAAAAATGTTGGTGGGTTTTTATGGCCCGTGGCCTCTGGTATACCAGTTTTCAAACTCTATCCTAGAGTAGGGAACCAGGCTGCCACTCCAAGTGATTCTAGGACCAGCAGGATTATTACCTGGGAGCATATTAGAAATGCAGAATCTCAAGCTTTCAACTACTGAGGCAGAACCTGCATTTTACCAATGAATGTTGATAAGTGTTACTTGCTCAGTTGCATCTGACCCTTTGAGACTGTAGCCGGACAGGTTCCTCTGTCCATGGGATTCTCCAGGCAAGAATACAGGAGTGGGTAGGCATTTCCTTCTCCAGAAAATCTTCCTGACCCAGGGATGGTAACAGGATCTCCTGCATGGTAGGCAGATTCTTTACCGTCTGAGCCACTAGGGCAGTTTATCAATAGCCCCAGGTGATTCATTAAAGTTTGAAAACCTTATGCAGATATCTGGTTCTTACTGACTCAAATCAGAATCATTTGGGGAACTTAAGAAAAATACCTGCATCGATGTGGTGACGTCACGCTCTTCCTGTCTGGGCTTAAGCAGCACCTGACAAGGAACAGAAGTTCAAAGCAACAGGACCGTTCTTCTCATTTGCCCGGGCTCCTCATCTCTCCTTCCTGCCTGTTGGTGGTGTGTGTACGGCAGGTGCTGTGTGAACCACGTCCCATCTGGGTCTTCTGCCTGCCTGTCTCAGGGCATCAGCGCGGCCGGGTGCTCAGATGCAGCGCGGACAGTCTCGCCTAGCTTTCCCGGAGGTCTCGCGAGACGTCGCGCCGTGCTAGCCCCTCCTTGCGTGAACATCCCACCTGCCCTTGCGGTACCCATGGAGCGCTCTAGTTTTTACCTCAGCGGGTGAGGCTTCCAGTTCCCAGGGAGCTCTGGGGTCCCTCTCTGGGGTGGTGCATCTGGTTGAGCAGCTCTTTTGGAATGTCAAAATGATAAGTGAGGTACGTGCCTCGTGGTGGTCGTCCTCACTGCGTGCTGTAAGGACTGACTTGGCCCTCGTGTTCTCCCTTCGCCGGGTTTGCACCGAGGAGTTCGAGCGACCATGGAGGGTCGAGCAAGGGGAAGCGGGGCCTCTGTGAGAACATTTCAGCCCCTTGTGAGGTAAATGGAGGAGTCTGAGGCCTCATGGACGTTTCGCTTACCTTACCTCAGGAACCCCCTCCCTGCCGCCCTTCCCTAGCCAAGAGAGAACTGGCCTCTCTTGAAGCGCCTCCTTGGGCCCAAAGGGGAGACGATGGGTGGAGGACGACGCACCCTGAGTGAGAAAGCCTTCTCTAGCCATCCGAGAGCGAACTAGGGGTACCGGACCTCCCAGCCTCCTCCCCTCCAAAGCGCACAGAAGGATGAGGGGTGGGCTGACCTCACGTGGGGCGGAGCACTGCTCTTCCTGGGAGAGGGGGAAGAAAAAAAGAGAAGAAAACAAAGGGAAGGAAGAGAAGAGAAAAGAAAAATACCTGTGACTGGGTAGCATGATGAAGGACGTAAGTTAACATTTTTGGAGATGAGGCCTAGGCACTGATATTTTAAAAAGTCACTGCTTTTTAAAAAGCCACTTGGGAGACTTGAATAGGCAGACAAGATTGAAAAGCATTCAGATCAAGCCTTCACCTACAATCGGGAAAAGTGAAATCTCAAAAAAATGGACAGATGAAATATCCTGGCCGGTGTCACTTAACTAATGTATGGGAGAATCTGATTTGTGCAAACTCATATCTCATGATTCTCAAACCAGAACCTTTTCTGCTGCTGTTACTTTGGTTCCTGGGGGCAGAATTACAAAATGATCCTGGTAGACTGTACCTCATTACTGCTAGCTTCCCGGTAAGCTGCCTAATTTCAGCACTAACAAGATTGCTACATGAAAAACTGTGAGCTAATGGCCCTTCCTTCAGCACATTCAAGCCTAAATTCATTTCATTCTCCCTGTTCATTACCCTAAAAAAGTGCTAACTATTCCTGCTATGAAAAAATAGAAGATCCTCAGCTTGAGTCTCAAAATCCCACTGAACCAGCATGGAAGAAGGCAGACTTCTGGCAGCAATATGAGGATCTGGGTTCAAGGTTAACTAGGCATGATTGGATGGTGCCTGATTACTTCATTCCTTATCACTCTTGGACTGCTTGTGCTTCAAGAGAAGCACAGATCCAGAATGCAAACCTAGTAGATCTGCTTCACTTTGATCTACCAGCATTTTACAAATGAAGAAGTTGGATGGATTAGATGACTGACTGACAATTAGTAGCTAAGCCAAGGTTCCTAACCCTTATTTCCAGTGTCAGGTATTGTTTACAATATTCTGACCCCATGGTAGAGTCCTTGAGCAATGTCATGTTCAAAAGAACAGAGCAACCAACAATAATGGGTTAAGAACTTGAGTACTTTTGTTGTATTTTGAGGATACCATGAAAGAGGCCCACATTCCATGTCAATACTTTCTAATTTCCCTTCTGTTCTTTTTTTTTTTTTTATCTACTGCCTTGTGCTTTATAACTGCATTTTCTTCTCATTTCAACTCTGTGCTATCAAAATAGCCTCCTCCTTAACCCTAGTATGTGCTATGATCTTCTCTTTTTCACTCCAGTTTTACAGGTGCAAAGAGAGGAACATCTTAGCCAGCTGGGAAGGAAAGAAACCCCATATAGCAATGGTCCCCTACCTTTTTGGCACTAGGGACTGGTTTTGTGGAAGACAGTTTTTCCAGTGACTGGGGGTGGGAAATGGTTTGGGGATGATTCCAGCATATTACATTTATTGTGCACTGTATTTCAATTATTATTACATCAACTCCACCTCAGATCAGTAGGCATTAGATCCTAGAGGTTGAGGGCCCTTGCCATATAGAAGTCTGTATAGTGGGCAGACAGAAGGACAGTTTGGGGCCAGTCGTACATTTCAGGGCCATTACAACCATACCCCGGTCACTTCCCTCAGGATGTTATTCTCAGTTGCTCTGCTGCAGCACTTCCATTATCCACCTTGCTGTAGTCAGATTTATTATGACTTTGTAGGCCCAGGATATATTGAACACGTAAGCCATGGGACTCACTCTGACCTATAGGTGGGAAACCTGTTCCCCCCCCCCCTTTTTAAAATATAATAGAGATACCTGTGCTGCTTTAGCATTGAGATAGCATGCTTTAGTTGAGAACTAAATAATTCTAAGGCAAAAGTGATAATAATTAGAATTCTTCTGGACCACCAGCCTGGAAAAAAGAATAATTGCTTGACAAAAACTTGTAACCCTTGCTTATGGCTTTCTTACACTCTCACAAATGATCTTTCATTTGTTCTCCTTCAGGTAAAGATACATCTTCCAAGGATCCAACCATATCGAGTGAATTTATATCCTCATCTGAAAACAAGGAAAAATGTTTCCTGCCACAGAACATGATTCCAGGTATCTAAACCCCAAAGACAAAACTTATTTAAAAATATTTTTCATGTAGAATATTACAGTAACCCTGTTATCAGTCTTATCTACAAGTTCCCTCCCTCTGATCCTTCCTAGGCACCACCATTAAATACATCTTTGTAAGCACGACCTTGACTATGATATTCACTTGCCCACAAATCTTCCAGTGCTCTCCATTGCCTGTGTGATTAAAGCTAAACCATCTCAGCGGACACTGAAAGCTTTTCACAATTGGGTACATATTAGGAGCTCTATACGTACTTGCTGTATTAAATAAAATATATATCACCAAATAGATTTTAAGGTGCTGAAGGGCAGGTGCAATTTTTTGAATAATTAAGTATTATACATAGTACCTAAAAGAGTTGTTTGTACATATGTAATTGGTGCTCAGAAAATGTTTGGTAAATAAATACATGAATGATTGAATAAGTCCATGGAGGTCTTGTTTGTCTTCTATATACCACCTTATACAGAGTTATTAAATATATAAGGGAATAAAGGGTTAAGTATGTGGGATGAGATTGGCTGAGCAGAAGGGTGTCTGTCTGATTCTTTCAGAAGGAAAAAAAAGATTTTGAAATTAAAGTAGAAAAAATCTTTTTCTTAATACATATTTTTCACAATGTTATCCTTAAGAGACTTTAATGAAACTGGCAAAGAGAACCATCCTCAGAGAGAGAGGTACACCTGAGCTGAACCTTGTACTGGAAATTCTGAGGATAAACCTGGAGAAAACCCAGTTTCTATTATCCAATAACAGGGACTATTTTTAATGGCAAATCACGTACCAAGCACATGCTAAGTCATGCCTGCATCTACTTTTCATCCTCGCATACTCATTTCTAGGAGGTGGCACCACATTCTGCATTTCAAAGGTAGCAAACAGAGACTCACAGAGTGGGGTAAGTTCCCCAGTGCCACACAGTTAATACATGAGGAGAAAGGGATTCAATCCCCAGTCCTTGTTGGTAGCCATGATGCCCTCTTGTCTCCCAAACATGTACTTCTCTACAACATACAAAATCAAGATTTGTGAAAAAAGATATGCAGTATGAATGTTTCAAAGGATATGTACTATGTAAACAGATAGTGTTTAATGTTATGCCACGTTCTTTCTTTTCCCCATTTTAAATTCTGTCAAACTTCTTTGTTGACTATGAAAAAAACCTTGCCCTGTATTTTTTTGCTGTTGTGTGTCAATCTGCTTATCTGTCTGTCAGCTGGGGCCATCTCTGAAAAAGCTGAATCTCCAACCATCTGTTGTTTCATGAACACAGTGGAGTCAGCATTTTATCCTATCAGTGAATGAAGGCAAGTGAACAAAGGGTACACGTAGTTGAAACTTTAAGCTCCCGAGTCAGAACTTGTCCATCTTTCAGCATTTTCTGCCGTGATGCTGTTTCCAAGATCATAGTGTGGAAAGGGGAGACTCAGCTCCAACTGCCACCCTCTTCTTTATGAGGAAGAGTCACAGACAGTCAATCAGATATATTATCATGATTAAACCACTAGTTTTCAGAAGGATTAAAAAAGTGACAAAATGTACTTTGCACTAAAAGTAGAGTGAACTTACTTGATTTATTCCCTTGTCCTCAGTGGGCACTGTAGGATCCCACATTGGCCTAGAGGTGTCCCTCTGAGTGTCAGCTCTCATTGGTTGAGATCCAAAAGCAGTCTGCTTGTTTAAATCCAGGTCTTTTGAGTTCCATAACCATGAACTGGAGTGCATTGCTAGGAGATTAACTTTGAATCTCCTAGTGATGGAGATTCACTCTATCACTTATCAGGAGCTTTTCTGGGGGAGATTTTGGAGGGGAGTTTGGATCAGGCTTTGGAAGGACAAGAAGTTTAGTGAGAAGAAATCACAGAATCAGTTAGTGTTAAGGTTAATTACAGTGTAACATGATGAGGGCAGCGAGCAGACACTGCTGGAGTACTAGGGTAGGGATGGGGGTTTGTGACAGAAAACAGCTAATGCTTAATGTGTTTATTGAATGTTTAGTATGCACCCAACACTAAACAGAATGCTTTATGCACATAATCTCATTTAGTAAGCTCTTAAAAATTCTTTGGGATTGTACTGTAAAAGCTCTTCAGCTAATGAGAAAAGTCAAGGGTAGAGGGGTAATTAACTGCTCAGGGTGGCACAGTTAACAAAGGCAGAGCCAAGCCTTGAGCCCAGGTCTGTGTGACTCCTCCTCCCTGGGCTTTACCTCCTCCCAGAGATCAGTGTTCAGTGAGGCTACCAGATGAACATTGGACCTGGACTGCTGAAGATGGAGGACTTGCATGAGATTAGAACACAGGCCAGGGAGGAGCGGAGTGGAATAAACATCCACTTGAATCTCTCACCAATGGCAGGTCAGTGGGTATTGTCATGTCGGAGCTGGCCTGTAGCCACAGCATTTCTGCAACTTCTGTGTTAGAGGTAAGCCTTTTTAAAGATAGGAGCTCAGCTTGCCTGTGTGTTCAGGCGAGCATGACAAGGGCTATCTTTAATGTGTTCAGGAATTTTCAGAAGCCCTGGCAAGTTAAGGTTAGAAGACAAACCTCTGTCCTTATCCAGTTGATGCCTTCATGGTTCATTGTGTTTGAAAATTATTAATGGGATTGCTACTTATTGTCTAAAGAAGACACATGGCAAAGTGCAGTTATAATGATGGACCTCCTCAGTGTGGCCTTTCATGACAGCACTATCCACTCTCCAGCAGCTCCATCACTCTGTCTCTTTACCCTATTAACATTTTTCTACTCATACCCCTTGTCTCCATCTGAAATTATTGTGTGCATGGAATTGGTTACTTGCCAAGAACACAAGCTCCGTGAGAGCAGGGCCATGTTTATTTTGTTCCCACTGTATCCTAGCACCTAAAACAGCTTCTGTTCAGAGTGTTGGTTTGAATGAATGTGCATTTTGAAGATATTAAAGATAGGCTATAATATATTCACCATTTACTCTGACAAACAATAAATGCATTATCAGAAAGAAGTGTGTTAGAGGAAATGCATGGGTATAAGTATAATGTATGGGCTTCCTTGATGACTTAGTGGTAAAGAATCAGCTTGAAATGCAGGAGATGTGGATTCAATCCTTGGGTTGGGAAGATTCTCTAGAGAAGGAAATGGCAGCCCATTCCAGTACTCTTGCCTGGGAAATGCCATGGACAGAGGAGCCTGGTGGGCTATAGGAGGCTGGTGCGAATTCATGGAATTGCAAAAGAGTCAGACACAACAACAGCAATGTATAATGCATAAAGTACATGATATTTATTACATATTATAAATCTGACATATAAATACTCTTCCATAAATATGGATAAATTTCATAGTCTTTGGAAACTTTCACAAATCATCCATAGGAGGAAATATATGTTTTAGCTGGTTCTGTGTGGTACTGTTCCCTCAGGGCCAGGCAGCTAGGAATGTACCCTGTACAAACAGAAATGACCAACCCAAATGTAGCAGCTCCTGAGAGCTGATTCTAGAACATTCTGGGCTTCAGCAATTTTTTTTGTGTTTTGAGGGGGGAGAAGTTTCAAGAATGTGCTCAGAGAATTGTTAAGATTACTTAACAATTACTTAACAATCTCTAATTGATGACTTCTGGGAGTTGGTATTGGACAGGGAGGCCTGGCATCCTGCAGCTCATGGGGTCGCAAAAGAGTCAGACATAACTGAGTGACTGAACTAAACTCAACTGAACTGAATTGATGAGAACACCACTTTAGGGAATGGATCATTGGGGGTTATCTAATTCTTTCTTCCCTATTACTGCATTTCCATCTTGATTTTTCTCCGTCTGTTCTCTTTAAGATCTGACACTCTCCTTCAGTGTGAAGAGCCGCTCCAGAAGGTGTGTAAATGGCCCCTTGCAGGAAGCAGCCAGGAGGCGGCTCTGGGAGCTGGAGAATGAGGACCAGGAGGCGCGTGCAATGTTTAAGGTGAGCTTCTGGGAGCAGTGCAACCTCATCTTTTGTCCTTCCACTACCTACACTCTCCCCAGTACCTAGGACAGCGCCAGGAACAAAGTCCCTCAAGAAAACTTCTAACTGAATGCACAATAATGTATAGGTTCTCTGCCCAGCAGGAATGGGTAAACCCTTGGAATCAGAGTCAGAGAAAGCTTCATTTTAAATCTGTAAATTTTTTGATCTTCTGCATACTTTTGTAGAATGGGAATCATTATAATATAAAGTATACTTTTTAAAAAGTGTTGTAAATTTGACCCTTAAAAATTGTGGTAAAATATACATAACATTTGCAGTTTTAATGTACACATCAGTGATATTAAATGCATTCATATTATTGTGCAACCATCACCCCTATCCATTCTGGAATTTCTCATTATCCTGAACTAAAACGCTATACCCACGGAATAGTAACTCTCCTCTGTCCCCTTTCCTCAGTCACTGGTAACCTCTAAGTGTATGTTTTTTAAGTACCAAAGTTACCAATCAAAAATTAATAGCTATAAAATTTAGAATGAGTGGAGGAAGAGACAATAAGATAAATCAATTTCTCATCTTTCATAGTAGGTAGATAGTATCTTCAAGTTCTAGACCAAAGAAGGAGGGTATAATTAAATTGTTTATATTTTAGGGGATACTTGCTAGGAGAATTAAAGTCAGAAATAGTTAAAAGTTGCTGCAAGTTGTTAAAAAGAGATGGGGGAAAGAGAACACTCTTTTACATATTAAACTAGCGTGTTTTAGTTATTTTACAATCTCTGTTTGAATTTGATACAAATTTAAAAGAGGAACATACTCTCTTTATTGGCCTTGTAATAGAAAAGATAGTGTCTGGTTTGTTGGGAGAAGTAAATGAGATAGTATCTGTAGAGAACTTGGTGTTGTGCTTGGGTGGTAGAATGTGCTCCAGAAATAGATATGTTATAAATAGCAGAGTGGTTTTGTTTTTAAATCTCCAGAATTCAGGAACTTGGAGGCATTAGCTACTAACTGGCACCACTGAGTTTCTTCTAATTTGAGTCACTTTTGGCATGGGCAAGTACTGGGTTTGGCGGTACAAACTGGCCTGCTGGGGCTTGGAGTCAGTTGAATCTGAGATCCAGTTTGGGTGGCATGGCCCCCTTGACTTACCCTGTTTGTGCTCTGGCATCCTTGAGTATAAAACAGGGATAATATCATTTCCTATTAAATCTGAAATGCCATTTGATTATAAATTTATTATTTTGAGAAGGAAAATAAGCAATGACAATTATTTATGATGTCACGCTTCCTCTTCTTTTATTTCAGAAATGGTTAAATGTGATAAAAGTGTATTTAGAATGGGTTAACTCCTTAATTACACTCTTTTCATAGAGTTATTGTGAAATTTAAATGAAGTATTGCTCATCAAGCTATTGCTGAAGTGCCTGGTGTGTAATAAATTTCTTGTAAACTAATTTTTACTTAGGACTCTCTTCCCTGACTACCAGGATCCACATCTCCCAAGGACCTGAGGCCTCTTGGGGCCGGGGATGGGAGAATCTCAGAGCTGACTTTGCTGATGTAGGGGCTTTTTCTTTGATCCTTCTGCCCTCTTCTTTCTCCGAGGTTGGATTTCAGGGGTTGATGAAATCAACCTGTCAGGATAGGATTTCAGGGCTTGATCTTTGATGGTAGGACCTGGCCTGGAGAGAGAGGGACTTTCTGATCATAGCTTGTTATAGTCAAGTCCAGAAGCTTGGACAAACAAAAGAGAAAGGTTTTAGGGGAAAACCAAGTCTGGGCAGTGATTCAGACCTTTTTATTCAGGTATTTAAAAACAGGGGGTAAGTGTTACAGGTCTCTTCTTGCTCTGCTTGTGTGTAAATTGTACAGCCTTTTGGAGAGTAGCTTGGCTCCTGTATTTTAGGATTGAAAATGTGTATTCCCAATTACACTTCTTGGAATTACTTGTGTCAAAACAATCAAGGTTGCATGCAAAGATTTAGATATGGGATGTTTATCACAATACTGTTTAGAATGTTAAAAAATTAAAACAACTCAAATGTCTAATCATAATAAATCATTAGAATTAATTATCTTAATGTGACAATGGCATATATAACCATTAAAAATAATGCTGATTATTTAATGACTTGGGAAATGGTTCACAAAACATTGTTTAGTGACAAACTATTATGCAACAACTTAGTAATGTGACTCTATTCATATAAAAATACATAGAAACTCACGTATGGGATAAAAGGTTCAAAGTTCATAGACAAAGTTGTTAACACTGATGATCTCTAGGAGGAGGTATTATGGATACTTTTTATTTTTGTATGCTTTAGTTCTTCTGCTTTCTAGTTTCGTAAAAATAATTATTAAACAGAGATTCACAATTGAATTTACTTCCAAGGTGTCTTCTGTGATACATTCTTCACCCTCTAACAGGTACTTTTTTTTTTCAAACACAAAACATAACATCTTCTGTGCACAGTTCTACACTTTGGTTTCTTTCTGTTGCTGCTGTTGTTTCATTCAGCAGGGTATATTTAGAGCCTGTATCAATTCACAAAGAGCTTTTTTATTCTTTTTTATGGATATATAATATTATAATTTTATAACATATAATGTATCCATTGAATGGATGAATCATAATTTATCTTTACCAGTCTCCTATCTATAAACATTTAGGTTAGTTCCTTTATGTTTTTCTGGTGATGTAAAAAATCTATACCGGAATTGGTGAAAGTGGTTAAAAGGTACACACTTCCAGTTATAAAATAAATAAGTGCCGGGGATGTAACATATAACATGGTGACTATAGTTAACAATACTATATTGAATATTTGAAAGTTACTAAGAGAATAGATCTTAAAAGTTCTCATCGCAAGAAAAAAATGAATCTTTAATTATATGAGGTGGTGGATGTTAACTAAACTTACTGTGGTCATCATTTCACAATATATACATACATTAAATCATTATATTGCACACTAAAAATTAATACAATATTATATGTCAATTATATCTCAAAAAAAGAAGTTCATACACAGCATATTGTCATATGTGAACTTGTTCACAGAACATGTCTGTCATCCAAGACTGACTCACTCTTCTCTTTACTCAGGACCTCTCAGCCAGGTTGGTGGGTATCCAGTCCCAGAAAGCCCAGTTCCTCATCACCTTTAAGACTATGGAGGAAATCTGGAAGTTCTCCACCTACCTGAACTTAGGTATGATATGGAGTAGGCAGGTAAAGCATCACCTGTGTCTCAGATCAGACAATTTGTAGAGCTTGACATTAAGGATTTGGTGTGGCTCTGATAATTAAAAGAGATAGCACCTAATTGGATGCTCTAGTTGAAATATCACAAACTTCCTGGAACTAAATCTAAAGCAGATATCGCACTGAAATGTCACATGCAGCACTTCTTTATTTCAAGGAGAGATTATTAGATAATCAGTTAAAACTGGCCAACAGTTATTGTTCATTTCCAAAATTCAAAATAGAGATAGATTCAAAATTTATGGTTAAAAATTAAAAGAAACTAGCCTTAGGTAGGATCTAAATAGCTGTTCAAAATAGTTCCAGATCCATGTTCAATGTTTTTGGAAGAGTCAAAGAAAGATATGGGGGAATTGTCTGCTAAAGGGGCCTCAGGATGCAGGGTTTTCTAGAAGGTAAAGAAGGATATTGGGGCACAGCACCAGTACCAGTGTGGTGGGAAATAGTTTACCTACCGTCTCCATGGAGAGTAACTCATGATAGGGAAGTTACAATTGCAAAACAAAACCAAGCAAAGCAAGAGGAGGCCTCTTGAATTGATGCGCATGTTTTACATCTCTTAGACAATGCTGGGCTCCATGCAAACCACAGAAAGTGATTTCATGTAGGGGTGGAGGGTCAAGATGGCTCTTCAGTAGAATTCTTCATAAATTCTTCTCTTGTAGTCAGGGTGATTTTCTGCTCTCCATTCCACCCATTTCCTTCTGTGACCATTAGAGATCCTTATTACTCAAAGTGTGCTCCATGGACCAGCAGCATCAGCATCAAGTGGGGCTTGTTAGAAAAATGGAATCCTTAGCAAATGAACAACAACAGGCTCCACCCTAAACCTACTGAACCAGCATCTATATTTTAATAATGTCCCAGGTGATTTTTGTGCACATTAAAAGATGATAGGCACTGTTACAGAAGGTACACAGGGCCTAAATCAGTACAATGGAGAGTCAGAATGGAAAAAGACAGGTTTTGCATCTTAAGAAAGTAAGGACAAAATAGAAAGCCAGAGGTAAATCCACGTTCCTATGGACACCTTATCTTTGACAAAGGAGGCAAGAATATACAATGGAGATAAGACAATCTCTTTAACAAGTGGTGCTGGAAAAACTGGTTAACCACTTGTAAAAGAATGAAACTAGAACACTTTCTAACACTGTACACAAAAATAAACTGAAAATGGATTAAAGATCTAAATATAAGACCAGAAACCATAAAACTCCTAGAGGAAAACATAGGCAAAACACTTTCTGACATAAATCACAAGCAGGATCCTCTATGACCCACCTCCCAGAGTAATGGAAATAAAAGCAAAAATAGACAAATGGGACCTAATTAAACTTAAAAGCTTTTGCACAATGAAGGAAACTATAAGCAAGTTGAAAAGACAGCCTTCAGAATGGGAGAAAATAATAGCAAACAAAACAACTGACAAATAATTAATCTCAAAAATATATAAGCAGCTCCTGCAGTTCAATTCCAGAAAAATAAATGACCCAATCAAAAAATGGACCAAAGAACTAAACGGATGTTTCTCCAAAGAAGACATACAAATGGCTAACCAACACATGAAAAGATGCTTAACATCACTCATTATCAGAGATATGAAAATCAAAACCACACTGAGGTACCATCTCACGCCATTCAGAATGGTTGCTATCAAAAAGTCTACAAACAATAAATACTGGAGAGGGTGCTGAGAAAAAGGAAACCTCTTACACTGTTGGTGGGACTGCAAACTAGTACAGCCACTATGGAGAATAGTGTGGAGATTCTTTAAAAAGCTGGAAATAGAACTGCCATACGACCCAGCAATCCCACTGCTGGGCATACACACCGAGGAAACCAGAATTGAAAGAGACACGTGTACCCTAATGCTCATTGCAGCATGTTTACAATAGCCAGGACATGGAAGCAACCTAGATGTCCATCGGCAGACAAATGGATAAGAAAGCTGTGGTACATATACACAATGGAATATTACTCAGCTATTGAAAAGAATGCATTTGAATCGGTTCTAATGAGGTGGGATGAAACTGAAGCCTATTATACAGAGTGAAGTACGTCAGAAAGAAAAACACCAATACAGTATATTAATGCATATATATGGAATTTAGAAAGATGGTAACAATGACCCTATATATGTGTGAGACATCAAAAGAGACACAGATGTAAAGAACAGACTGCTGGATTCTGTGGGAGAAGGCAAGGGTGGGATGATTTGAGAGAATAGCATTGAAACATGTATAATATCATATGTGAAATAGATTGACAGTCCAGGCTTGATGCATGAGGCAGAGTGCTCAGGGCTGGTGCACTGGGATGACCCTGAGGGATGGGATGGGGAGGGAGGTGGGAGGGAAGGTCAGGATGGGGAACACACATACAACAATGGCTGATTCATGTGAATGTATGGCAAAACCACCACAATATTGTAATTAGCCTCCAATTAAAATTTTTTAAAAACATAAGGAAGTCTAGAGAAGAATCAAAATTTTAATACAAATCATTTAAATTTATAGGAATGTTTAAAATACTATCCATAATCATTATAGTTTTTCAGTTTGCATAGTTTTTAGTCTGGTTTTAACAAGTGAGATCTTACTGGGCATGAGGTAAGGGGAGGGTCAGGCGAATGTTAAAGTAAATCCTGACTCACTTATGGATCATAGAGAATCTCCCTGGCTACTGCATCATCAGGGATATAAGAATTTGGATTTGGTCAGGAGAACTTTAAGGGGGAACCAGAAACCCCCCAAGTCAACATTGTAATCTTAGAGATTCCTCTATGGGTGTACTATAAAAAAGTAATTTGGTTTGATAACCTCATTCTGCGTTTATGGAGACTCATAATATGTTGAAAATAAACATGATTTAAAAATGATTTGTACTTCCCAACAGATGCTGAGAAGAACTAATTCATTTTAGAAATTTTCTAGCTACATCTCTGTGCTCTTCTAATCCTAGTTAAATGGAGTCAGGTTAGGGAAGAAGGTCTGGGGGAGAAATTCAGGTGGGAACTTGCTCACCCTAATGCTCAGCTAGTGGCAGGAATCATGTTGTTGAGGAATCCTGTTGGGCTTGACTTAGGCTACGTATCCACATGTCTGGAGCATCTCCTTTTTGACCACAAGTACTGGCTCAACTGCCGACTGGTGGAGGATACAGAGATCCACGTGTCAATAGATGATAAACACCTGGAAGCTATATACCTGGGACTCCTGATCCAGGAAGGTGAGTATGGTATAGGGGTGGGAGTGTGGGTCTTATCTTAATATTTGTTTTCAGAGTCCTTGCAATAGGATACAGAGGGAGGCAAAAACGATTAAACATGAGAATATTCACAGACGAACCCACCGGTTATAGTATTATTTCAAGCATCTCAGTTTAACATCAATATCTCATGAAGAGTTGTGTTGGCCAGTCTCACTGATTGATATTGGAACCACTTGAGAATTTTTAAGAAGATGCCCATGTCAGGGCTCTACTGGGGTCAGTTTATCTCCAGAGATTGGGGTCAGGCTTTGGTATTTTTCAAAAGTTGCAGATTATTCTAATGTGTACCCAAGATTAAGAACCACTATTCCAAGCATGTGATATAATTTGATTGTAAAATAAAAATTGCAGATCTTGCAAAAATTACATGATTTCATGAGATTGAAGAAAGTGATATTAGAAAATTTCTTGGAACAACCATCAATCTGTTTACAAGGAAGGATCGATCTAGGCCACAACCAACTGGTTAACAACTGATGACATCATAGACACAGTGAAAGAGCCAGGTTTCTGTAGAATATTCTGCAGAGTAATTCTGATTTTATCACATGAATCATTCATGAAAGAAAAACTTTCATACTGTACGACTATGAAATTTAGTTGGAGAAAGTATGTTCACCCAAATCAACTTAATTTATTCTTTTTTGATCTTAAGATTAAGCATGAGGTTGCAATTATAACTGAAGTTCCCTTAAATATATTTTCACTAACTTTGTTTCATCTTTTCTCAAGGTGAAGTCCCAATTAAACCTCATTCTTAAGAATTATTTAGAATTTTTGGTGCCTATTTTAAGTGAATTCCCTCTCAGTGTTTTTTTTCTTAACCTGATACCAATTTCTTGGGGTCACAAAGACCTCCTGTAGCACCTCTCCCTGGACTGTGTACTTTATTTTCAGAAAGAAAAGTATTTGGGTTCTGATGGAAATATACATAGTGGATACTCCCTTTTCACTTCCTGCTACTCCTTGGAAAGAGCTTGTCTCATTATCTACAGGTCACTTCTTCTGCAGAGCCATGTGCTCTGTGGCTCAGCCAGCTGAGAAGGAAGGGGAGTATTTGACACTTTGCAAGAATGAGTTAATCTCAGTGAAGATGGCTGAAGGCGAGTCTGAGTGGGAAGGCGTGTCCTTGGTGACGGGTCAGCGAGGCCTGGTGCCAGTGTCAGCCTTGGAACCCTTGCTTCTCCCTTTCCACCAGTGAGTAGCCACTCAAATGCTGGGAGAGGGTCACAGAGCACACTGAAGTCTGCACAGAACAGAGTAGGCACATTTGTAGATATGGACATCTGTGGTGCTAGGGAGGGAACAAATCTGGATGCTTTTTATCTTTTTTGTTTTTTTTAACAGTCAAGATTTGCACAATTAAATGAAGTGGAGAAAACCCAAAATTTCAAATGGACATTGCGTCAAAGAAGAAATAACACTGCCTGGTCTCCAATGCAGTGTTTGTGGGGCCTGGGGACCATTTGTACCAGAGTCACTTGGGGATTTTACTACAAGTTTATACCCCCTGGTCTTCCTCAGTCTCTCTTGGGGTTGGATCTAAAAATCTTCAATTTATGTAAGCTCCCCTTAAATATTAGGGGATGTTTTTCACACTAAAGTCTGAGAATCCTTGCTGAGAGATAGTATAAATTCCAGCAGAGTGACAGTAAACATGATTCCAGGCCACGGGCCCTGTGTGTCAGAGTCTGACAGTAGAATGGAGTGGGATCCTTTGTTACTTATTTAACTGACAAACTAATTGCTGAGCTAGAAAATACCCTATGCCTTGTTGCGCTTCCCTCTTTTTCATAATGCTTGATAAAAAGTAAGTTCTCAATGAATATTTGCCACTATTAAAATAAGAGTAATCCAAATGACAATAATACTTATTATTATTACCATCATTGTTATTTTAATGAATTATTCTGTTCACTTTTCAAATTTTTTTGAAATCCTTGTTTGCAAACCCTGTGTTTCCATTGGCAGATGGTTCCTAAAGAACTATCCAGGAAGCTGTGGCCTTTGCAGGAAGAGAGATTGGACAGGCTCCTATCAGATAGGTATGGCTGCGTTGAAGACAGTTGGGAGATAGTATTGCTCTGACTCCAACTTTATCCACAGATTTGGAGTCAGTTGATGTGAATTCCTGTCTCATCTCTGCTGTTGACTCCATTTGGGGAAGCCAGTTATACCATCCGTAGACACGAGTTTCCTTGCCTGTGAAGTGAGAGGTCTCAGATCAGGACTATGCTGTAGATATAAATGCCTCCAAGAGCAGGCACAACACACAGATGCAAAGAGGGCCTGAATGGAAGATGATGTTAGGAAATGGTGGGGATCATAGGGTTTTAAAGATATGTGAGTGAAAAAGAAGCCCCATTTAGGCCAGATATGGCTTTCAATCTGTAGTCAAAATGTTTTCTAATTTCCCTTAGAATTTTGTGCTTAGGAAGATTAAGAATGCTTGGCACATAGTGGATGCTCAGTAAATATTTGTTGAATAATGAAATACATGCATACATATATACGTATAAATATATGCATCCTGCTGCTGCTAAGTCGCTTCAGTAGTGTCCAACTCTGTGCGACCCCATAGACAGAAGCCCACCAGGATCCCCTGTCCCTGGGATTTTCCAGGCAAGAACACTGGAGTGGGTTGCCATTTCCTTCTCCAATGCATGAAAGTGAAAAGTGAAAGTGAAGTTGCTCAGTCGTGTCCAACTCTTAGCAACCCCATGGACTGCAGCCTACCAGGCTCCTCTGTCCATGGGATTTTCCAGGCAAGAGTATTAGAGTGGGTTGCCATTGCCTTCTCTGAAATATATACATACATTTTACTTAATCTCTCTATGTATATGTGGGTATATATTGGCTCCTCAGGTGGCTCAGTGGTAAAAAATCCACCTGCCAATGCAGGAGACACAAGAGATGTGAGTTCAATCCCTGGGTTGGGAATATTCCCTGGAGAGGGAAATGGCAGCCCACTCCAGTATTCTTGCCTGGAGAATCCCATGGATAGAGGAGCCTGGCGGGCTACAGTCCATAGGGTCACATCCATAGGATCACAAAGAGTTGGACTTGACTGAGCATGCATGTGATGCATGTATTTATATATACATAAACACACATAAATATACACACACACATATATATACATAAACACATACACTTATATCTGTAAGTATATTTATACCTACTAGATAATAAAATTTAATGTTTTCATCTTCATCCTTGGAGCTGCCTTACGACACCTAGCACAAAGTGCAATTTTTAAAGTTCTAAACTCAAATAACACTTAAAAATATACAGAGGGAATTATGAGATCCAGACATTAGATCTAATCAATAATCAACAATAAACAAGATTTTTAGCTATCTGAGGCAGTATGACTTTGTAGTTAGGAACATGGGGTTGTGAAGTATGTTCTGGGTTCAGATTCTAGCCCTACAACTTAAAACCAGTGTGACCTCAGCTTATTCGTGATGTGCCCTCACTCTGCCACAACTTCCTCAGTAGCAAATGAGGATACTGTAAAACCAACTTCAGATTTGTCATGAGAACTAAACTAAATGACATCTATAAATCACTTTGTACAGTTTTGTCACATTGTAAGTGTTTAACACATGGTAGATACTAGTAACCACCAAAGCAGTGGGAACTTCTGATTTTGAAGATACAATCAACAGCTAGGGAGCTGGATAGTCATAATGGTCAAAGGAGCCAGAAAGAAATGGAGAGATCCTACAGTGGTCCTCACCCTGGTCTATGGATCTGTGCTAACTATGATGAAGTGTTTGTATGGTAACGGCAAAGAAGACAAAGTAGGACAATATAGGGGGTTTTCCAGTTTTACACAAGCCGCCTTTATTCTGTTTTAAGAAATACCTACGATTTTGAGATTATATTTCCTACATTTGTTTACATTTCTTTTATAAAACAATGGTAAAAGTAGATGGTAGTTCCTTTTATGAATTTCCTAGATTGGCCAAATGAAAAGCCAGTTACCCTGGATCATTCCTGCCAATTTCTTTATTTTGAAGAGCAGGGAGAAATTTCACTGGTCCTTAAAGTTCCAAAGTCTTGGGAACACTTCATTTCATATTACATTGGAAACTAGTGGGTGGCTCATCTGTTTCTGCCTTATTTGGTTGATCTGTATGCCGTTTTCCCACAGGTAGAGGAAAATGTAAGACCTGGAAGGAATATGAGAGGGAAGAAAAGGATGAGCTAAATTTCCACCAGGGAGAAAGCATTGAGATCATCGGCTTTGTCATTCCTGGGCTTCAGTGGTTCATTGGGAAGTCAGCGCTCTCAGGAGAAGTGGGCTTTGTCCCCACCAGGATCATAGACCCTGATTCTTATTCCCCAATGTGAGTATGACAGATAGACTGTCTGGGGTGTGCTGAAGCAGGGCCTATCCCTAGTGGTCCTGTCCCATTCTAAGCAGGTTGCAGATGAGCTTCAGGACTTCCTAGTAACACACACCCATAAGAGCACATTCTGACAACCTAGACAACATGAGGAGTGAGAGGAAGGGAAGGATGAGTGACCAGGGAAGGAGTCAGTTAATTTCATCAGGTAGTCATTGAGGCCTTCCTCTGTGTGAGGAGAGAAGCACAACCCTCCAAACTCAAGGCCCGCTCTTAGATTTTGCCATCCAATCAAGGGGCCCCATCAAGGGAGTGCATGCACAGGAACCTGTAGACTACTGCTTAGTAAATGGAGAGTTCCCTCTCACGTAGGTCTATCTGCTGAAAGTTTAGTGTGGGAAGTTAGTGTTGGCCAGGATGACGGAGTGCCTCTTTTACTGTTTCCTGCCTTAAACCCAAAAGGCTTGGTTCTGAAGCACAGAGCTACCATGTAACCACTCAGCAGCAGGTGGCAAGCCTGCTCCAACCACCCTGTCATAGAGTCCTAAAATACCTCCACCTCTCTCTGGGTGAGCATCCTGCACTGGGATAGGAAATAGTGAAAAGCCTGGGTCCAGGAAGTACTAGAGGAAACAGAGTTGGTGGCTAAACTTGAGACACTGTAGCCCTCCACGTGGGGAAAACATGGCCCAAGCAATGCCTTAGGCTCTGAACACTCAGATTGGAATTCCTTCCCTCAGTGAAAGAGCCACTAAGGAGACTGAGCCAAGAACAAGCTTTTTCCTTTGTAGGGAGAGGGGAGAGAAGGTAATTTTCCCTACACAAACATGTGGGAACCCAGATACCTCTATAAGAAGAATGACCTACTGAGCTCCTGGAGAGGTATGGAGTAAAATAAGAGTTTATAAGGAGGTAAACTCTGCTGTCAAGAGAACTTTCCTCAAAAAGATAACATGTGAGTTCAGCTTTGCGTGATACAAGACATTTCAACAGACATAAATAGGAAAGGAGGTCATAGGTAGGACAGTAAGGGAGATGTTGAGGAATGATTCATGTTGTTAGGAGCAGCTCACCAGGTGGGTGCTAGTGTGGCAAAGGCTCATGGGGGCCATGATGTGAAAGACAGGAAACACCAATGCCAAGGACCTGTCCTTCACCTGGCAGGGAATGAGGAGCCACTGAGTGTATCTGAGCAAGGGTGACATGATGTGACTGGGACTTCTGTCTAGGAAGCCACCTCTGGCTTTGGGCAAGCTATGCATGGTCAGGGGAGAGCCTGGAGGCAAGGGACCAGTAGGAAGGCTGAGTTTAGGGGCATTTAGGAAGGAGCAAGGAACTGGAGAGGAGAGGGCACTGCTAGGACCAGTCAACAGACTTTAGAGATTGTGGGAGCTTTAAAAATATGGATACTTGTGTCCTGCCCATAGAAGTTCATTCTTATTGGTCTGTGTGGGGCCTAGGCAGCTATGGTTTTAAAAGTTCCCCAGGAGGGGCTAGTGTACGGACTGGGTGAAAACTGCTGCTCTTACTGTCCCCTCAATTTACTGCAAGGGTAGGTGAGGATCCCAGGAGTGAAACAGCTGAACCCTCAGCCTTGGGTCTGGAATCCCAGATTTCTGATGAAATCCCAGAATCCCAGATTTCTGGGGTTCTCTTTCAACAGCAGAGTCCTGAGGCTCTGATGAAAGGAAGAAGGAATAAAAAGAACAGAGATTTAGTGGGGAAGAACCATTTACAGAGCAGAGAAAGAAAGAATGTAGTGAAGGAGACAACTGAGAAGGAGGAACTACTGACCATGTGGGAGATGAGGGGATGCTTAATACTCTGAAAGGCCTTTGATATTGACCATTGAGAAGTCACTGGCCATGAGGAGGTCACTGGTCATTGGAAAGTAGCATAGCTCAGTAATAGATTCAGAGCCAGATTTCCTGATAGGCATTTATAGCCACAGGAGCACATCCTGTGTTTCTGTTAGCTTACCAGTGGGTGACTTTGGGTATCTTAATTTGTCTCTCTAAGCTTTAGTTTTCTCATCTGCAAAATGCATACAGTGTTAGTATTTGCCCATAAGATTGTCTTTAGTTGAAATGAGCTACATGTAAATCCCTTAGAATGGTGTCTGGCATAGTGTGTATGAGGGTGTGTGTGTGTGTGTGTGTGTGTGTGTGTATTATGAACAATATGCATTAACTCTAATTGCTGTTACTGTTGTGGGTGGTAATCTTTGAGAGGCCATTTAAATAGGCTATTGAGGGCAGGTGTCAGATTTCATCAATTTTATTGGACTTCTGTATTTCATACCATGGACTTCCCTGGCAGCTCAGCGGTAAAGAATCTGCTTGTCAATGCAGGAGACATGGGTTCAATATCTGGGTTGGGAGGGAAGCTCCCCCAGAGAAGGAAATAGTAACCCACTCCAGTAGCCTGGCAGGCTACAGTCCATGGGATTGCAGAAGAGTCAGACATGACTTAACAACTAAACAACAACCTCATGACGTGCCTCAAATGACAATAACCCACTACTACTGAATTAATCTGATCATCCATTTTAGCTGGCTTAGTTGCACAGGATACACTCATCCTGCAGAATATCATCCCCTGTATCCCAGAGGTGGTAGGAGACCTTCTCCTTACTTGCACAGTCACCTGTTGGTCTCCATCTGGTCACCCGTGGGACCCTATGCACCAAAGATTGCATATTTGGTAGAGAAGGAAGGGGAGAGAAGGACAGGAAACAGAGAAGGGTGGCAGAGGGAGAGGAGAGGGGAGCTGGCTCATTGCACACCCCCAAAGCACTCTCTAGATTACAGACACTCTCAAAGCACAGCAATTGGATGAAAACCCCACAAACAACCTGCCGCCGGCAGCAGCCACGGTGTGGACCAGGAACCCCCGTCCCTGTGCGCTGTGCCGTCCCTGTGATCGGGCCACTGGGCGTCACTCTTGGGCTGTGTTCGTTTGGGGTCAGTCAGGTCTCTGAAGATGGCTCAGCATTTACTGAAGTCTCCATCCTTTCCTCTCAGCTTCCCTCCCTTTACTGGTTTTTTATTCTCTAAAGTGTTGCTACATTTGTATGTATGTATGCATGTTTGCATGCATATATTTTTTGATTTAACCAAATTGGCTGTGTATTGACAATGAAATTTCTCAGAAGCTGTTTTCTGAGTCAGATTTAGGTCATGCCTCTGACATGTGGGAACGGGATCTTGCTTATCCATGGAAGCTAATTTTTGTGGGTTTTTCTTTTTTTTAATAGCTCAGATTTCAACATCAGCTACCTAGTTTCACAGCAATAGTAGCTGGGAAACCCGTTCTTAAACCTTGGGCAGGTCTGTCTGAATGGACAAAGTCTTTGTATTTGACCAGAGTGACTTTAAGGACTATCATCCTTTTGAGAGTGACAGAAGGCCACATTTGTCCTCTTTTTGTTTTTGTTTTTAAACATTTAATGTGTTTGTGTTTGAGTTTGTGTGTGTTTTAAGTGAAAAAAGTCTTTAGATATAATTAAAGATGCCTTTTTACCTCCTCATACTTCCGTCCTCTGATCCTGATTCCATCCTATAGGCCAACACTGTTTGAAATTTCCAGTCCTTATTCTGATACATTTAAAAAGTTGACATTTGTTTATAAATGAAAATACTGTGGTTTTGTGAATTAAAATTTTATATGTTTTTTCTACAACTGGCCTTTTCCGCAATTGATATTATAAATTTATGCTGTAAAAGATATAGTTTATTTTCACAGAATGTTTACTTATAAGAAATTTATATACTTAAATGCCTAAATTTAAAAGTAAACAAGATTGAAAGGTTAATGTACTCGAAACCGGATAGAAGAGAATAGGAGAAAAGCCAATATTTCATGGTATTAAATGTTAAAAAGTTTCTTTGTTAATCCCCTTTTTTATTCTTACTGTTTATTTGTATCTTCTTTATAATTCCATTTCTTGTGGCATCTATTTTTATTGATGAGAAGTTTGCTGTTTCATAACCAAATTTTTGCAGTAGATAGCTTTTATCTCACTGTTTTTGTTAAGGTTTTGTTTTGTTATTGATGTTTTGCCATAATTGTACCATAATATGTCTAGCTTTGATATATTTTATTATTTATAGCAAGTTGTCCGCTTCCTTCTCCATCATGTACACCTCTAGGTAGATATTTCAGTGGAGATCTGTGAGTTGGTAAATGCTCTCCATCTCTTTAAGATACTTAAAATATACTCTTGAATGATCATTTACATAGGTGTAGAATAATATCTTCAAAGTGTAGTGTGAAAATTAATTATTAATATAAAATTTCAAATCCATTTTGCCAAAGTTTTGTCAATCTTATTAGTCTTTTCAGAAAACCAAGTTTTCTTTTGTTGACCATCTTTTTTGTTTATTTTCTATTTCATTAATTTCGTATTTACCTTTATAATTTTTCTACTTTGCTTTTATTTCATTATTTTTTGTTCTTATCCTTTATATTTAACTCTTTTATTCCATTTATTAATTAATTGATAGCTGAACCCAGAAAGAATGATTAGGAGAAATAGAAAATCCAAAAAGACTTATAACCTTAATGAAATGGAAATCATGTTTAAATTGTATTATTTTTATTTATTTTGCTTAGGACTTGGTGTGCTTCTTCAGTTTGAAGACTCATGTCTTTCTTCAGTTCTGGAAAATGCTCAGTCATTCTTCCTTTGAATATTGCCTCTCTCTCATTCTCTTTAGTCTCTCTTCTGGAATTCCTGTTAGAGGTATGTTGGACTTGTCATTCTGTCCTCAATCTTGCTTAATCAGTTCCTTTATATTTATCATCTTTTGTCATGCTAGGCTATATTCTACATGATTTTCTCAGAACATTGTTCAGTTTCACCAGTTTTCTTCTCTACTGTGACTAAACCTGTTTAACTTTATTCATATGGTCCTAAATGTCCATGCTTTTATTTTCACTTCTAAAATTTGTATAAATTATCTTCAGATTACTGTTAGTTCTATTGTAGTGTTGATCTACCCATTTGTGCATTTGCTGACTCTTTGTCAATAGCTCATTTTTTTGTGTGGTTTGTATTTTCAGTTATGTGAATGAACTTTCAACATTTTAAAAGATGGTCTTTGCCTGAAACCTTGACAACAGAAAGCATTCCAGCAGAGCAGTTTTGGCCTTTGCTTTCCCTGGAAACTTAGAAACTCAGTGGTTCAGATCTGGTTCTCTGGTTGGGTACCCACACTGTGCAGTGTAAATTCATATCCCACACCTTCTAATAGTGTAAGCCTAGGTGTTTTATTTTTTCCAGGCACTCAGACAGACAGAAAGCATGTTCTTGGCAGGTTATGAGAAGTTTCCAATCTCCTTTTATAGAAATTGCAGCCCTTCTAGATTTTAGGCCATAGGGAACACAAAGCTATTTTGGGAGCTCCATTCAGCTTCCCTGCTTCACACAGGTCCAAAGTCACATTCTGTCCCTAAGTGGTATTAGCAGGTCAGCCCCATCTCTGAGGGCCAGTGTCCCAGCTGAGAACTGCCAGCATCTCTGGACCATCTGCTCTAACTTACCAACTTGACTTTGGTTTCTCCTTTTGTTTCTGGTTCCCAGGAATTTCCCTTTCTCTCTTTAAAGTTAAAGCCTATATTAAAATGTTTATCTTTATCAAATTTTATCCATGCTTTGTCTGTGTATATGGTGGCAAGTAGCCCTTTGCTTCAGCCTGCTGTATTTCTAGAAGCCCTACCACACTCCTTCTAAGTCCATCTCCATGCCAGCAAGCCCTAATGTAATTTGTCAAGCTTCTTGGACTCTAAGTATCTGGGACTCAGGGTGTTGGCATATTAGCCATAGGCAATGGACACAGAGGCAGAAGACCTCAGCTTTGGTCTCAGCTTTACCACTTTCCAGCTGTGTAATTTTAAGCATGTCACTAAACCTTTCTGAATCTTCATCTACAAATATGAATAAAAATACCTACATCATGGAGAAAGAAATGGCAACCCACTCCAGTACTCTTGCCTGGAAAATTGCATGGACGGAGAGCCTGGTAGGCTACAGTCCATGACTGAGCGACTTCATTTCACTTCACCTACATCATAGGATTGTTATGAAGAGTAAATGAAATAGTAAATTCAGGAATGGGATCATATTATTCTTTTATCTCAAATGAGTTTAGATGTAGAATTCAATTACATGCTCTTTTAAGGATGGAATATCTCAAACTGCTGGGGAGAATCTGGAGGTCAAGCCAGAGAGGTAGGTGTTCCGTAAGACAGAGAGGCTTGGCATACTGCAGCACATGGGGTTGCAAAGAGTTGGACATGACTGAGCGACTGAACTGACTGACTTAAGTATGGTGTCATGAGCTGTAGGTGTCAAGACAAGCTTTAATGCCAATTCTGCCTCTAATCAGAGTTGTGACCTTGAGCAGTTCACATTAGTGGCTAGTTTTCTCAACTAGAAAATAGCCACTAAAGTGGCTGACTTTCAAACTGCATTTATCTGAGCTATGGAGACAATGGGTAAGTGGCAGACCATGGCACTGCATCCCAGCCCCTCCTTTAACTGTGCTTGAAGTAAAGAAGCTCCTCTTATATCCTGATTTACAGTTACCTAACCACAGACTTTATTTTTCTGTACCTCAGTCTCTTCCTCTGTAAAAAGGGAATAAGAATAGTATATGCATCATAGGGCAACTGCATGCATTAAATGAGTATATGATTCATAATAAACACCCCCCCCAAAGTATTAGCTGTTATTAACACTTGGGCTTCCAAGTTATTTTTGTTTTAAAACTGGATTCTGAAGTTAAAAATATATTGAGAACAAAGAGAAATTAAATGTTGTCCAGATGGATACTGGACTGAATACTTTCCAAGGCACTTCTGGTTTTCATGTTCTTTGATTTTATGACAGGTATATAGCCTGTCAAATTGGTTTTAACAATTAGTTTATAAAGTAAAGTGAATATACAGAGATTATTAGTTATAATCATTTCTTCTAACCCCCTGGCCTTCCTTCTACCCACTTCCCATGCCTTAGCCTCCTTTCCCTCTCTTTATGGTGCATAACACTGTTGTGCTGTGTCATGGAATCCAATGTCAATATCAGCTGTGAAGGGTTTCTTCTGACTATAGTCAAGCTTTCTCCATTGTTCCTCTAAATTGTGTCATCGGTCCTGAATGTTTTCTTGAAATAATCTGTCAAAGAAACATCTGTTAATGGTGCTTTTCCAACCCTTGCATTTATGACAGCCAGTTCCTAGTCTTTCCTTAGAAATGGTCACCATATGGTCTCACAGAATGGGTAGGGGTTGAAGGAAGGGGTTTTGTTTTTCTTGAGAGATGGAGATTTAATTGGAGGGTTGTTTTCATGTGCCACTTCTTCAGCCACCACATAGGTTGGTTCTGCACAGATGAGGTGCCTCCAGCTCTTCTTTGATGTATAAATAAAAGCATTATACAGCAGTGAGATTAGGAGTCTGGTTTCAGCTCTGGCTGTGTAGGTTGATGGCTTCTCTGTGTCCTTCACTGCATTCTAGGGTGAAGAAAGAAGAGGTCATGTCTGAAACCTTGCACTGATCTATGTCCATGTCTTTTGCCTCAACACAGGAGCAAGAACTCCGCCTTTTTCAGTGATGAGGAAAAATGCTCTCTGGGGTTCCCTGGAAGTGACAGGAAAGCTGAGTGTGTCAGCTTCCTCCGCACACTTGCTCAGACTGACATAACATCTGTCTACCAGCTTAGTGAGTATTTGCTTCTCAACTGCCACCCCTACCCCGAGAAAGCCCAAACTACTCAAGATTAAGGAATTAATTGTTCCTAACCAAAAAGTACAGTATCTCTAAAGTCTAATCACATGCATGTATGTGGGGCTGTGACCACAGTTCAGTTGATGACCTGGGTCATATTTGACTAGCAGCATTTTCACTTTGGATTTCAGATAATTCTAGAGTCACAAGGGACTTGGTGCCTAATAACTATCAGATGTAATGAAATCAACTCAGCTATAGAATGGGAGGCTGGCCATATTGAACCTTCCATTCTAAACTGGAGAAGAAAACTTCCTGGGTTATGGCTGAGGGTCTTCTTCCTAGGGCTGAAGTAGCTCTGGCCCCACAATAATAAAGGTGGGGCCATAGAACATTATAGCTGGAAAGACCCTGAGAAATGACTTCTCTCATTTTATAGATTAGGAAGCTGAGGCCCATGTGAATTAGTGCCTGAGCCAGGATAAGAACTGCCCTCCCCTGTCCTCTAGTCAGGACAATTCCTGTTTCACCACATTGCTCCTGACATAAAATGACTTTGGACTCTTGGATATGTCAGCCTTGGGTGAGTGAGGAGCCTCAGTACCTAGCACAGTTTTCAGTGATGTCTGAATGACTGACTGAGTAAATGAATGACACTCCTTTCCCTTACTTTGTGAGGGGTCCCCTGCTCTGTGTCAAGAAGTGCTTCATCCATTGACAGGGTTTGAGGAAGGATTCCTGTTTCTCCTATCTCTTCAATGATGGAGATGCTGCATCCACTCCTTTGTGGCCACATTAGATGGCACACATTTCATGGGTATGGCCAGAGACTCTGCACAAGTACTCACAGGCTAGCCTCTGGAGCAGAAGTGGAAGTTAGAAACTTTCTCCAGGGACAAGAACATTTGTGATTAGCACCTTGCCCAGGTATCAGCACAAGCCCAGGCAGAACTTTCTTACTATAGGCAGATCACACTGCTGCACCAAGCTGAAGAGGAAGCTGAAGTTACGAATGCAGCCTGGTAGTCAGGAGCCAAGGTCTGAAAATCAAGGACTAGGGGCCTGCTTTGGAGGTAGGGGTGGCTGCAGACTTGGATCCAGGGTATCTGCCAACTGTTGACACAGTGGTTGAGGCAGATCCAGGGACAGGTCTCAGGTAGCCCATTAGCTCTTATGTACAGACCAAGGGTGCATCTCTGCTGGGTGCCAGGCTGTACTTCATGGCTTCACAGGTTGTCCCTGGCACCAAGGCAACCAGCAGAAGGGGCATCCTTTTGGTAAATTCCAACACCCCCAAGGCCTGTGCCCTGTAATTCCTTCTCTGAGAGGAAGCTTTTTATTTTTTTGGTAACTCCTGCATTATTTGTGTTCTTGGGGATCCTGGCCCCAAGAGAAATGGTTGCAGTAAGACAGGCACATGTCCCACAACGTCAGTGAGGGACAGATGCAGGAACCCAGAGTCTGGCTCTCTAGCTCTGCTGTGTTTGGCTGTAGGACCTTTGGGGGGTTGCAGATATCAAGTACCTTCAATGACACTCACAGAAGAAACCTCCTGAGAATAGCAAGTGGAGGCTTGACTTGGTGATGGGCCTGCTACCCTCAAAGTTCCCTTGAGAGCTCAGAGTTGGGGCACAGGTGGCTGGCTATTGCTTCTTTGCCAGGAAGAGGCAGAATCTTTTTTCTAGCAGCCCCTGTTCTATGGAACACAAACCTGGCCTTCACCTCCACAAGCTCCACTTTGGCCAAGGGGGTCAACTTCTTTGCTGCCAAGCCCAAGGTCATCTTTTTGGTTCTCACCTCATCTTATTTCACTTTTGTTCACTTTTGCACTCAGTGAAATGTGTTCACTTTTGTTATCTTGTTCACTTATGTCACTTTTGTTAGATGGCTGCACCATAAACCACTCTGGTCTCCATGCCTCCTCTTTTCTCCTGGATTGGCTCTCATCTGTCAGTAAAATGCTGATGTTTTCCCAGCTCATTCACAAATCCCCTCTAACCACTCCTCCCCCACCTGCTTTGCTTTTCTTTCCAAATCCTTCTTTTGGGACTTTGAGACATTCTTAGTGACCTAGTGTCAGTCACAAATCCATGTTTGCAAGTCTCCACTTTTCCCCTTGGCCACAGATCTATTTCATTCTCTGCTAGAGCTCCTGCAAGTATTACAAATTCAGAATGTCTAAAACTAATAGAGATTGTGCTTTCTCCCACCTCATCCCACCAAAGTACTTCAGGGAACAAGACTTAGGAACCTCAGATGCTTCTTTACCTTTTCTTAATTATTGATATTTGGTCACCTCATCCTATCAGATTTACAAAGCACATTGTGCACACTGAATCTGCCTGTTGAATGGGTGGATGATAGAGGAAGGAAAAAGGAAGGCTGTACACATGGAAATGAGAGGCAGTGCTACACGCCAAAAGTGTGCTGCCCATGGAGTTTGGTTCACAGCTCTGTCATAAACTCACTGAAAGATTTGGGCCTTCAGATTCCATCATCACCCCTGTCCTGTGTAGTCACACTACTTGGCAGAGAGCTCCTGTTTCTATCTTGTCTTCTCTGACTGTTCTCATTTCTATCTCAGTTCTCAACTGTATGGTGAGTGGGTTAAACCAGATAATCTTTAGGTCCCCACAGCACTGATGATGAAGGGGAGATGCTGTCTTGTACCTTAGGGACAGCAGATGGTCTGAAACACAAAGTGTCTAAGGGGCCACTGCTCTAGGGAACACATGCAGGCATAGGCATGCGGGACCATTCTGACCTAACTCAGGCCTGTCCTTCATCTCTATCCAGGTGGGTTTGAATCCATCCAAAGTCTTCCAAATGATCTGAGCGGTGAGTAGAGATCATGCTGAACCAGACCTCCAGTCCTCTGGGACAGAATCTTGTCCTCTTGCCAAGAGCTGGCCACCATGGTTGCAGGTACTTAGTGTTGCTCAATTCTGCCTGTCCCTTACAGTGTCCCAGTCTGAAGGCTTCAAGGAGACCCGGCCTGGTGGAGCCTGGGAGGAGCATCAGGCTGTGGGCTCCAGACAGTCCAGCAGCTCTGAGGACTCAAGTCTGGAGGAAGAGCTCCTTTCAGCTGCCTCAGACACCTATCATCTGCCAGAGCCTGATGACCTCGATGATCCAGAATTGCTCATGAACCTTAACACTGGTCAGGAGGAGGAGGAGGCTGAGAACTTTGCCCCCATATTGGCTTTTCTGGATCATGAGGGTTATGCTGACCACTTTAAGAGCCTCTATGATTTTTCCTTCTCTTTCCTCACGTCTTCCTTTTATAGTTACTCTGAGGAGGAAGAGCTCATGGCCTACCTGGAGGCCTCGAGGAAGTGGGCCAAGCGGAGCCACATGACCTGGGCCCACGCCCGGCTCTGCTTCCTCCTGGGTCGGCTAAGTGTCAGGAAGGTCAAACTCTCCCAGGCCAGGGTGTACTTTGAGGAGGCCATCCACATTCTCAACGGGGCATTTAAGGATCTATCCTTGGTGGCTGCCCTGTACATCAATTTGGCAGCCATCTACCTGAGGCAAAGGCTGAGGCATAAAGGCTCATCCTTGCTGGAGAAAGCAAGTACCTTGTTGGCCTGCCTGCCTGACCGGGAGTATAGTGCCAAAAGCGAACTGGATGTGGTGGCCTATGTGTTGAGACAGGGCATCGTGTCAGGCAGCTGCCCCCTGGAGGCCAGGGCCTGCTTTTTAGCCATCCGATTGCTCCTAAACCTTGGCCGGCATGATGAGGTCCTGCCCTTCGCTGAGCGCCTGCAGCTCCTCTCTGGACACCCTCCCACCTCAGATGCTGCAGCCACCATCTTGAGTTTTCTCTATGACAAGAAATATCTGCCACACCTTGCAGTGGCTTCTGTCCGGCTGCGTGGAACTCAGAGTGTCCAAGGGATGGCCCTTCCAATTTGGCAGGTCCACCTGGTCCTCCAGAACACCACCAAGCTCCTTGGCATCTCCTCCCCAAGCTGGGGTGAAGTTTCTTCCCTGGCTTGCCCAGCACTCAGGCAGGCACTGACTTCCTGTGAGGAACAGGCAGATTGGAGCACCCAGAGGGTCCTTTGTCTCATCCTGTCCAAAGTGTACCTCCAACACAGGTCTCCTGATGGTGCCATCCACTACCTGAGCCAAGCTTTGATGCTAGGCCAGCTGCTGAGTGAGCAGGAAGCTTTTGAATCTTCCCTCTGCTTGGCATGGGCCTATCTCTTATCCAGCCAACCAAAGAAGGCTTTGGACATCCTTGAGCCATTCTTATACTCCCTGAAGGAGACAGAGAGTGTTATCCACAAAGGAGTGGTCTGTAACCTCATGGGACTTGCACTTCAAGGTGAAGGCCGGGTGAACAGGGCAGCCAAGAGCTATCTTCGTGCCTTGAACAGAGCCCAGGAGGTGGGGGATGTACGCAACCAGGCAGTGGCTTTGGCCAATCTTGGCCATCTGACCCTTAAGTCCTGGCCTCAGCAGCCGGCCAGGAACTATCTTCTGCAGTCTGTGCAACTCTATTCTACACTCCAGGCCAGCATGGAGACAGACATGGAATTAGTACAGGTGCTTCTCTGGCTGGCCCAGGTCCACGTGTATGGACGCCAGCTGGCCAGTGGCCGCTTTTGTTATGAAATGGCATTGCTGTTTGGCTTAAGGCATCAACACCTGAAGAGTGAGTATGTCCTGTGCTGCTGAGATGCTTTAGAGAAAAGTGTTAGAGGACATTTTTTTCCTTTGTTCTATCTCCAGTCATCTCATCCATGTTCCTGCTTTATGTTCAGGTCAGCTTCAGGTCACCAAATCCCTCTGCCATTTCTACAGCTCTGTGTCCCCAAACCCCGAGGCATGTATCACCTACCACGAGCACTGGCTGACACTGGCTCAGCAACTCAGAGACCGGGAGATGGAGGGGAGGCTGCTGGAGTCCCTTGGACAGCTCTATCGGAACCTAAATACATCCAGGTGAGTGCAGGCTCAAGGACTCTTCTAGAAACATCTTTTCTTCCTTAAGGAGAATCAATATACTTTCCCTCACAAAGTTAAGTCCAAATGTACATGATGTGTTTATGGCATCATGGAAAAGAACGTGGTCTTTGCAGCCACCACACATTGCAAACTCAATGCCACCCATCACTTATTAGCTCTGTGATTTTGGGCAGTTTTTATACTTGCCCATGCCTCTGCTTTTTCACCAGTTAATGCACATCGGACACTTGGATAGTGCCTGATAAGGCTCGATCATGTTGGCTGTGTTACAAGTAATTACCTGTGTGTTTCTATAACAATCCATCAAATGGATATGGCTGAGGGTGCATAATTCAGAGAGGTGGCAATTATACTGAGGACCATGGAACCCTCAGTTCAGTTCAGTTCAGTCACTCAGTCATGTCTGACTATTTGCAACCCCATGAATCGCAGCACTCCAGGCCTCCCTGTCCATCACCAAGTCCCAGAGTCTACCCAAACCCATGTCTATCGAGTTGGTGATCCCATCCAGCCATCTCATCCTCTGTTGTCCCCTTCTCCTCCTGCCTCCAATCCTTCCCAGCATTAGGGTCTTTTCAAATGAGTCAGCTCTTCACATGAGGTGGCCAAAGTATTGGAGTTTCAGTTTCAACATCAGTCCTTCCAATGAACACCCAGGACTGATCTCCTTTAGGATGGACTTGTTGGATCTCCTTGCAGTCCAAGGGACTCTCAAGAGTCTTCTCCAACACCACAGTTCAAAGGCATCAATTCTTCAGTGCTCAGCTTTCTTCACTGTCAGACTCTCACATCCATACATGACTACTGGAAAAACCATAGCCTTGACTAGAAAGACCTTTGTTGGTAATGTCTCTGCTTTTCAATATGGTATCTAGGTTGGACATAACCTTCCTTCCAAGGAGCAAGCATCTTTTAATTTCATGGCTGTAATCACCATCTTCAGTGATTTTGGAGCCCAAAAAAATAAAGTCTGACACTGTTTTCACTGTTTCCCCATCTATTTGCCGTGAAGTGATGGGACCAGATGCCATGATCTTAGTTTTAAGTTTTAAGCCAATTTTTTCACTCTCCTCTTTCATTTTCATTAAGAGGCTCTTTAGTTCCTCTTCACTTTCTGCCATAAAGGTGGTGTCATCTGCAGATCTGAACTTATTGGTATTTCTCCCAGCAGTCTTGATTCCAGCTGTGCTTCTTCCAGTCCAGCGTTTCTCATGATGTACTCTGCATACAAGTTAAATAAGCAAGGTGACAGTATACAGCCTTAACGTACTCCTTTTCCTATTTGCACCAGTCTGTTGTTCCTTGTCCAGTTCTAACTGTTGCTTCCTGCCCTGCATACCCTCAGGAGGTCTTTATTACCTGAGTCTAGTTGGTATTAGAGAAAGGACACGAAGTAAATAAATGCACAGAAGGCAGGGGTGTAAAATTTCACAGTAAAAATTTTGATTGGTAACTTACCTTTAAAATGAAACTGGAAATGATGAAACTAAGTTTATTTTCACTTTTTAGTTAAGAAGCTAAGTTTGCAACTGTGCACTAAGTCGTAGACTAGACATAACAAAAGAAGTGTTTTGTGATTGACTTTTCGGGACTCTCTTAGAAAGGCTCAAATGTCCCAAAACATAACTGTTTTACTCAAAGGCTTTTTTTTTTTCACTCTTTGATATTTAAATTATTCTCAGCTATCCTGCCTTCTCTTTCTGATTTTCCTTTCTGTCTCTTCACTGATCAGATATGCCTGATCCTCATTTGCCAGTGGCATGGCCTACAGCTCTGCTCTCTAACAAGCCTTTAATTGGTTCCATTAAACTCTGCATGGTTTATATTTAATTTCACTTTGCAATAGATTAGCATTGTAGCATTGTATTCATAATTATGAATGACTTCTAACATAGGGGAGAGATGATTGCTAGGGTTGAGCAAAGAGAAGTAATTGAGGAAAAGCTATTTAAATGATAATTTTTGCTTTTCTAGGCAACGTGGTAACCTTGGGCACCTGAGAAATCAGACCACTGATAATCAGATAATGAAATCTTTCTTTGTCTTTATTTCTCCCACTCTGTCTCCCTCTCCTTCATCTCTTCCCTCTCTCATAAGAATCAGGTATCCTCCAAATATCCCATTGTCTTTAGTCCCAGGAATGGAGTTTTAGATCACTGTGGCCTGTGAGGGACCAGGAGCCAGCTATGCTGTGCTGACACTGGTAATGGCCCTGTTAGTATAAGAATTCCTGCTGCCTCCAAAGAGTCCTGAGTCTTGGAGGCAGATTCTTAAAGTTATGGGCCTTCTAGATCAGAGACCTAAACTTTTGGGGATTTTTAAAGACTCTGCAGTAGCTTCAGAAGTAGTGACTGTAAACTCCCAAGTGGGCAGACCTGGTGTCTAGCATAGAACAGAGAGACATACATATTTGTGTGGGCATAAGATGTTTACCCCTTTTCAGGATGCTCAGTTTGTCGAGGAGAACATGCTATAATGCTGTATTTATTTAGCATGTGTAAATCAACTGTTCCTGCAAAGCCTTTGTGAAAAAGAATAGAACAAAGACAAGCTAACAGAAATAGATAAACAAGTGTTTCCATGCACCTGGATGTGGTTACTGTAATTTAGCTCTAAGCTTCCTGGTAGCTGAGGTTAAAAGGGAAAAACCATATGAGGTTCCCACTGTCTGATAAAAAAAAATATATAAACAGATGTATCTGTTGGAGCAAATTTGTTCCTGGCACTGATTTCTAGGAAGAATTTATCAAATGAGTTTTGATTTAATGGATACATTTTTTTCAACTAAATTCTCCCCATGGGATTTCCATTCTTACAAAGCGCAAAGCCATATCAGGCAAAGGCAGAAAGTGTTCATGGGTGAGATGGCAGGCATCTGCTGGGGCAGGTTTGGAGGGAGAGGAAACAACACTTTCAGCCAAGGGTTGGTGGGTCTGTCAGGGAACACTTCATGAAGGTGATAGCATTTAAAGATGCCCTTGAGGGATAAGAAAGATTTTGAAAAGTGGAGAAGGGTAAGAGAAGACTGTTAGGGGCCAAGGGTCTAACTGTAGCAATGAAAAAGGGACGACACATTTGAAAAACATTCTGTAGATTTAACGGACCGAGTTTGATGTTTCTCTGGGTATAGGAGAGAGAAGACTATAGCCTAACTCCCCAGGAGGGATGTGGAGGTTAGATGGGGGTGCAGGGGGTTACACTGGGCCTCTGGACTGACACAGTCAGCATCTGTATTGAAAATGGTGTTCATAATAATGACAGAAGACATTCAGTGAGCATGCACTCATTACCAGCCAACGTGCAATCTCAGGATGACCTTATGAGGAAGAAAGAGTGAGTGATTTTCACTACCCATACTGCTTTTCTGCTCATTTACATTCCTCCCATTTGAAAGGTTTTCTTTAGTGTTCAATGATGGTGAATAGGAAGGGAGGGCAGTAGATGATGAAAACTTTGGCTCAGCCTTTATTTTTTTATTTTTATTTATTTTTTATTTTTTTTATTGGTTTTGCCATACAATGACATGATATCGCCATGGGTGTACATATGCTCCCCCTCCAGAAACCCCTCCCTCCTCCCTCCCGACTCCTTCCCCTTGGGAAATCTCGGTGCAGCAGCCTCGAGCAACAATCCTGGGCTGGTGATTGATTTTACATCTGATACTTAACATGTTTCGATGCCACTCTCCCAAATCATCCCACCCCTGCCCTCATCCACAGAGTCCACGAGTCTGTTCTATATGTCTGCGTTCCTTTTGCTGTCTCGCATGCTGGGTTCTCGTTACCATCTTTCTAAATTCCATATATATGCGTTAGTATACTGTATTGTTGTTTTTCCTTCTGGCTTACTTCACTCTGGATAATAGGCTCCAGTTCCGTCCACCTGAGTAGAACTGATTCAAATGAATGTTTTTTTAATGCTGAGTAATATTCCATTGTGTATATGTACCACAGCTTTCTTATCCATTCATCAGTTGATTGGCTCAGCCTTTAGAATTTTGTCTTGAGACACTTTGCTGTCCCTTTGTTCCGTATATCTTTTGAGTCTTGCTTTCTTTGCCTTCACGGTGATGACTACAGAATCTAGTTTGATGAAGTCTTTCAGTCTCTCAATGAGAAAGGTCATTAGGGGCCTTGTCTTCTGTCTCAAGGTGACACAATATAGACTTTAGACTGTCTATAGACTCAGTTCTAGAGCTGAACCAGGTGGGTTCCTTGAGAACTTTATGACTCTATTGGATCAATTCAACTAATACTTGATGAACATGTACTATGGCCTATGTTAAAAGCTGACAATGCTTATCATCTAGTTCAGGAATTATACACATACTCACTGCAAGTATCACATAAATAGTGCTAAGAGACACAAAGGAAGTGCATATTATTTTTCAGAAAGAAATGCCTTGCATGCAACAGGCCTTTGCAAAATAATGATTCTTTGCATGTAATCCGATGCCTAGAAGTCATTTTTCATGGCTTTTATTCTATTCTTGTACGTCTTAACTCCTGTGGAACTGAAAAAAAAATGCTTCAATGTTTGGTTTTCAGTATAGCTAATATGACTAATCCCTAACATTTTTGGAAACATAAACAAGGAAAGAATTGCACTTGCTGACATGTTCTCCTTTTATTACAAGCCTTGGATGTATATCACCATCCATCTTTTTCCAATGGGGCCAGTTTGTTCAAGGTTTGAGGTTGCTTATGTCCTTCAAAATTTTGAAGTTGTTAAAGTGGCAAAAGAAACAAAAACCTTTCCACAAGTTGATCTCTGAGCCAGAAATTGAGCACTATTCGAGGGTCTGTGGGGAAGGGGGTGGGTCTGGAGTTTGATTCTCAGGGTTAGATCCTCATTTAAACAGAGTTTATTACCTGGTCTTTATTGCCTACCCTTCATAGCCTTATTTTTCCCATTTGCAAATGGATATGATAATAATACTGTTCTTTTAGTGCTGTTGTGATGATTAAATGAAATTAGGCATGTCAAACCCATAGTGCATGCTAAGGTCTCAATAAATCATAAGTAACAATTACTGTCATTGCTGTTATTAAAGACAAAACAGCAGAGAGCTACACATAAAGCTGTAGAAATGAGGAATGCAAACATGGACAAGTTTTTTAAAAGACCCCTGGGTTTCTTTATTTGCAAAATGAGCTAAGAACTTTCATGGCTGGGGATTTCTTGATGATTAAATGAGAGGATGTGTACTGAAAATTTGTATCCCAACACCTGGCCCAGGGTCAGCCCCTGGTGAGTGACAGTTCTTATTATGGAAATGGGTTGAGACCAATTAGTGGAGGCTGGGCTCTGGCCAGAGGTCTAACATTCATCCAGGCAGGGCAGGGATCTGGAAAACCCCAGCAGGGGTTGGTTGGAGGAAGTCTGGGAATGCAGGTGTACTGAGGTCACCTCATCACAGGCTCATAGCTGATATCCACACAGGAAGGAAGAAACAAGGATTCAGCCACAGGGATTGAATTTTGGGGGCATAAAAGAATGAGAAAAAGAGAAAACTGAGGATTTAAGACTAGAGGGGATACTATGGCAGGGCCTGGGCATAGCTGGCCAAGAATTCATGAGACTTGGGATCAAGACTGAATTCATAGTCTTCCACCAGCTGTTCTCCTTACTTCTTTGATTGGGAGGTGAGCCACACCTAGAACCTGCAGGTGTTGACTGGAGGAACTGGCATGCTGGGACATTCCAGGCCAAGCTAGTGACTCATCTTGTGGATGATATAGCATAGCCACTGGTAGATGTAAATACATAGGGTGGTGAGTAGTGGTAGGAAAGAAACAAGGAAGCTTGAGACCACTTCCCAACTTTAGACCATAAGGTGCTTGTCTGGAGTCATGAAGCAGGTATAAGTCTTGGTGGAAGCAGTGGTCTTTGGAAAATCCATGCACACAGAGTGTATTTTTTGAGGAAGGCTGACCTCCTCTCTTTCACATATCCCAAGAATCTCCCAGGATGAGATGTATGGGTCCTGTCTTCATTAATTGTTACAGTGGGAGTAGGGGGAGCAGTGGAGGCCAGGTCTGAAGAACCTGTTATCCCTGCCTGGCATTTAAGGAGTACAGAGTGGGTGAGAAAAGGTCAGGATTTCCTATAGTGAAGGAGGCCTGTGGTTACCAGGCCAGGGAGGTTGGTGACCACCTCAGCATTGTGTGCAGCTTCTTGGCTCACAGCACAGTCTCAGCAGCAAGTCTGACGTTCTGATTCTTGACAGAGAGTGGCCACTGCCCATCCTTGATGTCAGTAAATATCATATCAGAAGTAGGGCAGCAGAGAACTAGAGTTCTTTCTTCTCAGGACTTATAAGGGCCAAATGTCTGGCAGTTTCTCTGAAGGCTAATAGCCGCCTCCTTGCCAAGATGAATCAGGGCCTTATTAGTCACAAATAATGGTTATTTCCATCATTGTGCACAAGGGGGCCTAGGGCCTGGGTTGCCTATCATGAGATGGAACCCTATTTGATTAGGACCTTCTAACTGTTTACAGACTTAGTTGGTAATGGTCAGTGTTCCTAGAAGGATTTGCATGGTTTGGTGTTTCCCAAACTTTAGTGCACAGTAGTATAATCTGGGTGTGTCTTAGAAATTCAGATTCCTGGCTTGCTACTGTGATGATTCTGATTCAGTCAGTCTGAGAAATCTCTGGGAGTCTGTTTTTAATAAGCTCCCCAGGTAATGTTGGTGCAGGTGAGTAATGAATCACACTATAAAGGATATGGGTATTGTGGGATGAGTCCTGGGCTGAGACTCAGGAGAATGGAGTTCTGGCCTTTGATTGTCCCCCAGTGTGGTGTGCAGTCTTGTGCAAGTCATTTCCCATCTCTGGGCCTGTTTTCCCTATGAAATAAGGAGAGAGTCTCAACCCAAGTTGCACAATAGAGTCACAATTGTAGCTGATAAGGATCTTTGACAAAATGCTTCTGCCTGAGCTAGAGTGTCCCAGGCTAGCATGGTATGTCAACACATTGAAGTGATGACTTTGCCTGTGGATGCATGTTTAAAGAGTGTCTAGATGATTCTAATTACTGCTCAAGCTGGTGATAACCAGTGTTCCTTCTTGTTACGGAATTCTGAGCCTGTGCAACACTGTGTTACCTACGCCTCATTTCTTCATTAATCCCTGACATGAGGGAAGAGTTTTCTACATGAACAAATAACTGAAGAGTAGTCTGTTAAACACCAAAACTTTCTCCCTTTTTTGATTTTTCTTACACAAACATCAAAGTCTTTCTAAGGATTTACAGTTACCACTATGGTTCTATGATGACCTACAAGACCTTTTAGAACTAACGCTCAAAAAAGATGTCCTTTTCATTATAGTGGACTGGAATGCAAAAGTAGGAAGTCAGGAAACACCTGGAGTAACAGGCAAATTCAGGCTTGGAGTACAGAATGAAGCAGGGCAAAGATCAATAGGGTTTTGCCAAGAGAACGCACTGGTCATAGCAAACACCCTCTTTCAACAACACAAGAGAAGACTCTACACATGGACATCACCAGATGGGCAACACCAAAATCAGATTGATTATATTCTTTGCAGCCAAAGATGAAGAAGCTCTATATAGTCAGCAAAAACAAGACTGGGAGCTGACTGTGGCTCAGATCATGAACTCCTTATTGCTAAATTCAGACTTAGATTGAAGAAAGTGAGGAAAACCACTAAACCATTCAGGTATGACCTAAATCAAATCCCTTATGATTATACAGTGGAAGTGAGACATAGACTTAAGGGACTAGATCTGACAGACACAGTGCCTGATGAACTATGGACAGAGGTTCATGACATTGTACAGAAGACAGGAATCAAAACCATCCCCAGGAAAAAGAAATACAAAAAAATGGCTGTCTGAGGAGGCCTTACAAATAGCTGTGAAAGAAGAGAAGCAAAAAGCAAAGGAGAAAAGGAAAGATATACCCATTTGAATGCAGATTTCCAAAGAATATCAAGGAGAGATAAGAAAGCCTTTCTCAGAGATCAGTGCAGTGAAATAGAGGAAAACAATAGAATACGAAAGACTAGTGATCTCTTCAAGAAAATTAGAGATACCAAGGGAACATTTCATGGAAAGATGGGCTCAATAAAGGATAGAAATGGTATGGACCTGACAGAAGCAGAAGATTTTAAGAAGAGATGGCAGGAATACACAGAAGAACTGTACAAAGAAGATCTTCATGACCCAGATAATCACAATGGTATGATCACTCACCCAGAGCCAGACATCCTGGAATGTGAAGTCAAGTGGGCCTTAGGAAGCATCACTACAAACAAAACTAGTGGAGGTAATGGAATTCCAGTTGAGCTATTTCAAATCGTGAAAGATGATGCTGTGAAAGTGCTGCACTCAGTATGTCAGCAAATTTGGAAAACTCAGCAGTGGCCACAGGTCTGGAAAAGGTCTGTTTTCATCCCAGTCCCAAAGAAAGGCAATTTCAAAGAATGCTCAAACTACTGCACAATTGCACTCATCTCACATGCTAGTGAAGTAATGCTCAAAATTCTCCAAGTCAGGCTTCAGCATTACATGAACCATGAACTTTCAGATTTTCAAGCTGGTTTTTGAAAAGGCGGAGGAACCAGAGATCAAATTGCCAACATCCACTGGATCATCGAAAAAGCGAGAGAGTTCCAGAAAAACATCTATTTCTGCTTTATTGACTATGCCAAAGCCTTTGACTGTGTGGATCACAACTGTGGAAAATTCTGAATGAGATAGGGGTACCAAATCACTTTACCTGTCTCTTGAAAAACTTGTCTGCAGGTCAGGAAGCAACAGTTAGAACTGGACATGAAACAACAGACTGGTTCCAAATAGGAAAAGGAGTACGTCAAGCCTGTATATTATCACTCTGCTTCTTTAACTTATATGAAGAGTACATTGTGAGAAACTCTGGACTGGAGGAAGCATAAGCTGGAATCAAGATTGCCGGGAGAAATAGTAATAACCTCGTATATGCAGATAACACCACCCGTATGGCAGAAAGTGAGGAGGAACTAAAGAGCCTCCTGATGACAGTGAAAAAGGAGAGTGAAAAAGTTGGCTTAAAGCTCAACATTCAGAAAACTAAGATCTTGGCATCTGGTCCCATCCCCTCATGGCAAATAGATGGGAAACAGTGGAAACGGTGTCAGACTTTATTTTTTTGGGCTCCAAAATCACTGAAGATGGTGATTGCAGCCATGAAATTAAAAGACGCTTGCACTCCTTGGAAGGAAAGTTACGACCAACCTAGACAGCATATTAAAAAGCAGAGACATTACTTTGCCAACAAAGGTCTGTGAAGTCAAGGCTATGGTTTTTCCAGTGGTCATGTATGGATATGAGAGTTGGACTATAAAGAAAGCTGAGCGGTGAAGAATTGATGCTTTTGAACTGTGATGTTGGAGAATACTCTTGAGAGTCCCTTGGACTGCAAGGAGATCCAACCAGTCCATCCTGGGTGTTCACTGGAAGATCTGATGTTGAAGCTGAAACTCCAATACTTTGGGCACTTGATGCAAAGAGCTGACTCATTGGAAAAGACCCTGATTTGGGGAAAGATTGAAGGCAGGAGGAGAAGTAGACGACAGAGGTTGAGATGATTGGATGGCATCACCGACTCAATGGACATGAGTTTGGGTGGGCTCCAGGAGTTGATTTTGTACAGGAAGGCCTGACGTGCAGCAGCTCATGGGATTGCAAATAGTCGGACACGACTGAGCGACTGAACTGAACTGAACTATGGTCATTCTTTTGTATATTTACTCAATAAGTATGCATTTGTCATCCACTGTGTTAGGGTCTTATGAAAAAATGTTATAGTGTCATAGAAAGATGGTTGGATCATGGGCCAGTAATCATAAAAATGATAGCTAACATTTAAATGTTTATCAAGTGCCTGCTCTATGGTAGGTACCGTTCTAAACGCTCTGTCTCATTTAATTCTCATAAGTGTCCTCTGAGGCAGGTACAATTATATCCCCATTTTGCAGATGGGGAAACCAAGGCACAGAGAGATTCTGTACTTTCTCAAGCTCTCATAGTCAGTTTAGGCAGATCCAGATCACAGCTGGCTTAGGCAGATCTCCCTGTGTGATCTGAAATAATGTTGTTCCCCTACCAGAGGCTTCAGTGTCCTCCTGTTCTGAATGACTCTGGGTCTCTTTGAGCCCTCATACCTTATGAGTCCATGGTCATCTTCAGGTCCCTCAGGAGGTCCCTCACCTGCATCAAGGAGAGCCTGCGTATCTTCATTGACCTGGGGGAGAGAGACAAGGCTGCTGAGGCCTGGCTTGGGGCTGGGCGACTACACTACCTCATGCAGGAAGATGAACTGGTGGAGCTGTACCTACAGGTAGGTCTCCAGCAGAGCTTATCTGCTGGCCTGAACCATAGGAGTGGGGGCAGCTGTACCTTTCAAAGTGGTGAGCTGGAACTAGGGAGAGGTGATGTTCTTGTCAAGCTCTTAGAGGGACAGTCAACTCTGGGCTGCTTCCTGGACTCAAGATGGAAACCCTGGGCAGTCTGGTAGGCTGAATACAAGCAGCTGTGGGCCAGTCCCTGAGTTCCATATGCATGTGTGAGCTCTCAAAGAAGATAATGGGAGACTTGCTCATCTGACTTGGCAGTTTTATCCATATTTCTAAAACTCAACACACAGCTTGACTTCAGGGAGGTAAGGAAGGTTGATGTTTGCAGTGTATTAACATTTTTATTTTCTTATAATTTTTTTTTGTTTGCACACTATTAACATCTGTAGTATATCACAGTGTAGATTAAGTACGTCTGCTTTAAAGAAAGATGGACCTGGAATCATATCACAGGGCCATGGATTATGAACCATGTGACTTATCTGAGCTCTCTGGGCCTCAGTTTCTTCGTGAGGGGATCTGTCTTTAGTAAATATTAAGTATAACATTTGCATAGTAAACACGTGTACATAAACATTTACTAAGTAGGTGGGACTTAGTAAATGCTTAATAAATGGTATTTCATCATCATCATTATCACTGTCTGCACAATACTGACATTATGATGGAATGTAAGATGTACTCTATCAAAAATATGCCTCTTAATCTTCACTTCCTTTCCATTTTTCATTTTCTTACCCTTTACCTGACTCCTTTACTCTATTACTTATACTCACACAAATTTGCTTCCACTGAGTCTTAATTATGATTGTATAACATTGTTTGAAGGCTTACTTTGCATGGGAGACTTTGTTAAACACTTCACATGCACGATGTTGTTTCATCCTCATTACAAATGCTGCAGGAGTTTCTATTGAAATTTACATTTTACAGACAATACTCAGTGAGGCTGAGTAACTTACCTAAAGTGATACAGCTAGTAAGTGGTTAAAACTGCTCTCCAGCAGTATGACTTTAAAGTTTTTTTCTTTCAGACTCTATTCTGCCTTGGCATTTTAGAGGTGGAAGAATTATCAGAGAACAGACAATTTGGTCTTGTCTTTTTCTCTCCAGGAGACAAAGGCCCAGAGGGGTCTCTTGGGGTTGTTCATTTCTTGGTGGCAGAACTGCTGACTGCAGAATTTCATCTCACTGCTTCTATCTTTGTGTATCTGTATATGCAATAAAAATAACTGAGGGATCTTGGCCCTGTAATTCACAGACCAGAATTGGTCCCAGGTACCCCTAATCGTAGACTGTCACCTGACTTGATGTTCTGCAGTCATTCCCATTGAGGTAAATCATTCTCTACCTAAGGATCTTTGAGATACTGTAGTTGTGCTGCAGGTGGGTTACATTCTTCTCTTCTGTGTCTTCATCACATTTTGTTTAGGTGCAAAATTAAGTAGCTTGTTCAAGATAAAGAGATCATAGGGGCCAGGAGAAGGGTAATGGGATCAGAGAAACTAGCATTTGTTTGCCACTAACTATTGATGTAAACTTGAAAACTCCTTATTCTGAACCTGCTTCTCCATCTGGAAACTTTAAGTGTTGGAAGAAATCACTTTTTCCAAAATTCAGTCATTTATACATCAGGTTTATAGTTTTGCCATATCCAGTACCTCTGTACCACTATTTATTAATTTATGTTTCTTTGACTCAGCTTCAAATCAGCTTAACTTTTTACACTAAACAGTGCTATCTAAAATCAGAGATTTTGATGTATTATTTTTTTAATTTTTAAAATTTTTAATTGGAGGATAATTGCTTTACAATATTGTGTTGGTTTCTGCTGTACAACAATGTGAATCAGCTATAATACATATATCTCCTCCCTCTTCAGCCTTCCTCCAACCACTTCCCCCATCCCACCTATCTAGGTTGTCACAGAACACTGAGCTGAGCTCCCTGTGTTATACAAGTTTCCCTCTAGCTATCTATTGATGTATTATTAATCTTTTTTCTCTAAAACACATTACAATAAATATTCAATTATTGCAAGATGTTTGTGCTGCTGAAAACCATTTCTAGGGCTGTCAAAGTAAACTCATCATCTCATCAAATGATCTCATCTCCATGTCATCAAAGGGGAAGTGCAGAACTAGGGAATACTGAAGGCTTCTTACCAGCCTTATGAGTATGGAAGACAATTTAAGGTTCAGGGGACTTTAACAGAGGGTTAAGCTAGATGGTCAGGATGTCCTTCTTGCCTGTCCTATGAACATTCAGAAGTGCTTCTCTCCACCTTTGACAGCAGTCTCTGTCCCACCCAGGCAGCCATTCAGAAAGCCCTGAAGTCAGAGGAGTCATCCTTGGCTCTCAAGCTCTATGAGGAAGCGGGTGATGTGTTCTTCAATGGGACTCGCCACAGGCATCGTGCGGTGGAGTATTACCGAGTGAGTCATGGGCTGCATAGTCAGCAGTATCCCCAGCCAGGCTGTAACACAAATGTAGGCAGGTTCACTTGGACTTTGGTCTGGGGCCCCATTCCCCTCTCTTGATGGTATTTGTCTTCCCTTCTTCATTCATTGCCCACAGGCCCTCCCTCTCTTAAGTCCAGCAGGCTCTCAAAGAAGGAGCTGATGAACTCTGTTACTCTTGGGCTTGATAAATAAAGTATTCTTCCCGAGAGAACATACCATAATAATTACAACTTTTAGGCGCATGATACTTAATAGTTTGTAGCACACATCTTTGTTGACCAGAATGTTTCTATATACATGGTATGGTGGGAGATGATTGGTCTATGGATGAATATTTTTGCTTTACTATGTTTTATTATGTATTAAAGTATATTTAAAAATTGAAAATGTATAGTACCAGTTCATCAAACTCATGATTTCACAGATATTATTGCAAAGAATGAGGCAAGAAAATAAAAGTTAATTTAAGAAATAATATTAATTAAATAAATGTCCATATGTTAAGTAGATATGTAAAAAACCATAATTTTTCATTACAGACTGAAGTTTGGGAAACTTTGTTATCTTATTTGATCCTAAAATTTCACTTATTCCAATACTTACTCATTTGCTTGTTCAGACATTCATCAAGCAGGCAATATGTGCCAGGCACTGTGCTAGGAGTGAATGAAAGACATTTCTCTGACTTTTGAGGTTCTCATAGTCATACTCATTTTATAGATGAGAAAACTGAGGCTCAGAGAGACAAAATGACCTGCCCAACATTCATAATAAAAATAATAGAAATGACTATTTCATGGGGACTCTCAGACACTATGCACATATTCCATGTATGTACTTTGTAGATTAGCACTCTGGGTGCTAAGGGAGTACATAACTGGAAGGTGAGTAACTTCCCATGTGGCCTTGAGGAAAGTTGTCTTCTCTTTCCTGCTCTCAGTTTCAGGGTAGCCTGATGACCTTTAGTTCCTCCACCTCTGAGGTCTGGGAAGAGCAACCAAGAGCAAGGATCAGGAGAGAGAGTTGAGAAAAGCCATGCATGGGAAGTGCCATCTACCCCTGGGCTTCAGTCACTGCCATCCCTCAGTCCCTGGCAGTAAGATATAATACAACCTCCTAGAATATGGTATGTCTTAATGATTCTCGGCTAGACTAAGTTTCCTTGTGCCTCTGTTCTCAGACTGGGGCTGTTCCCTTAGCAAGGAGGATGAAAGCAGTGAGAACCGAGCTCCGGATTTTCAACAAGCTGACAGAGCTGCAGATCAGCCTGGAAGGCTATGAGAAGGCTTTGGAATTTGCCACCTTGGCAGCCAGACTCAGCACAGTTGCAGGTAGGTGGTCCTAATGGTTTGGGGTACTGAATGGGAGGAGGTGACACTCCCTGAGGGACAACAAAGTTGTAAGAGCATACCCATGGAGTCAGACTCCATAGGTTCAAACTTTAGATCAAAGTGTCAAGGAGCCCCCAGGTAAGCAAGCTGCTTAATTTAATATCTATAAGCCTCAAGTTTGTCATTGGCAAATCAAGATTGAAAATGACACCCACAGCATGCAGTTGTTATGAAGACCAATGATAATCCAGCTGAAACCCACAGCACAGTGCTTGGTATATAATAAGTCCTTGATAAGTGTTACTTGTGCACACTATTATAGTTAGTGTCAGTATTATTCTGAGTCCAGGGTAAATGATATTTTATCCTATGCACTTATGGTATTTTATCCTATCCTATCCTATGCACTAATGGCCTATTACAAAAGCACTGTGCTTTAATTTTTTAATTAGTTCATTATTAGTCAAGTGCGTATTTTCGTATGGTAGTGAAATGTAAATGAAAGTCAGATTCCCATTAACCTAATTCACTCAGTAGCTGAAATAGCTTGCATTTACAACAAAAGCTAATGAGACACAATGTAAGTCACTAAAACAGAAAAAAAATGCAGAATATAAAAAGATAAACTCATCTCAAATATTGGTGCTTGAGGAAAAGCAGGTTTTATTAAAGAATGCTAGATTAGATGTAAGGGCAAATGGAGTCTTCTGTGATGATTCTAGAAGGGACTTCTGGGCATTCTCAAGGGCATGAGATGTGGATGGTACTGGACTTTATTGTGTTTAATTGCACTTCAGAGCTCTCTCTTCTTTTCCTAACTCTTCATTTACTACAGAAAACCTTATTTGTCCACCTGTCTGCTGGTCTTAGGAAGGCCTTGAGGGCCCAGGCAGCTCCCTCTAGAGCGTTCTTATCTTTCCTTGGATGGAAGCTGAAAGGAGGATATAATCACCCTTTCATGTGATTCCGCGTGACTGGATATTTCCATATCAGAGAGTTGGATTTTTCTCTTTTAGCTTTGGCTTTTGGCTCTTTGAAGCCCAAAAGTGATATTTTTAGATTGCATCAAACAGCCACCTTATAAATATTCCAAAAATACAATTGGAAGCCTTTGTTCTCTTTAAAAGTCTGTTTTGTGTTAAAGGAGTTAGTTATTGAAGCAATAAATCTACCAAAGGCAAAACCAGTCATAGACCCATCCATTAGACCCCAAGATTCTAAGGCATAAGTTAAAAGTGAAAGGGTCTCTAAATTGTACAGAATGAATGAGTGAACTAATGATGCAAGGTGTTGGCTGTAGGATACCTCTCTCAGTCTTCCAATTTCTAGGAGATCAGAGGCAGGAGCTGGTGGCCTTCCACCGTCTGGCCACTGTGTACTATTCCCTGCACATGTATGAGATGGCTGAGGACTGCTACCTGAAGACTCTGTCCCTCTGTCCACCCTGGCTGCAGAGCCCCAAGGAGGCCTTATACTATGCTAAGGTGTATTATCGTCTGGGCCAGCTCACCTTCTACCAGCTGAAGGTAAGAACCAGGCTTGCGAGGCTGTCTGAGAGTTGCTGTCCAGTTACATTCTTCCCTGACCCTGACCTTCAGGGTTAAGTAGAGAGGGGTAAATTGGGGAGTGTTGTCTCATAGGTTGGGGAGTGGCTCCTCTGGGAACACAATGACAGTCTCCACTTAGCCCTACCTTGGAGACCTCAAAGAGGCTCCCATCTCTGCTGAGGAGACATGTTCCTCTCTTTCCTTGTCCTGCTGGGATTTCTGAGCCCAGGATTTCTGGGTCTGTTTCGTTTATCAGATACTATGGGCACATGTCCTAGTGCCTGTGAGCTCCTCCAGGGCCTGTGAAAATATATGAGATATAGATAATACACGAGACCCCCAAACAAAAGAATCATAAGCTTCAAAATTAAAATGAATTCCTAACTGTATGTCTAAAAAATGTTATAGATGAACTAGTCAGTTGCAACTCACTTTTTATAAAGTTTTATAAATGATATTTTAGGTGAAATCTAGGTACATGTTGGCATGTTTGAGATAATGACATGCAGGGTCTTAGAGTGTAAGCATGCCTAGGTCCTGAGAAGATCTCAGCCCTGATCTCCTGTTTGCTCTACTGGAGTTGAATCCAGAACTTCTTATTTTTCTAGTGACTTCTATTAATAGAACTGTGTGTGTGGTCTGTAATTCTCAGTTGCATTCTGGCCCTTGAACTTTGTTCCTAGGCCTTGGCTTCCCTTACCAGATGTCTCTGTCTGCTTCAGCACAACCCTTACTCTTTTCACACAGAAACAGTGGCTTCTGTTTGCAGACCATTTTGTCACGCCTCTGTTTGCAGACCCTTAGGGCAGTTCTGCTGTCTTTTTCTTATTTGCCAGAGTGTTTCTGGTCTGAATTTATTACTGACTTATGAGGGTTAATGAGAACCAGACATATTTTTTTGAGTCTCACTGGAAGAACCATATGTTCTGCATCCCAGCCATGTAGGGAGGGATGATGGGGTAGTGAAGGACTCACTTCAATGATCTTGCCTTTGATCTACAGCTCCCAGGAAGTGGGACAAAGTGTGTATGATTTGATTCCATCAACCAAGGACTCTAGGCATTGCAAGGGAAAGAGCTCAACTCAAACTAGCTTAAGCAAATAAGGAGATTTATTGGCTCAAGGAACTGGGAAATTCAGGTATAAGTTTAATTTCAGGTAGTTCTGGAAGCTGGTAGTCAGATGCCATCATAGATCTGAGAGAGGTGGGGACCTCTCTCTGTATTTCTTGGCTTAGAATGTTTCTACTTCTCTCTGCTACTTGGCCTTTTCTCCTCCTATTATTGGCAGCTTCAAGCCCCCATCTAAAAGGGTGAGGGACTATTTTCTCTCTTAGGTCACACTTGAAAGGTCCCAGGGAGTGACTTGGGACAAGTCAGCTTGAGTCGTATTCATATACCTAAAGCTCTGTGCCCAGGGTGATGCTGCTTCATGATTGTCTGTGTCTGGGTAAGATGCCATCCCTGTGCCTGGAGAGGAGGGCCACCGGGGTTAGCAATGTCACAGAACTGCCGTGAACTTAGTGGGGGAACTCCCCCAAGGAACCAGGAAAAAGGAGTGGGAAAAGATGTCAAACAGACAAAAGCTAGTTTTTCTAGATTTCCTGGCATTGCCTCCAAGCCTCTCCTGGAAATGTCTGCTAATGCTGTCTCTTTTCTGCCCCCATGCTGGGGGTTAGGATGCGCATGATGCCACCGAGTACTTCTGGCTGGCCCTGGCGGCAGCGGTCCTGCTGGGTGACGAGGAGCTGCAGGACATCATTAGGACCAGACTGGACAACATCTGCCAGAGCCCCCTGTGGCATAGCTGTCCCTCTGGGCGCTCTTCAGAGAGGGCGCGCTGGCTGAGTGGTGGGGGTCTGGCCCTCTGAGGACAGCTGTCCCATCTCCGACCAGTTGCCATGGGCAGAAACTACCTCTCTTCTTAGCCTCTTAGACACTAATCTGGGGAGTTCAAGCCATGACCTGGCCCATCGTCTCATCTCAGAATGGGAAGAGCACAGTCCAGAGGGAGAGGGCTCATCTCGGTCACACAAGGAATGGATGGTGAAATAGGCATTAGGGTCCTGGCTTTGTATCTAGAGCCTTTCCAGTAGACTGTGGCCCTTCCACGCATGCAGCCCCTGAAATGTAGTTTCTAGACACACAGTTCTAGAGAAAAGGAGAACTTTTGCCCCTAGGAAAGCTGTCCCCTTCCCTCAGTGAAGAAATCAGGCACTGTACTGGAGAGAAGGCAAGCAGATTGGACTTTGTTCCCTTTACTGACTTTTCTCAGGGAAAGACCCCTCCCCTTGCCAGCAGTGAAACTAGTCACTTCTTTCTTCTCTTTCTTCAGCCAATGGAGGTGCTACTCCTCCTGTCATGAGGACTGGCGGGTGAGAATTCACCATGCTCTTAGTGCGAAAAACACAACCTCAGAAGGCCAGGTGGAGTGCATGGAGGGTGAGGTCTGATGTGGATGCACCATCCCCATCCTGCCCTGAGGCTATGCTCCCCCACAACCTCCCTAAAACCCAGGGGAAGCCTCCCCAGGGTCATGGCTTAAAAATTGAGCTCTAAGAACATTATGACGTAAATTACGTGTAAATAGTGTGCATTATTAAATCTTGCTCATTTATGTTTATTCACATATTTGTCTCCTTAATAATAAGTAAGATGAAATGAGAGATTTGAAGGATGGGTTAGATACCAAGGGGTCATATCGATTCCAGGGTTACTCATGTACAAAGCATCTCTATTATCTATCATTGCATAACACATCTAGTGACTTGGAACATTGATTATTTCACAGGTTCTATGAGAAGGCAGGAATCGAAGCTTGACTTCTCTGAGTCCTCTGGCTCAGAGTAGCTCACAGGGCTTCCATCAAGGCATCAGCTACACTTATAGTCTTCTCAGGCTCAGCTAGGGAAGGATATGTTTCCGAACTCACTCACATTGCTGTTAGTAGGGGTGAGTGCCTTGCTTGCTGTTGGTTAGAGGCTGCCCACAGGTTCTTGCCGTGTGGGCCTTGCCATTGGGCAGCTCATAGCATGGCGGCCTCTTCATCAGTGAGCATGTGAGAAGAATAAGAGCAAGGGTGAGAGTGGGTAGTCACTGTCTTCTCATAACTAGTCTCAGAAGTGGCATCCAACTAGTTTTGCATATTTTATTCATTATATGTGGATCACTAGGTCCAGCCCACACAAAAGGGAAAGATTTACCAAGGATGTGGATTCCAGGAGGTGGGGAGTCAGTTGGGGCTACCACAGTATCTGAGTTCTTTGATGACAGAATCAGAAATTTTCTAAGGCAGTGAACTCCAGGTATGGCCCACTGACTGGACCAGCAACATCAGCGTCACCTGTGAGATTGTATGAAATGTGAATTTCAGGGCTCTACCTGAGACATCTGAAGCACAGTCTCTGGGGCCAAGGAGCCCTGGCTTTACCCTGTTTTCCAGGTGATTCTAATGCACACTAAAGCATGAGAAGCAATGCTCTTGAACCATGGTTCTCAGAGAATGTGAAAAGGAGTTACCTGAGAAACTTGCAGAAAATAAACTTTCTGGTTCTTACCCCAATAATTTTGTTTCAGTAGGTCTGGGAGATGCCCCAGGAACATGGGTTTCTAATGAGCATCTGAAATACCCCTGATGCTGGTGGTTCACTATTGTTCTGAAACGTGGAAACATGCAAGATCTAGCTACAGGTCTCACAATCTGATCACAGACAGCTTAGATTTACTATAAGATGCTCTGCCTTTTCTTTCTGGGGCAACCAGATGATTGGTGGTGTGGAGGGGTAGGGTAGAGGTGGTAAGTTGAGTCAGCAGTGCATTTTCTAGTCAGGAATATTGTACACATATTGGTACATCTTATTTTCTCTTAGGAACTTGATTGGTTGTTAAAATGCTCTCTACTCTAGAATATTCTTCTTAGGAAGGAAATGAAGTGACCTAGTCCACTACCATGTAAGATAGATGTGGTTTTTGCCCCCACCACAAACCATAAAATCTCCAAGGGAAGGATGTTGAAGTTGAGTCTAACCTCCCATGCAGAAGCCTTTCCTGGGAGGCACATGCATTCCAGAATGGTTACGAATCTTGTATTTGAAGAAGACTTGCTTGGCTCTGGGATCCAAGCCATGAACCATTCCCCACTTGTCTCAGGTTACAGACCCTCTCCTTTTCCCCTTTTCCCCACTGACCTATTACTCTCCTCTGGCCAGATGCCAATTCCTGTCTGTTTGATAGTGTGGTTCTTATAACTGATATTGTCTGGTGGGTAGAGAGTACTGAGGGTCAGTACTGTACTTCCCCTGCTTCTTCAGTCATGTCCGACTCTGCATCCCTATGGATTATAGCACCCACATTCATCCTTTTTTAAAAAAATATTTATTTTTTTTCTTTACATTATCGTGTTGGTTTTGCCATACATTGACATGAATCTGCCATGGGTATACATATGTTCCCCTTCCAGAACCCCCCTCCCACCTCCCTCCCAATTCCATCTCTCTGGGTCATCCCGGTGCACCAGCCCTGAGCACCTTGTGTCAAGCATCAAACCTGGGCTGGCGATTGATTTCACATATGATAATTTACATGTTTCAATGCTGTTCTCCCATATTCTCCCACCCTTGCCCTCTCCCATAGGAGTCCAAAAAACTGTTCTATACATGTGTCTTTCTTGCTGTCTCCCATACAGGGTTATCATTACCCCACATTCATCCTTACATGGGATTTTCCAGGCAAGAATACTGGAGTGGGTTGCCATTTCCTTCTCCAGGGGATTTTCCTGACCCAGGGGCCGAACTTGGGTCTCCCGCATTGCAGAGAGATCTACTATCTGAGCCACCAGGAAATCCCATTACTATGCTTAATGTGGTTTAATATCATATTTTAACTTTGCATTAAGATTTTTCTTCTCCCCAACAGCTACATCTTATCATTGGCTCACACTGAGCTTATCATTTGCTCATATGAGTTTCTCTTTGGCCAAGTGTTTTCAATTGTTACAAATGTACATATCTGTATACATGAATACATACACATTAATACCTACACACATAGGCTTCTCAGGTGGCTCAGTGGTGAAGAATCTGCCTGCAGTGCATGAGACATGAGTTCAGTCCCTGGGTTGGGAAGATCCCCTGGAGAAGAAAATGGCAACCCACTCTAGTATTCTTGCCAAGGAAATCCCATGGCCAGAGAAGCCTGGTGGGTTACCTTCCTTGGGTTTGCAAAAGAACTGGACACGATTTAGTGACTAAAACAGCAACAACAACACCGCCCCCTCCCAACACACACACACATATATTTAGGTGAAGAGCATTATAGCTACCCATTTTACACTTCACTGAGAAACTTGGTTAGACTTTTCTGATTCTGCATACTTTTAAAAATTGAATTATAGCTGATTTACAATGTTGTGTTAATTTCTGCTGCACAGGAAAGTGATTCAGTTACATATACACACTCAAACATATATTCTTTAAAAACTTCCTTTGCATTGTGATTTACCACAGGATATTGAATACAGTTCCCTGTGCTGCACAGTAGGACCTTGCTGTTTGTTTATTCTGTATATAATGGTTTGCGTCTCCTAACCCCAAACTCTCAACCCATCCTTCCCCTGACCCCCTCCCTCTTGGTAAACCCAAGTCTGTTCTCTATGTCTGTGAGTCTTTTCGTTTCCTAGATAGGTTCATTTCTGTCATCTGTTAGATTCAACATATAAGTGTTATCATATGGTATTTGTCTTTCTGACTTACTTCACCTAGTATAAGTATGATTTACTTCACCTAGTATAATAAGTATGATCATCTCCAGGTCCATCCATGTTGCTGCAAATGCTATTACTTCATTTGTGTTTTTTTATGGCTGAAGAGTGTTCTATTGTATATATGTACCGCATCTTCTTTTCCTTTCATTTGTCTCCTAGTTTTGGCTACTGTGAATAGTGCTGCTATGTATGTATGAGTGAATTTATCTTTTTGACTTGTGATTTTGTCTGGATATATGCTCAAGAATGGGATTGCTGAATCATATGGCAACTCTGTTTTTAGTTTTTTGAGGAACCTCCATACTGTTTTCCATGGTGGCTGTACCAACTTACATTCCTACCAGTAGCGTAGAAGGGTTCCCTTTTCGCCACACTTTATCTGCTATTTGTTATTTGTAGACATTTTAATGATGGCCATTCTGACTGATATGAGGTGGTACCTCATTGTAGTTTTGATTTGCATTTCTTTCATAATTAGCAATGATGAGCATCTTTTCATGTGCCTGTAGGTCATCTGTCTGTCTTCTTTGGAGAAATGTCTATTTAGATTTTCTGCCCATTTTTCACTTTGGTTGTCTGTTTATGTTGTTGAGTTGTATGAGCTGTTTATCTATTTTGGAAATTGTGCTCTTGTCAGTCACAGCATTTGCAAATATTTTTTCCCAGTCTATAGGTTGTCTTTTTGTTTTATTTATGATTTCCTTTGCTGTACGAAAGCTTGTCAATTTGGTTAGGTCCCATTTGTTTATATTTGTTTTTATTTCTTTGGGAGACAGACCTGAGAAAACATTGGTACAATTTATGTCAGAGAATGTTTTGCCTGTATTTTTTTCTAGGAGTTTTATGGTATCACATCTTACATTTAAGTCTTTAAGTCATTTTGAGTTTATTTTTATGTGTGGTGTGAGAGTATGTTCTAACTTCATTGATTTATGTGAGGCTGTCCAACTTTCCCAGCACCACTTACTGAAGAAACTATTTTTTTCTACCATATATTCTTGCCTCCTTTGTCAGATATTAATTGACTGTAGGTATGTGGTTTTATTTCTGGGCTCTCTATTCTGTTCCATTGATCCATATGTCTATTTTTGTGCCAATGCTACTGTTTCAATTACTGTAGCTTTGAAGTATTGTCTGAAGACTATGAGGGTTATGCCTCTTGCTTTTATTCTTTTTCCCCAGGATTGCTTTGGCAATTCGGAGTCTTCTATGGTTCCATATAAATTTTAGGAGTATTTGTTCTAGTTCTGTGAAAAATGTCGTGGGTAATTTGATAAGAGTCTCATGAAATCTGTAGGTTGCCTTGGATAATATGGCCATTTAACAATATTAATTCTTCTAATCCAAGAGCATGGAATATCTTTCCATTTCTTTGTGATTCTGTGTACTTTGGTTCACCTGCAAATCTGATAAATTTGCCTTTAACCAGATCAATTATAAAAATGTTCAGCACATTTCCAAAGACAAGGATAAGACTATTTTTTTTAAATGAGAAGGAACATTGCACTGTATCATTGCAGTGACTACACTGTGTATACAAATTACTCTGCTAAGACAGTCTTTAAAAGTGACTGAAAATTCCGTTTAAAAAATGTTGGTGAACTATTACCCCTGGAATCGTGTTCATGCACTTTTTCATGATCCATAGAAAGTGAGTAAAGTGGTGTTTGGATCTGGTTTCTATTTATGTAGATTTTATTATTCATACCTAGTAGCTAAAGATGAATCAATTACCTGCTTTATCCTAATCCTCCCCCAAACTTGGGGATATGCCTGGCTCCTGGCTCCGGGCTCCTTGCATCTAATCTAAATAAAGAACAAGGAGAGAATTACAACATTGTGGAAAACCCATAACATATTTTCTCAGCTTTCATGTACATTACTTCCCTTTTCAATCATACTAATGCTTTGAAATCTAATATTGCCTTTATTCTTTTCTTATTTACTTTCCCATCATTTTAAGATGTCTTTATATTATGTCTGTCTGTGTTTGCTTGTACTTTGTAAATAAAATGTAATTCTTTTGACAAGTTTATCTGGGGAAAGAGCTAGGGGTGCACGGTTTCAGAAATGAAGAGAGAAACAGTTCACTGGGGGTTGGGGAGACTTGGATTTTGGTCTTGAATTTGACATTAAATTGCGATGTGACCTTGGGCATGTCACTTAACCTCTATACACTTTGAATCTCTGTTCTCTAATATAAAAAGTATGACCTGCTTCAGGTTCCTTGTCAGCAATGTTATTTCTATACCAAATGAGCAGGAAGAGAGATGTATCTGGGAGATAAACTCCTATATTTTTATGGCCCAGTTTTTTTCTTTTTTTCGCAGGTGTCACAATGGTAAAGAATCCACCTGCCAATCCAGGAGACACAAAAGACATAGGTTTGACTCCTAGGTCAGAAAGATACCCTAAAGTAGGATATGGCAACCCACTTCAGTATTCATGCCTGGAAGATTCCATGGACAGAGGAGCCTGTCAGTTCATATGTGCATATATGCATGTTTATGTTCATATGTGTGCATGCATATGCACATGTGCATTTACCACCTGAAAAACCACTTACCTGTTTTTTTTTCTAAATTGACTTCTTTTCTCATGTAAATTAATTTTATAAAAGATGACTGATCTGTGCAGAAGAGAGACTTCTGTATTGCTTTCTATAAACAGAATTTCATAAACAAAAATAAATATGGTAAAAACAGTGTACCAAATTCAAGTTAGATCCTGTTGCTTATGGCAAGTGCCGAGCCTAGGCTTGATCTAGCATTATTTGAAAATAAAGAGATTAACAATTGGCAGGGAGTGTTGAAGACCAACTAACACAGTTCTCCTTGCAATCAGGAAAAGAGCAAGCAGTGCGAACAACTGACCTCCTCACAGTGGGAGTCAGTGCTATTTAATGCCATACCTGAGTGCATGCTTCCCACTTCAGTTGTATAAGAGGAAAGGGGCAGATATATATATGGTCCAGGATAGAAGGCTCTGTGATGCGAGCTAATTGCTGGGTGCAATGAGAACTCAGGGGAAAGGATTTAACCCAGGCATAGAAGTGAGGACATCAGGAAGTGGTCCCCAGAGGAAGTGACATCTAAACTGAATCCTGAGAAAGAGATTTCTATTTAATTCTAGCTGATGCCTAGGCGATTGACCGACGGGGTATGTGTCAAGAAAGGTCCAGAGGGTGGAGAGGGCTTGTTTTCTGAGAACAGCAGTGAGTTGAGCAAAGCTGAAGCAGAGTCAGGGAGGTAGAGAGGGGAAGTGAGAGAGGACTCCGGAGATGGGAGATGGAAACAGACCCTGAGGTGAGGGTGAGCCACAAAAAAGTTCTAAGCAGGAGAGAGAGAGCATGCTCAGATTTGTGCTTTGGAAAGATGAATCTGGAAGCAGTATGAGAATGGATTACAGGTCAGCAGGAGGGTAGGCAGGAAACCCATTAGCTGGATATTGCAACAACGGCACTCCAGCTTTTGTTTGGATTTCACCAGTTTTCCCCCCTTAAGTCCTTTTTGTGATCCAGGATCCTGGATATCACATTTCATTTAAGTTGTCATATTTCCCTAGTCATCTCTGATCTGTGATAGTTTCTCAGTCTTGCCTTGTTTTTTAAGATCTGAACTTCCTTTCATTTTGATAGTTGCTGCCATTGAGATGTATGGATGAGGAGAAAGGAGGAAGCAAAAATTCAAGGGGATAAACCCTGCCCTCACCGAGTTCTTAGTTGGGGGCAAGGAAGTCATGGATACTTGGGTTAGAATCTGTCTCTTACTAGCTGTGTGACCTTCAGCAAATTAATTTCTCTGAGCCCAAAGTTGTAACATCATATAAGACAGCACACGTAAAAGTACCAAGCACTCAATGCCTGGCACACAGTGTAGACACTAGATGAACTGATTAACTTATTTACATTCTTTATTTTATAGATGAGGAAATGGCTGAGGCACGTCTGTCTTTGTGGACAGGCCTTTACCTGAGGAAGAAAGAAGTCTGATCCAAGACTTAAAACAAATGAGGCTGTTTTTAAAGCAAATAGTTTATGTTCTTAAAAAGCACCGATTATGACCCAGCCATTAGTTTACTTAAAGTTAAGATTAAACTCTTCTTCATACTGGGTCTTATTTGCCACTCTGCAATTCAGTCAGTTTTTTCTTTCTTTCTTTTTTTTTTTTTTTATTAGTTTTGCCATACAATGACATGATATCACCATGGGTTTACATATGCTCCCCCTCCAGAACCCCCCTCCCTCCTCCCTCCCCCCGGGAAATCTCATTGCACCAGCCCCTAGCATCAATCCTGGGCTGGCGATTGATTAGACATATGATAATTAACATGTTTCAATGCCATTCTCCCATACATCCCACCCTTTCCCTCATCCACAGAGTCCACGAGTCTATTCTATATATCTGTGTTCCTTTTGCTGTCTCGCATGCTGGGTTCTCATTACCGTCTTTCTAAATTCCATATATATGCGTTAATATACTGTATTGTTGTTTTTGCTTCTGGCTTACTTCACTCTGGATAATGGGCTCCAGTTTCTTCCACCTGAGTAGAACTGATTCAAATGAATTTTTTTTAATGCTGAGTAATATTCCATTGTGTATATGTACCATAGCTTTCTTATCCATTCGTCAGTTGATGGGCATCTAGGTTGCTTCCATGTCCTGGCTATTGTAAACAAAGCCGCGATGAACATTGGGGTACACGTAGCTCTTTCAATTCTGGTTTCCTCGGTGTATATGCCCAGCAGTGGGATTGCTGGGTCATATGGCAGGTCTATTTGCAGTTTTTTAAGGAACCTCCACACTGTTTTAAAATTAAAAGCTTCTGCACAGCAAAGGAAACTAAAAGCAAGATGAAAAGACAGCCTTCAGAATGGGAGAAAATAATAGCCAATGAAGCAACGGACAAACAATTAATCTCAAAAATATACAAGCAACTCCTGCAGCTCCATTCCAGAAAAATAAACGACCCAATCAAAAAGTGGGCCAAAGAACTTAACAGACATTTCTCCAAAGAAGACATCAAAATGGCTAACAAACACATGAAAAGATGCTCAACATCACTCATTATCAGAGAAATGCAAATCAAAACCACAATGAGATATCACTTTACACCACTCAGAATGGCTGCAATCCAAAAATCTATAAGTAATAAATGCTGGAGAGGATGTGGAGAAAAGGGAACTCTCTTACACTGTTGGTGGGATTGCAAACTAGTACAGTTTTTTCTTTCTTTTTGGTGTAAACTCTGAAGTTCAGAAATGCAGCCAGAGGCTGGAAAAGCTGGTCCTGCACTCAAGGAGGTCTGGGTCTTAAGCTGGCTGAGTCACTGGACGAGTTAATCTACATTCTTCAGCCTCAGTTTTAACTCTGCTTCAAGTTTTACTTGAGACCTCAAATGTGGATGACTAGGTATGAACCCTCAATTCACAGAGCTCTCATATTGAAGCAGGACTAAATAGATTCTTAGTAAGTGTATCTGGTTTTCTGGGCTTTTAACGTCTTAAGACAGGGGTGTGTATTAGGGGTGCTCTTCTCTTCGGGTCTTTACCTCTTGGTGCAGACTTACCTCTGGGGCGGGAAAGCATATCTTTCCAAATCTGTGCCCCTCTGGTCTTCCAACCTAGTGAGTTACTTTAGAATTCAGAGGTGTTAGAGGTTGGAGGCTGCTGACAGTCCCAGCTCTGAGAACAGACAGTCGGTTCACCTTCCTCTGAGGGGTGTTGTCTGCCCAGAGAAGCAGAGACAGGCCCCTGTTTCGGGGCTGGGAAAGCTCTGCTGGGCTGTGATGTGTAACAGGGCAGAGGTGGGACCTAGGATAACTGAGTTATGCTGCTGCTCAGCTTAGTTTCTGGGAGAGACTCTGGGAAGCAGGTGGAAGAGAGGGACACTGTGCTTTCAAAATATTTTAAAGGTGGGAACTCTGGCTCCCACTTCTAATGCTGCCTTGGACTCATTGCCCAGGGTGTCAGGATAGCTCAAGGGGTGCATTCTTCCCCAAGCAAGCTTCCAAATAAGGTACTGGTAGGATGGATGAGGTCATGGTGTAGGAGAAGCAAGGCCTTTTCCATTTTACGGTTGTTCTCCATGAGAAAGAGTTCCAGCAGGGGGCAGTAATGTCTCTCTTAAATTGTATCATTACCAGAGTGTGTTTGGGAGCTCTGGATCAGCCTACAGCAAAGCCTTTCAAAACTTTTTTTTTTTCTTAACCATGACACACAATAAGAAATGCATTTTACATTGTATCTCTATGCATATGCACAAACATACATATTATGTTTGACAAAACATTTAGTGCTTACAATATGAAATGCACTTCAATAGAGTCTATTCCATTCATTTTAAAGAACATTCTATTCTAATTAAAAATATTCAGATTATGACCTCCTACATTGATTTCTAGACTTACTAACCTATTGTTTGAAAAGCACAGACTTTGAGGGCTCTGGCGTTTGTTCTTTCATATACATCATTTGCTGGGACAACTTTATTGAGACCAGAGAATGTGTACATTTAAAAATAAAAACAATGGTTGACATTGTGAATGAATATTATGTGCTATCCCCTATGTAAAACTTTTTGAGAACTCTCTCATGTAATTCAACAGCATTTTGGGGAAGATACTATTGTTGTTATCTCAGTTGAGGTTTAGAGAATGATATGTCCAAAGTTAGTACGTGGTTGAGGTGAGATTTGTCTCCCAGATGCTGAAACTAGAATGGAGAAACTATTATGTTATATTGTGCATCTAAGTCAGGTGACACATCTTTGGGACAGATACCACTACTAATATGATCATGAAGAGAAGCAAGGTTAAAACTTGTTTCAGCAGCCTGGAATGCTAGGCTGAAATCAATATAGTGATTCTGGTGGGTCAAACAATTCTGGTGGGTCTAGAACAGGGTTGGAGAGAACTGATTTTCTAGGGGATCTTGAGAAAATATGGAGGTTTTCACAGATTATAGTCAAGTAGCTCAGTTGATAGAGAATCCACCTGCAATGTGGGAGACCTAGGTTCGATCCCTGGATTGGGAAGATCCCCTGGAGAAGGGAAAGGCTATCCACTCCAGTATTCTGGCCTAGAGAATTCCATGGACTGTATAGTCCATGGGGTCACAAAGAGTCAGACACGACTGAGCCACTTTCACTTTCACCCACTTTCAATAGTCCGGAAGAAATGATAGACCATCTTTCCCAGATATAAAATGAGAGGAGAAATAAAAAGCATATAGTCGCACAATGGCGATACATCAGAACAAATTATAAATTCAGTTTTAAAGATTCAGGGGAGGAATGGGATGAATTTGCAGGAGACCCCAGAGTCAATAGTAGAAGATTGTGGACACCTGAGTAATAGAGGCAACCAGGTAGATAGAATTTTGTGGTACTTGAAAAGGCAGCACAGAAGGGAGGTCACAGACATGAGAGAGTTTACCTATTTTTGATATCATGGAAAGCTGGTGGGAATACCCTCGTCTTCCAAATGTGTCTTATGAAACAAAGCTAGAGACAAGCTTATGTTCATGTGGAGATGCTTTAATTCATATGTGTGAAGACTGTTAGGAATAGGGTTGTTGTTGTTTTTAACCGACTCACAGTATTTAGGAATACATTTATTCTCTTAAACTCCTATTTTATTTTTATGTGGGATTGCAAGTTTTTACCTACGCACGTTTTTACCTTTTGCAAATTCTTTATCAATGGAAAGAATTTTAAATCTCTTCTGTTTTTGATTCTAACATTTTAGATCTAGAATATGATTTTTAAACATGATTTATATGACTCAATTACTTTACCTTTCTTGCATGGGCCAAATATTATGTGTGAAAGTGACATTTTTGTTTTTGAACTTTCTTGTAAATTGAGAGCTTTGCTGTTTGCTCATCTGGGAGTGTACTGGACATCTGCTTCATGGAGATGCTCATAGGAGCACCCCTTCTGTCTGCACATTGCCCCAGACAGCAGTGACACTAGCCACATCTGCTTTCTTCCCCAGGGGAACTGCCAAGGGCCAGGCTGAAAGAACAGCTGCACGGTAATCCCGACAACCAATTACTTATTCATGAAACAAACAAAACAGATTTTTGTCTATCCTAGAACATGTAGCTTTGGGACTCTACTGAGCAGAGAAAAGGATAGCCAACAGAGAGATGACATGGAGGATCTGCATTTTTAGTAGTTTTAAAGTTCTAAGGGTTTATTCAGATCTATAACCTGACCCTCTTCCAAGTCCCATGGCATTCCTTTCTTTTCTTTCCAGTTATATAAAGTCTGTGTCTTTCTTTGTTCTTGTTTCTTTACATTAAGCTATCCCTCTTTCATGTGCTCATAGATCCCTGCACTTTTCCATTAGGGCACTTACCACAGTTTATAGTTATACTTTCTGTGTGACGTTAAAAAAAATTCCTGTGCTCCACCTAGATTGGAAGCTCCATTGTTTCAGTCACTCACTTCTATATTCGCAGAGTCATTACCAGTGTCTGACATATGATAGAACCTCAATAAAGGTTCACTGAATGGATTAATAAAAAAATGAATGAGTGAAACTTTCAATTCAGGTTGTGGCCCCTTCTTATTAATTATGAGATGGAGAAAGTATAAAGACCATAATCTACCTGCTTTTTGCTCATGAGAAACATAAGGAATTAGGAGATAAGACTGCTCACATTCATAGCAGGTGCTCAGTAAAAGTTTATTGAGAATAATAGATATAATTTTCATTTGTGTAGGATGTATTGCTATAGATATGTGGGTCTCTTCCTGATTTTCAACTCAGTACCAATTATGATCAGAGATGATCACAGTCTTTTGCTGAGTCCCTACCCTGTACTAGGCATGGTGCTGAATGATACACTTATGGTATTTGACTGGATCCTTCAAATGACCCTACAAAGAATGTGTTATTATTCCCACTTTCCAGATGAAAGAGTACAGGTTCAAAGAAGTTAAGACACTTGCAGAGATTCAAAACCAGTTCTATCTGATCTGAAAAGCAGTGCTTTCAATAACCATGTAATTCCAGTTTCACATTTTCTATTTAGAACTTAGGATCCTAAAGAGAATGATTTCCCTTATGAACACTTGATGGTTCCCCTTCGTCTTAAGGAAGTGAATGATCAGGAAACTCAGTTTATATGAGCATTAATTTACTAAGCATTACAGGAAATCTCTTTAGTTCTGAAAGTTCTTTGTAAGTAAGGGCAGCATGGAACAGTTGAAAATTTAGGATGTCTTGAAGCCTGAGTGGACAGTGTTGTTTCAGACTTCCAAGGCTTTTTCCTGGGTGAATCATAATTTGGGGCTGTGGTGAGATGTAGGACAAAAGACCTGCCTTTGAGTATTTGTTGGTCTTCTTGGGGGAGAATGAATTCACATATGAGAAACTCGTGGAAGGAGAGTCTGAATTGGGGCTAGCTCCTATGGGACAATGGAACAGAACCATCCATCTCTTCATCCATCCAACCAACCACTCACTCAACCAACCAGTATTCAACATCTCTTATGTGCTAGGCTCACATTCCAGTGAGCAAGGTAATCAAGGTTCATGACCTCAAGGAGTCTATGGACTCTTGGGTGGGCCAAGATCCCAGATATGCGGTCCCATTATATCACTGACTCCTCTTAATGGTCTCACCCTACCCAGGAAGTAACTGCATAGTATAATTGTTCATATAGAACACATGAGGAAACAAGTTCAGAGAGGTTAAATAAGAAATTAACTCTTCCCCAAAGTCCTTCAGGTGGACAGTGGCAGAGTCAGGATATCATCTGAGCCTCATCCAGACTGCAGGTATTGCATAAAAACTGAAGCTTGACATTGGCTAAATTTCATGGAATTTCAGCTGTATTGATCTTGTTTACCTGAACATCTTGCCCAAGGTGAATGGTGGTACCATTGAACAGTTTCACTGCTTATCAGAGAAGCTTTTAAGCTCTTGGTAAAATGAAGGTGATAATAGTATTAATAATTCTTTGTGGGATTTTTGTGAGGAATAAGTGAGTTAATATATGTAAAGTGTTTAGATTAGTGCCTGGTATGTGTCATGTAAGTAGTGGTTATGATTGCTGTGGTTCTATTGACAGGCATTTGAGAAGAGTATTTAAGTGAAGAAAATAATGAATTTCAGCTTGGAACACGTGGAGCAAGCACTTAGAGTTTGCATCCAAATGGATGTGAAACCAGTTTAATGTCCATATTGTCCACTTGACATTATCCGCCATGGGGTCAGAGATTGCCTGGGTCACCCTTGTACCTACAGCAAGAGAACAGTGCCTGACTCACAAAAGGTACTCAATATTGATTTATTGGATAAATGATTGAAAGAATATGTGATTGCATGGTAGGCATTATTTAGGATATAAGTTATACATGGGTAAAATAGTAACTAAGTATACCATAACTAAGTATGGTCCCCCTCTCCCGAAAAGGACACCAGCAAATGAGAAATAGAGAGGAATGCAAGTGAGTGTGGTCTTCCTACAGAGACTCCAAACAGTGTATTGCCTAGGAAGAAGTGGGGTCATTCTTTCTCCAATTCTTGCGTGAGCTGTCTTTCCAGGGCTCTGAGATGTCCTGGGCCAGGGCTTCACAGTGCCTCAGCGTTCTCTGCCAGCCAAACTATGTTGCCAATAGTCATTAAAGTAAAGAATCTTTCTTCTTGTCCTTTGACTTCAAACTGGGTCAAAGGCTTTAGGCTGGTGTGAAAATAAATAAAGGCCCAGAGCAGACAAAGGCCATTCTGCAGCCAGCCGTCACTGTAAACACTGGCCTTCCTTTCCTCTAGTCTGAAGCTTCCAGTACTTCCCTGGGCCCATCATGACCTCAGTTGGCCTAATGGCCTGGTGGTTGCAGCAGGTCCTGGTGGTCTTATGGTAAGAGATGGGAGGCTTCTGAGGGACGTCAGAGGTAAGTGACAACTCTGGACATGTGTGGGAGAATGCATACTCAAGGTTATGATACATTTAACTTTTATGAAGGATGTACAACACCCAAATTATAAATAATAAAATGTAATTGCTAAGGTAAATTCCATATTGATTTTCAGACAATGCATTCCTTAATTTATTCAGAAATCTTGTAACTAGAGTCAATCATGGTTGCAGTTGGGTAAAAAGAACAGTTTTGACATGATTGTTCATTGATATTTTCATTAACAAGTAAAATAAAAGTGAAACAACGAAGAGCTTGGAAACCACTCATTTGTCAATAGTGTGAGTGACTTTTTTGCTGAGTTCAAAATAATATTGCCTGTTTTTAGTGCTTATCACTGTGGAACAGCTCTACACTTGCGTCTTTAAGTATAATCTACATTATTAGTTTCACTTTCTTAAATCTAGACAATCAACAGAACCATAATTAAGTCTCTGTTTGTAGCATTTGCAATTTTCTGTGTTATAGCTACTCCTACTTTGGCTAATTTCAATCTACTAGTGTGGTGTTACTGAATATGGGGCTGGGAAAGATATGCACATCACCATATAGTGACTACCATACAGATATGATAGATGTGAACAACCTTAGAAGCAGATTCTACTAAACTAATCAGGAAGTGATGAGTTTTGAATATTTATTACCTCTTTTTTAAGGTGGTATATTTGATCATAAGTTTACATTTTTTATGTAATTTCACTTTTAATAATGGCCGTGTTTAACACCCAGCTCATCAAATTCTTAAAATTTAATAATTGGCTTTCAGGAGTGGGTTTGAGCCAGCTCTGGCATACCACTGACTCCAGCCTTGTTCAAGAAGATAAGAGAGTGCTCAGGCACGAGGCCCAGAGGTCTGGTGGCTAAGCCAGTGCCTAGCACTGGAGATGACCTGGGGCAAGTAACTCCTGGGACTACCAGAAAAGGAAGACAAAGAGGAAAGAGACCGCTCTTGTTCAGGAAGAAAAGTAAATTCTGGAACCCCTTTGCAGGTTTGAGAAATTCTTCACTCACTCCACCCATAAAGATAACATTTACTCCTTGATGTTTTGTGCCTTTATGGAACTTGTAGGATTAAAGCATGCCTAAAATAGTATAGTCTGTGCTAGTTGCTTGGTTTTTCAAGTGAGCTTTGCCAAGTCAGTGGCTATGTCAGTTTGTCTGCCTCATCAGAGCATCGCCTGCAAATGATTGCAAATCCTCACAAAAGACTACAGGAAGTTTTGATCTCCCTATATTAGCACTTTCCTTTTGACATGTGTTTAGCATGGCAGACATTTTGACCTCTGTCCTTTGGCACTGAGGATGCTTTGACTCCATGTTTATAACTAGCACCAATATGGTTGAATTTTTGTCAAGAAAGTATTTTTCTTGGTCTCATTAAGCCATTTTAATTTCAAAGTCAATGTTCAATATAGTGCAGTGAAACTATTTCTACTTTTTCATTTATTATTTTATCAAAATCAATTTTACAGGAATTCACTCCTTTATGTGAATTTTTACAAGGAAGGCTTAATTATCAGTTGTGATTTATCTGTATCAAATGTAACTGTATCAAATTTTAGCTTCTTCCAGAGTGAATTTTATACAGTGGCTTTACTTCTACTAAGTCCAGTTTTCCTGAAACACATTGGGTTGATCTGAACTTTGTCAGTACAATGTGATTCAATGTTTAGTCATTAATATATTTTGCTTTATGTAGTTTAGTTGTTGTCAGTTTTCTTTTGAACTGATTTTTTTAAATAGAACAATGAGACAGAAATTCCCAACTACCTTAGGCATCTATAGAAATCAGGAGTCAAGCTAGTAAAGGCAGACTGGACCAGATATGAATGAAATGCCATGGGCTAAGTTTTCGTGAATAGCAGACAGGCAGATCAGTGGTAATTATCAATGACAAGAACTTTAGAGAAATGACGAAATGCCATTTTGCTTTAAGTATGAAGCATGACGATTTTCTAAAACTACCCAAAGTTTGTGAGCTGTGTGTGTAGTCCCCATTAAGGCTTCTTGACCCTGGCAGGCCCTTGATGCATTGTTGAAGAGAATTGAGTTGAATGGGCATGATGTAGCCAAAGAGCCCAGGCTCTGGGTCAGGTGATGTGGGGTCTGATCCCAGCTCTGTCTCTACTTGCTGTGTGTACCTGGTCAGCTCTATTTTCATCTGGTGGTCTCAGTTTTATTGACTGTCAAAACATGCATTGATCTCTAAAAGTTTTTAGACCTCCTTGGATATCTGAAGAAATCTATGACATATGTTTTCAGAATTACACACACCCTTATTTTGCATGTAAGTTTGGAGAGCTTATGTGCCCTTTAATGGCTGCTCAAGGATAATGAGTTAAGAACACCCAACCCAGATGATCTGTTAGGACCTGTATGGCATTGACATGCCAGTACCTAGGTAAGTGATATGTATGTACATCTGCCAGGTGATGCCTAAGAGCTGACACACATACTGTTGATGGCATAGGAATGGAGAAATCCTGAAAAGAAGGATCTGGAACCCTTAGTTTGCATGACAGGTTCATTAGTATTTTCATTAATAATATTAATTATTAAGAGCATAGGCCTATGGATTGAGCTGCTTGGGTTAAAATCCCAGCTCTGTCTTGGGCAAGACACTATCTGGGCCCCAATTTCTGCATCTGTAATATTGGAATATTAATAGTACCAACTTCATAGGGCTGTTGTATGAAACAGTAAGATATTATTACTTCTTACTACCTCTTAAAGGAACCAATGCTCAGAGAATTTTATATCAAAACATGTGGTTGTATTACAGTCCATGGCCTTCAGAGACCATCTAGTTCAACCCTTCATTTTACCAAAGGAGAATCAGAAAGGGAAGAGCTGTCTCCAAGTTCACCCAGCTCACTGGAGTCTGTGTTGCTCTCTGAAACTACCCTTAGACACTGGGAAAAATGTCAACTCACATGATGTCATCGGCATGCCACTTTTCAAGGCAAGAGGAGGCCCGTCTCCTCTGACCAAATCCCATGTGTTCCTATGATGTGTTTCCATGTTTCTATTGAGTTCTCTGATGCCAGCTGTTTCTGCTTTGAGTGTAGAGTGATTCAGGGCATGTTGGACATTTGAGGGTATGATTTCTACAAAAGCAATTTGTAAGAGCTTCTGATTCTACCTGGAAATTAGTCACCCCAATTCTAATAACAAGGCTGTTATGACCCCGGCTTTTGTGACTGGTTACCCCTCCCAGATCTGCAACATCTAGGGGTTGCTTAATGTTGCCACCAGTCAAAGAACTGGAGCTTCTGGGGGAAACTTTTTTGACCTAATCACCTTAGTATCTGACTCAAGGTAAAAATTAAGGTGGAAGCCCACCCAAGACATTTCTCAATTCTACTGGGCACCCAATAATACAGGATGGTCCCTGAAGACTGGCGTTAACTTTGCTGTCGAGGGACTGTAGATTATAGAACTGGTAACGGCTTGTGTTGCTACTCTCTCAAAAGAAGTAGACTCCTTCCTCTGAGCCCACCCATTAGCACATTACCCACCCATGAGTACTTCACTTCCCTGCTGATTTCAGTAGCTGGTAGGAGGTTGTGAGAAGAACACTGCCACCCCCTAAGGGGTCCTCAGCAGGGCACCCAAGCTCTACAAGTCTTGGTATCCTTGTCTCTATGGCATAACTGTTTTGAGAATTAAATAATAATTACAAATAACATTTTTGAACACTTAACAATCACAGTATTATTATTAAGAGTATTAACCAAGGGCTTCCAATTTGTCTTGCACTGTGTCATGTGCTTCACAGGGATGACCTCATTTAATTTTCAGAAACATCCTCTGGGGAGAGGTGTGTCCTGTCACCCATAGAGATGAGAAAGCAGGCTCACAGAGGTGAAATGAGCTGCCCAAAGCTGATGAAGGACAGACAGAGGGCTTGAATGCAAGGTAGTCTGACTCCAAGCTCTGAGCAAATGTCCATCATGCTCTCTTGCTGCCTCACTTCCTCTCTGCCGTGTTCACCAGGTATCAGGCCTTGCAGCATCTTAAAAGCGTTTGTAATAAATACATTTATCCTCACACTAAATATAGTGTGTGTGCTCATAAAGAAGAAAGAGTCCTTTATACATGCTCATTTTTGCCTCATGTGAAGTTATCTGACTTCAACAGTGGATACCCCTGGTGTTTTAAAGGGCCATAAAGGTTTTGGGGAGTTCAGAGGGATTGGGGTTCTGAAAGGCCTATGGAAAGTGTTGACAGATGTTCAAAAAAACTCTGCTCTGGGTTTTAGGACAGTAATTTTGTGTGAGACTTGGCTAGAACCTCAGACTTGAAGTCAGACCAACTGTGTTCGGATACACTGGGACCTTGCAGACATGACTTAAGTTATTTGCATCTCAGTTTTCTCATTCTAGAACAGACCTTACAGAGTTGCTCTGAAAATTGAGAGAGATAGTGATTTTAAATAGCCTACAGTGTTGTATGTAGAAAATATTTAACAACTAATAGGTATTATACATTTTATTCTGTGTACTATATAGTAAATAACACCAGCTAACATTTAATGAGCACTTGCTATGTATCAGTCATTGGGTTAAGTATTTGGCATGCATTGACTTAGTTCATGTTCAAAACAACTTTGAGGATAGGTACTATTAATATCTCCATTTTACTGATGGGAAGCCAGAACTTGGAGAATTTCAATAATTTGCCTAAGATCTCACACTTTGTGAGTCATAGGGGTGGGGTTTCTGACCTCAGAGCCCATGTGCTTTCCAGGCTGTCCTGATAACTTTTGCTCCTGACTTGGCTTCTTTGCAGTCTGGTCTCCAGGTAACCCTAGTCATCCATTCAAGTCTCTTTTCAGTTAATTGACAATACAATGTAGTGTGTTTGTGTGTGTGTGTGTGTGTGTGTGTGTGTGTGCTGACAAAGGCAAACTTATCTGGGAGGAGAAGTATGAACATTTACTCATGAGGAAACAGGCTCAGAGTCACATGTTTGCATTTCCAAAGAGGAACTATTGATGATTATCGTAATATAAATATACTTTATTTACTTATTTTTGAATATATTTTAAATGGCAAATGTCCTAGAGGGAAAGAGGGACTGCAAGTATGACTAGAGATAGGAATAAGAGAAAAAGAACAAATAGAGCAACCCACCCCCCTGCACATTCTACCATGAAATCTCATCTAAGGCTGTCTCAGTTTCTCCAGGATGGTTTGGCTGTGAAAGAATGCAGAGAAAATTGGTTTGAAGGGGCACAGATGGAATGAAAGGAAAGGTTGTTTAGAACCAACTCATTGAGGAAAAGCAGCCCCTACCCTTTTCAACATGTGCACGCACACACACACACACACACACACACACACACAAATGTGTGCACACATTTATACCATTCCCTCCCCTCCAAGAACCCATTCTTTTCTGTTGTGCATCCCATTCTCTCCCCAGTGCATATGGACTGATCCATAGGAACAGTTCCTAAATGTCCTGGTTACTATTCAGTTCATGCCTGCAGCCTCTGAGTTCCTGATTGTTGAATCTCCTGGGTCCCTATGATTGCCTTTTGTGTCCCTGTCCAAAGTCTCCTGAGTGGATAATCCCCAGTGACCGTGCACATGAGGATGGGATAAAACTTACATGGGGAAACTACCAGTGCAATCTAGACAATACAGAACTCTGTCAGTGACTGTACTAATATAAATAAGCAGTCTGAACTTGTCAGCACTTTGCAGTTTCCCAAACTCAGATTCAAATTCTCTCCTCAGGATGATCCTCAAGAATACATAGTTATTTTGGCCAAGCTATGGCTCCTGCTTAATGATTCAATAATTGAGGTGTGATTTCTGGATGTGTGGTAATTCAGAGATGTTCCCAGCTGTGTTTCTGTTGCTTGAGAGGTAGACCTAGGTTCGTAGCTCAGAGTGTTTAATATCTGTGAAACTTTAGCAAATCACTTAACTTTTCTGAGCCATGGTTCTTTCAGCTGTAAAGTGGGGATAATAAATAACAAACCTTGTATTTATAATAATAATAAACAACCTTGTATCATAAGGTTCTGAAGTTAATGAGTAAATGCATCTAAAACACTTAGCACAGTGCCTGGAATACAGGAGCCATAACTTAACAAGCAATTCATAAGCAGAATTTAGTGACTCAAAAAGGAACCAAGAGAAATTTAAAGAAAATAAATTACAAAACAATGACAACATCAAATTCTTCCATGATCCAAGATATTTGTTTTCTGTGTATTTGTGTGTGTTTCTATGAGCGTGTGTTTGAGGTTTCTCATTTCTGTCATGATTGGGTTCAGTAGGGCACAACTAGACCAGATAAATCAGCATCTCAAATCCAAAAAAGAAAGTGAAACTAGTACCCTAGACAATGAGTCATGGGGATTATGTTTTTTGAAACTTGAGAAAGAATATGTGCTCCTCTTTGGTATGAGATGCAGCTTGCAAGATGCAGATTTGACACAATATTTCAACTTCCCCCCAATTCCTATAATTTAATGGAAAGATTATTTGAAATCAGGATAATTTTGAAGAACGTAATTGTGAGAGCTATAGACCATAATCGCAGACATGTATTTGAAGCCAAATTTATAAAACTAGTTTTATATTATATTTTTAAAAACTCAGCCTCATCGTTTTGCATTCAGTGCAAATCTTTTCAAATTCAATAGGAGAAAATCCTAACTTCAAAATTTAATTTAAAAGTATTTAAAACAAACTCAGCTATTTGTAAACTTCTGCTAGGATGGGGCAGAGTCTTGCATAAATGAGCATGAATGACTTATGAGAGCAACTCAAGGTCATAGAAACTTGTAAAGGAATTTGAGGCAGTGTTCCAGTTATTTATGGAGAAGGAAATGGCATCCCACTCCAGTATTTCTTGCCTGGAAAATTCCATGGACAGAGGAGACTGGTGAGCTATAATCGATGTGGTCTCAAAGAAACAGATATGACTGAGTACTTGTGACATCCAGTTACTTATTGTATCAAAACTTTGTGACTTCAGGTAACACCTTATTATTTCTCTTGGCCTGGTGGATTACTAGATTCAACCAGGAAGTTCTCTCTTGAGGTCTGTTATGTAGTTGCAGTCAAATGGTGGCTGGGACTAGAGTAATCCAAAGACTTGACTGGGCTGGGCATCCACAATGGCTACCTCGTAAGCTAGGGGTGGATGCCAGCTGCTAGCTGGGAGCTCAGCTGTGGCTGTGGTGTGCTGAGACGTGGCCTTTCCATGGAACTTGGGCTTCTTACAGCATGGTGGCTGGGATCCGAAAGAGAGCATTCCAGGAACTAGCTTTCCAGGAGTCTAAAGTGGAAACTACAAGAGTTACTATGACTTAGCTTTATACGTTACACAGTGTTACTTCTGCTGCATCCTGTTGGTTGTACAGGTCTGGCTTAGATTTGATAAGGGAGAGGACTACATGGTGGCATAAATACTGGGATGTGTAGTTCACTGGGGTACATCTTTGAAGATGAGATAGAGCCTACAGGGGCTTTATGAGATCAGGTGGCATTCCCATCTAGGGGAGGATTTTTGAAAATTACTTTCATTTCCATGGAAAAAAGAGAAAGGTGCTTTGTTGTCTGCTGTTCACAAAATCCAGTGGTTTCCTTGAAACTTCCACCATGGAGCTCCTAGCACACATGCACAGGTTTTTATTATCTAGTGAGGCTGGAATAAATCAACCTTATCTCTAAGAGATGCCACAATGATAGTAAACAGATTACCTTTTCTGCCCCTATATGGGCATGACTCCGCCCCTGGCCAGAGGCAGGTGCTACAGCAACCTCAGGCTTTTCTTGTGGGCATCTGGAGGAGTGGTGAAAGTAAGAGATGGGTTTACCTTTAAGTGCACTCTGTATAAAAACTTACATGGTCCATAGAATGATTTTTAGATGAGAAAACCCATGTTCTAAAGAACCTCCTCAGTTTTCGGCTGAGGTCTGGAATGAGGATGTGACTTGGTGATATTTATATACTAGTTAAGTGGTGTGAGAGTGACCAGAACTTTGTTTTAAGTTTTAATCTGATGATCCTCACAGAGTCACTCCACTGCCTTCCTTGTAAGGTTTCCCTTTGTTTCTGTACTGGCTGGGACCTAGGTTTTTTTTTTTTTTTCAGACTTTGTATGTAGTGAGGCTCTCAGAAAAGTACCATAAGGTAGCTTGAGTAGGAAACCCAGTCGAATTCATAGAATTTATATGAAATGTACCTGAGAACATGGATGTAAAGACCACACAGGTCTCTTCTGGAATGGTGCTGGGAGCTGGAGGCCCAGGCTTACCTTGCCTTGAAAAAGCCATGGGAGGGTTTTGACTTAGGTAAATAACGCCACATTTTTTCATGCACTCAGTAAATAGTTATTAGATTTCTTCTATGAGCATCATATCATCCCAGATTCTACAAATAGACCAGTGAGCAAAACTCACAGAATCTCTGACCTCCAGAGAGAATATTCCTACAGATTCCCAGTGGTGGCAAATGGAACCAATCTTTGTTCAGAACAAATAAGTTGGCAATTATATATTTTTTTTCCTCCACATGGATGAGTTACAATGGTTAAAATTCTAATTAAATTTAGAAGCATTTGCTTTACACATTTCTTCTAAAAAGTTAGACTAATAAGATGACTGTGGAATCAATATAAAATTAAGAATTTCAAATGTGAGAACTAAACACAATGAATTCCCATGAAAGAGATTAGTTACTGAGTTAATTCTTCATTTTCCAAAAATCTTTTCATAAACAATAGCTCCCTGGCATGAAACTAGAGTCTTTGAAAACTCTGCCTCTCCTCAGAATTCTTGATATTACCTCATCTTGTTGCATTGTTAAATAATCTCAACACTTTTGGGTGTAACTGATTTAACAAGTTAACACTTGATGCTATTTAGACAATGTGTCCCTTAGAGGAGCAAGACGGAGCAGGACTGGGCAATGACGGGATGGAATGTGATTTAGGCCCCTTGAGTCCGGTTCCCTGAGCAATTATCTTTCTCCCATTGGGCTTGTGATGCCTTCAAGTCACCCAAACAAACAACTTAAAAAGTTGTCTGAGAAGGTATCTGTTGTTTAATCAAAACTATTGTGAGCATGAATGATTTGACTAATGTCTGTTTTTCCAATCATCATTCAACAAAATTTTATTTAGGAGTTACTGTGTGCCAGGTACAGGTAATGTAGTTAACAGTGGTTCCTACCCTGGCAGAATTTAACTTCCACTGGGACAGAGAGACAGTACAAAAAGTGGGTGAAGGTGGGAATTAGTACCAGGTAAGAGTAAAACAAGGGCATGTGATAGGGAGCAATTCAGTGTTCGTATGAGCTGAGTGGTTATTCCATTGTGGTGGGGACTACCCTAAAATTTCAGTTCAGTTCACTTTAGTCATTCAGTCTTGTCCAGCTCTTTGGGACCCCATGGACTGCAGCACACCAGGCCTCCCTGTCTCTTACCAGGGCCTGGAGCTTACTCAAACTCATTGTCCATTGAGCCACTGATGCCATTCAACCATCTCATCCTCTGTCATCCCTTCTCCTCCCGCCTTCAATCTTTCCCAGCATCAGGGTCTTTGCAAATGAGTCAGTTCTTCGCATCAGATAGCCAAAGTATTGGAGTTTGAGCTTCAGCATCAGTCCTTCCAGTGAATATTCAGGACTGATTTCCAAAGGACTCTCAAGAGTCTTCTCCAATACCACAGTTCAAAAGCATCAATTCTTCAGTGCTCAGCCTTCTTTACAGTCCAACTCTCACATCCATACATGACTACTGGAAAATCATAGCTTTAACTAGATGGACCTTTGTTGGCAAAGCAATGCCTCTGCTTCTTAATAAGCTGTCTAGTTTGGTCATAACTTGTCTTCCAAGGAGCAAGCATCTTTTAATTTCATGGCTGCAGTCACCATCTGCAGTGATTTGTGAGTCCAAAAAAATAAAGCCTGTCACTGTTTCCACTGTTTCTCCATCTATTTGCCATGAAGTGATGGGACTGGATGACATGATCTTAGTTTTCTGAATATTTAGTTTTAATCCAACTTTTTCCATTCTCCTCTTTCACTTTAATCAAGAGGCTCTTTAGTTCTTCTTCACTTTCTGCCATAAGTGTGGTGTCATCTGTATATCTGAGGTTATTGATATCTCTCCAGGCAATCTTGATTCCAGTTTGTGCTTCATCCAGCCCAGAATTTCTCATGATGTACTCTTCATGTAAGTTAAATAAGCAGAGTGACAATATACAGCCTTGATGTACTCCATTCCTGATTTGGAACCAGTCTGTTTTTCCATGTCCAGTTCTAACTGTTGCTTCTTGACCTGTATACAGATTTCTCAGGAGGCAGGTAAGGTGGTCTGGTGTTCTCATTTCTTGAAGAATTTTCCAGTTTGTTGTGATCCACGCAGTCAAAGATTTTGGCACAGTCAATAAAACAGAAGTAGATGTTTTTCTGAAATTCTCTTGAATTTTCGGTGATCCAATGGATGCTGGCAATTTCATCTCTAGTTCCTCTGCCTTTTCTAAATCCAGCATGAACATCTGGAAGATCATGGTTCATGTACTGTTGAAACCTGGCTTGGAGAATTTTGAGCATTACTTTGCTAGTGAGTGAGATGAATGCAATTGTGTGGTAGTTTGAACATTCTTTGGCATTGCCTTTCTTTGGGATTGGAGTAAAAACTGACCTTTTCCAGGCCTGTGGCCACTGCTTAGTTTTCCAAAGTTTGGAATACCAGACCACCTGACCTGCCTTCCAAGAAATCTGTATGCAGGTCAAGAAGCAAAAGTTAGAACTGGACATGGAACAACAGACTGGTTCCAAATTGGGAAAGGAGTACTTCAAGGCTGTATATTGTCACCCTGCTTATTCAACTTATATGAAGAGTACATCATGAGAAATGCTGGCTGGATGAAGCACAAACTGGAATCAAGATTGGCCGGAGATATATCAATAACCTCAGATCTGCAGATGACACCACACTTATGGCAGAAAGCAAAGCAGAACTAAAGAGCCTCTTAATGAAAGTGAAAGAGGAGAGTGAAAAAATTGGCTTAAAACTAAACATTCAGAAAATTAAAATCATGTCATCCAGTCCCATCACTTCATGGCAAATAGATGGGGAAACCGTGGAAACAGTGACAGGCTTTATTTTTTTGGACTAACAAATCACTGCAGATGGTGACTACAGCCATGAAATTAAAAGACTCTTTCTCCTTGGAAGACAAGTTATGACCAAACTAGACAGCTTATTAAGAAGCAGAGGCATTGCTTTGCCAACAAAGGTCCGTCTAGTTAAAGCTATGATTTTTCCAGTAGTCATGTATGGATGTGAGAGTTGGACTGTAAAGAAGGCTGAGCACTGAAGAACTGATGCTTTTGAACTGTGGTGTTGGAGAAGACTCTTGAGAGTCCTTTGGACAGCAAGGAGATCCAACCAGTCCATCCTAAAGGAAATCAGTCCTGAATATTCACTGGAAGGACTGATGCTGAAGCTCAAACTCCAATACTTTGGCTATCTGATGCGAAGAACTGACTCATTTGCAAAGACCCTGATGCTAGGAAGGATTAAAGACAGGAGGAGAAAGGGATGACAGAGGATGAGATGGTTGAATGGCATCACTGACTCAATGGACATGAGTTTGAGTAAACTCCAGGTCCTGGTAAGGGACAGGGAGGCCTGGTGTGCTGCAGTCCATGGGGTCTCAAAGAGTCAGACATGACTGAGAGACTGAACTGAGCTGACTGAGTGCAGCACTTTCACAGCATCATCGTTTAGGACACAACCTAAAATTTGGTTGTGTCTAATTGCTGTTCAAAGCAGTCTTGAGAAGGCAGTTGGGCAGAACAATGAGAGAATTGGACATTGGGTCAGAAGTTTCTGAATTCTCTAACTAGCTTTGTAACTAGTAACTTTGTATGATCTCAACTTTTTTGGGCCTCCATTTCTTTACTATCATTAAGAGTTAAGACTTGGTGGAAGATCTTGAAGGTTCTTTTAGTTTTAACCTTTGAAAATCACATTATCTGAGCTAACATTTAATAATCATATGGTCCATGCTTTAGGTTTGCCTACCTGGGTTTGGTATGATTACCCACAGAAAGCAAAACACTAGTAATATCTGTTTTTTTTTAAATGTTTTTTTATTAATGCTTAGTATTCAACTGTTTTTTGATTCCAGAATTATTTCCCATACATTTTTCTCTTGATCCTCACAAAAACCCTTTAGAGATGAAGAAGTGAGCTTAAAGTAGCTAAAGAACATGTGCAATTTCACATGGGCAGAAAACATGGGGTCTATTGAACAGGCCTGAAAGAGAGACAGTCTATTATGATTAGGTCAAAACAGCCCTACTCAAATGGCCAGATTAGTTTCTTTTTTAAGGCTAGATAATATTCCACTGTGTGTTTATATATGTATAATCTCACATTTTCTCTCTCTATTCAGTTGGTGATGGACACTTAGGTTGTCTCCATACCTTGGCTATTGTGACTAATGCTGCAATGAGCAATAAAGAAAATCCTGCCGTTGTCACAACATGGGTGAACCTCGAGGGTGTTATGCTAAGTGAGATAATTCAGACACAGAAAGGCAAATCCTGCATGATATCACTCAAGTGTGCAGTGTAGAAAAATCAGACTCTTAGAGGCAGAGAGAACATAGTTACCAGGGGACTGGAAGTATGGGGAATGGCGAAATGTTGGTTAAAGTTTCATATATGCAGGATGGGTAAGTACTAGTAATCTAATGTATAGCTTGGTGACTATAGTTAACAGTGCTATACTGTATAGTTGGAAGTTTCTAAGAGTATAAATCTTAATTGTCACTCCCCTCCCTGTACACACACATACAAAGAAAACTATGTGAGGTGATGGATATGTTAATTAGCTTGACTGTGGTAAACAGTTCACAATGTGTATATGTATAATAATCACATTGCATAAAACTGTACATACAATTTCTATTTGTCAGTCATGCCTCAAGAAAGCTAAAAAAAGAAAAAAACAGCCCTACTCAAAAATGTTGAAGCTGTGAACTTTAATTTCCTTTCAAATATCACAGTTTTACATTTGTGTCTTTTTCAAAAATCACACTTGAGCTAGGGCTCTTGAGTCTCATGTCACAAAAATGAGTGAGTGATATCTATAGGTTACTATGCTCTTACCAAGGACACAAAGTCCCCTAAGGCTTAATGGAGATATGATGATATAGCTAAACCTATATAAAATGACATTCAACTTATTTATGAATGGTGACTATATTGTTGCAGGGAATGCAAAATGAAAGTCACTGTGGAAACATTTTGACAGTTTCTTATAAGTTAAACATGCACTCAACCCACACTTGTCCTTCTAGGTATTTGTACTAGAGAAACAAAAACTTGTACAGACAAAAACATGTAAAAAAATGTTTATAGTGGCTTTATTCATAGTTGCCAAAACAGGAACACCCAAATGTCCTTTCTCTGGTGAATGGATAAACAAACTATAGTACATACACACAATGGAGTACTACTCAATAATAAAGAGGAACAGATTCCTGATAGATGCAACAACTTGGATGGATCTCAAATGCATTATGCCAGTTAAAGTGAGTCAGATTTCAAAGGTTACTTTCTGTGTGATTCCCCTGTCATGGCATTTTTAACCAAGTTCAGAAAACAGATCTATGGTTGCAGGTGCTGGGACTGGGGGCAGGGACTGGTTATGAAGGGACACAAGAGATTGCTTGAAGTGATGAGAGTGTTTTGTATCTTGATTGTGGTAGTGATAGCGCAAAGGAAGGCATTTGTCCAAATTCGTAGAACTCTGTAACTAAAATGCCTCAAAAAAGTAGCAATATGCATCTGTGTGCTTTGATTTTAAAATGTTGGAGTGAATAGCTTTCTGTCAAAAAAACTCCCCATTCTTATGCAGCAGTGTCTATTTTTTGAAGATGTCAAATGGGCTCAGAATTAAAATTTCCAACAAGAAGCATCTCAGTTAAACATATCAACTTGTCCAAATTTGGGAAACCATGAAAGCCAGTTTAGAAATAATCAGTGAATAAGCTTTCATTGCTTCAGGCTCCAGGACTCACTCTTTATCTTCTGTTTTTGTAAACTTTTAAAATGATACTGCTATAATCTATTATGCTTTTAGTGTCATTGCTCATTTTGACCACATAAAAGATTGCAGACTCTTTGAGGTCGGAGAAGTGAGTGGAGCATAAGGCACACCAGGTCATATAGGAAGGAGATTTCTCTTTCAGAGTATGTTTTGAGGACAGGTACAACAGCACATTAAATTAAATTAAAAGATGTTTTCTTCTTGGAAGAAAAGCTATGACCAATCTAGACAGCATATTAAAAAGCAGAGACATTACTTAGCTGTCAAAGGTCTGTCTAGTCAAAGCTATGGTTTTTCCAGTGGTCATGTTTGGATGTGAGAGTTGGACTATAAAGAAAGCTGAGCACTGAAGAATTGATGCTTTTGAACTGTGATGTTGGAGAAGACTCTTGAGAGTCCCTTGGACTGCAAGGAGATTCAATCAGTCCATCCTAAAGGAGATCAATCCTGAATATTCATTGGAAGGACTAATGCTTAAGCTGAAACTGCAATACTTTGGTCACCTGATATGAAGAGCTGACTCATTTGCAAAGACCCTGATGCTGGGAAAGATTGAAGGCAGGAGGAGAAGGGGATGACAGAGGATGAGATGGTTGGATGGCATCACTGACTCGATGGACAAGAGTTTGGGCAAGCTCTGGGAGTTGGTGATGGATAGGGAAGCCTGGCATGCTGCAGTCCATGGGTTGCAAAGAGTCGGACATGACTGAGTGACTGAACTGAACAACAACACAAGAGACAACTTTATACATGGACATCACCAAATGGTCAATGCAGAAATCAGATTGATTACATTTTTTGTAGCCAAATATGGATAAACTGTATATAGTCAGCAAAAATAAGACCTGGAGCTGACTGTGGCTCAGGTAATCAACTTCTCATAGCAAAATTCAGGCTTAAAGAAAGTGGTGAAAACCACTAGGCAAGTTAGGTACAATTTAAATCAAATCCTCTATGAATATATTGTGGAGGTGATAAATAGCTTCAAGGGATTAAATCTACTAAACAGAGTGCCTGAAGAACTGGACACAGGTTTGTAATATTGTACAGGAGGAAGCAGACAAAATCATCCCCCCAAAAAAAGAAATGCAAGAAGGCAAGGTGGTTGTCTGAGGTGGCTTTACGAAAATCTAAGGAAAGAAGAGAAGCAAAAAGCAAGGGAGAAAGGGAAAGGTATACCCAACTAAATTCAGAGTCCCGGAGAATAGCAAGGAGAGACAAGAAGGCCTTCTTCAATTAACAATGCAAAGAAATGGAGGAAAACAACAGAAGGGGAAAGACAATAGATCTCTTTAAGAAAATTGGAAATATCAAAGGCACATTTCATCCAAAGATGGGCACAATAAAGGCCAGAAATAGTAAAGACCTAATAGAAGCAGAAGAGATCATGAAGAGATGGCAAGAATACACAGAAGAACTGTACAAAAAAGATCCTAATGACCTGGATAACCACAATGGTGTAATCACTCAGCCAGAGCCAGACATTCTGGAGTGTGAAGTCAAGTGGGTCTTAGGGAGCATTGCTGTCAATAAAGCTAGTGAAGGTGATAGAATTCCAGCAGAGCTGTTTAAAATCCTAAAAGATGATGCTATTTAAGTGTTGCACTCAATATGTCAGCAAATTTGGAAAACCCAGTGGCCACAGGGCTGGAAAAGTTCAATCCTCATCGCAGTTCCTAAGAAGGGCATTACTAAAGAATGTTCAAACCACTAGACAATTGCACTCATCTCCCGTGCTAGTAAGGTAATGCTCAAAATCCTTCAAGCTAAGCTTCAGCATTACATGGACTGAGAACTTCCAGACATCCAAGCTGGGTTTAGAAGAGGCAGAAGAGCCAGACATCAAATTGCCAACATTCGCTGGATCCTAGAGAAAGGAAGAAAATTCCAAAAACAACAACAGCAGCAACAAAAATGCATCTACCTCTGTTTCATTGACTACACTAAAGCCTTTGACTGTGTGGGACATAACAAACTCTGGAAAACTGAAAGAGATGGGAATACCAGAGCATCTTATCTGTCTCCTGAGAAAACTGTATGCAGGTTAAGAAGCAACAGTTAGAACCTTGTATGGAACAACTGGTTCAGGATTGAGAGAAGAGTATGGCAAGGCTGTTTATTGTCACCCTGTTTATTTAACTTATATGCAGAGCACATCATGCAAAATGCTGGGCTGGATGAGTGGCAAGCTGGAATCAAGACTGCTGGGAGAAATATCAACAACCCCAAATATGCGGATGATAATACTCTAATGGCAGAAAGCAAAGAGGAACTAAAGATGAGGTTGAGGGTTTTTTTTTTTTCACCTTAAAAAGCCAGCTTAAAACTGAATATTAAAAAACTAAGATCATGACATCTGGTGCCATCACTTCATGGCAGATAGAAGGGGAAAATGTGGAAGCAGTGACAGTTTCCTCTTCGTAGGCTCTAAAATCACTGCAGATGGTGACTGCAGCCATGACATTAGAAGACAGTTGCTTATTGGAAGGAAAGCTATGACAAAACTAGGCAGTGTGTTAAAGGCAAAGATATCAGTTTTCCGACAAAGGTCCGTATAGTCAAGGCTATGGTCTTTGCAGTGGTTGTGTGTGGATGTGAGAGCTGGACCATAAAGAAGACTGAGTCCAGAAGAATTGATGCTTTCAAACTGTGGTGCTGGAGAAGACTCTTGAGAGTCTCTTGGACAGCAAGGAGATCAAACCAGTCAATCTTAAAGGAAATCAACCCTGAGTAGTCATTGGAAGGACTGATGCTGAAGCTCCAGTACTTTGGCCTCCTGATGCAAAGAGCTGACTCATTGGAAAAGACCCAGATGCTGGGAAAAATTAAAGGCAGAAGGAGAAGAGGGTGACAGAGGATGAGATGGTTGGATGGCATCACTGATTCAATGGACATGAACTTGGGCAAACTCGGGGAGGTGGTGAGGGACAGGGAAGCCTGGTGTGCTGCAGTCCATGGGGTTGTGAAGAGTTGGATATGACTTGGTGGCTGAACAACAACAACAACTAGGAAGAGATTTACTTATGGCACCAAGTTTCTTTGAAAGTAGGAACCCCCACTAAACCTCTAGGTGAATGCAGACATCTACCTTTCTGGGGACGTATGCTAACCAATTCCTTCCCATATCCCAACCTGAAAGGCTATGTCTTGAAAAATAATGAAGTATTGCCCAGTCCAGAGTGAGGCAGAGGATGAGTCAGGGGTTTCATCTTAGTCAAAAAGATGTACCATTTTACATATCTCTTCTTCTCTCTCTGTGGCATACCATTCTTAGGAGTCATGAGCCCAGATAAGGCCCTCAAGTTTCTTCTCAATATAATTCTTAAGGCAGTCACTATCAGTCTGCTGGAGCTGGCATTTATGGGCAGGTCCTTTGACTGCAAGAAACAGAGGTGAAGAAAACTGGCTTAAATAATTTTAAAAAATATATTGGTCCATGTGACTTAGAAACCAACAAGGTTTCAGGAGCATGTTAACAATGTGTGAAAGCTGTTGCCATCTTGTTTCTGCTTTCTTCTATTCCCAAGCTTTATGCAATTTCGTCATTGTGACCAGCAGCTCCGTTACATTCCTCTTCCCCAAGTTTTGACAGTAACGGTAAAGAAAGCATCTTATTTCACAATGCCTTGGACAAAAGCTCTGCGTCTGATGATCACTGGGGCAGGGTAGAATTATACTGTTTGGCCAGCAGGGGACACCTGGACCTAGGGATGAAGCACAAGGGAAGGGGCAGAAACCCTCCCCCACCCCAACCCCTGCACCAAAAATAGGAATGTAGAATATTGTTATTAGAAGGGGAACATTTCAGTTTGGTGAAGTGAAACCAGTGTGTCTTACCTCATTTAAAATCTTACTACTCAGAGCAATTCAGCTCCCAGTTATGCACAAGTGGGAAAAAGGGAGCTCTATTTGGTTTCCTAGAATATCCATCTGGATGAACTGAGTCTTTTGGTTCAGTATGCATTTATGGGCTGCTTCCACCCCACTGAATCTTGTTTCTTGGTGGCTCCTACTCTGTCTCTTTCTGGGTCATCTTTTACTCAGGATCTGGCCTGTCCTTTACTGCTATATCCCAGGCCATAGTCATCTTCATGACCATGTAACCTTAGCAGAGGCAAAATGAGAGCTTCTCAAAATTGACTGTAAAAAAGCAGTTTTAAAAAAGAACACCAATGACGCAAAGTGGAAAAAAGTATTCAAAATGCCTTAATAGGACATATTTTATAGAGCATGTAGTTTAATTCAAATTAAGTAAAACTTAGCCATTGACTATATCCAGAATGTCAGACTAATAGGGGACCTTTAAAAAGTTTCCAGTTCACCCTTATTATGTTATAGCTAGGGGCATTGAAGCCCTGGGAGGGAACAACTTTCCCAAACATCAGCATCAATGTCAATGTCAGTATCAATGTCAGAGCTGGCCCAGGACCAGCGACTTTTCCTAGTTTGGTTCTTTTCCAAACATGATGCTTCTGCTGGTCCAACCTACTAAAATGATCTTTCATAAAACCAAGATATGTTGAAACAGCTCATTTTTTTTTTTAGCAATCTCTATGCAAGCAAATATTTTTTAAAGAAAACTACATAAACATATAATACATTCTCATGGTTCCCAAGTAAAAGATTAATATGGAATAGCATACAAATCCTATCTCCTTCCCTTACCCCTGTTTCATCTATCCATAGCAGTGCTTTTTATTAGCTTCTTGTGTATTCTTCCAGAAATATTTTGTGGATAAATAAGCAATTTAATTACATACTCTCTCCATTTTTTAAACACAAATTATAGTATGCTATATATTTGGCTTTTTCACTCAGGTTGTTATCTTGGAAAACTTTCCATATGAGTATATAGAGAGCATCCTCATTCATCTTTACAGATGCAGAGTTTTCCATTGCACAATGGGGACCCTAATTTATATAGCTGGGTCTCTAATGATGTCAATTTTGATGGCTTGCCATTGTAAACAACACTGCAACAAAAAAACTTTATATAAATGTCATTTCATGTTATTTTACATATATATATATATATATATATATATATATATAAGATAAATTCCACAAAACTAAAATAGAATCTTAAGGGTATGTGCATTTGTTGTTTTGAAAGATGTTGTCAAATGGCCCCCAATAATAGTCTCCTATAAGGTAGACTCTTATAATACTTGAGAGTGCCTTTTTCTCCATGTCTTCTCCAACACAGCCTATTACCAAAATTTGTATCTGTCTTTGCATATTTGATAGTACTAATACAGTATCTCAATATTTTAAAACTCAAACTATAGAAATGCAAACATTAATAACTGAATCTCCATTCCTCACTTCTGAATTCCTTTTCCAGGATACTTTCTATGATCATTTTGATAATAGGATCTCATTAGGTAGCTTTTCTTTTTTACTCAAAATACATCATTAGTTTTATTCAAAACATACAGATCTGCCTCATTCATTCATACAATAATTATTTCCTTAGCATTTATTATGTTTTAGGCCCTGGAGATAAAGCCCTAAACAAGGCAGATACATTCGCTGTCTCAAGGGGCTTGTATTCTGGTTGGGAAGACATGTAGCAATGGATAAACCAAATAGACTATATTATTTAAGAGAATGTTAAGTCCCTTGATGAATATACAGGGTGACTTAGCAGAGGGCCTAAGGTGGGGATACAGCCTGACTCACCCCCTGCGTCTAAGATTGTTAAGGGCAAATAGGACAACGGCTACTAAGGGAGCAAACATTGTTAATAGTAGGAATTTATTTGATCTTGTAATTTTTTATTGGAGTATAGTTGATTTATAATGTTGTGCCAATGTCTGCTGTACAGCAAAGTGACTCAATTATACATTCTTTTCTTTATATATATTCTTTTCCATGATAGTTTATCAAAGGATATTGAGTGTAGTTCCCTGTGCTATACATTAGGACCTTGTGGTTAATCCAGTGTGTGTGTTAGTCGTTCAGTTGTGCCCGACTCTTTGTGACCTCATAGACTATAGCCCACCAGGCTCCTCTGTCCATGGGATTTTCCAGACAAGAATACTGGAGTGGGTTGCCATTTCCTTCTCCAGGTGATCTTCCCAACCAAGGAATCGAACCCAGGTCTCCTGCACTGCCGGCAGATTCTTTACTCTCTGAGCCACTGGGGAAGCCCTGTTAATTCAGTAGTGATTTCTTATTTGTTAGTTTTGGCCTGAACTGACCTGTTGCTTTGGTATTATGTAGACAGAATTCAGATCAGCCTTAAGATCACTTCAGAGGTGCTGAGGTAGACACAGAAAAAGCCCTTCCAGTTTCCCTAGTGGGCTAAAAACACAAATGCCAGTCTAATTCCTGAGGACATGAGCCAAAACTCAGTTAAAAGAAAATGATCTCCTCATTTTCACCAAGCAATAAACAACTCATTGTCTCAAGGTTTAGAAAAGCTCATTTGGATTTGGATTTGGAGTCTAGCCCAATGAGCATCACATGGATTAGGTAGTGGAAAGAGTCCTGCTCAGTGGATCAGGTACAGGGAGCTGTGTTTCTGATTCCTACCCCTTGCTGGCCATGTGACTTTGGACAAGCCTTAGTGGGAGACTTAAAGTATTCTGGGCAGGAAGTGTGATCCCAAGTAGAGTCAGTTCTGACTCTTACTTTTGCTGTGAGTCATGGTTCCTCCTTCATAAACCAGCGAAATCCCCACCTTGGATTTCAGTTCTGGCATAAGTCTTGTATGTATTTAAGTCCTAGTTTTTCTCAGGGAGGGATCTTATTTAGTTCTCACCTCCCTTTACCCGAGGCCCTGGTCCTCTGACCTCCCAGAAAATTCTTTGGTCATAATCAGCTATCAGGAATGTAGTTCAATAACCCTAAGAGCTGGAGAGTGCTGGTTTCTACCTCATCTTGTTGACCTCTATAAGGCTTCTCTTTCCCTGGCTAACCCCCCATTTCTGCATTTCCTCATGCATTGCCTTTCCAGAGTGTTTTCCCAACACCTGTTGCTGTGCTTGACCTGAAAGTTGTCTAGTTTCTACCTTCTTCCCCTCTGGTCCCTACCATGGTCAGATTGAGGGGTTGGATTAAAAGGGGTAGCTTCCAAACAACTTTTTCCTTAACAGTGAGTTTACTTTACACATCACCTTTTAGGTGGAACCCCCAAACAGAAAAGAAAATAAAAGCTGGACCCAGCAAGCACCACAGAATCCTGGAATCCCAAAATTTAGTCCAAAATTCTGAACTAGATGATCTGTCTATCCCCTTCAATTTTCTAGGCAGCTTACAACATTCAGTGGCTGCTAAGATTACACAATGAGACTGGCCAAATCTAGCCTCTAGAATAGAATGTAAATTCTACAGTTCAGAGAGTGGAGACCTTCACTACCCTGTGTAATTCTTGCATCCTCCGTGTAGAAGTGCAGTGCCTGGTATGCCTGGCTGCTTCATCAGTAGTGGTGAATGAATGGATGAGTCTTACTGAAGAGCTTTTATGTTCCTGGCTTCTTCCGGCCCTTAGCTCTCAGAACAGAACTATGAATAAGGCTGACCAACATGGGTCCTTCTCTTATGGAGCTCAGAGTTAAAACAGGGACTTGAACATGAAACTGATGGTCACAGGGGATTAATGAATAATTACAACTATCTGGCCCTACACAGGCAAGAGGACAGAAGTCAGGCAGGCCTTAAAGTGGCCCACTGGAGTAAGGTGCGGAGTGGGGTGGAGGTGGGTCCTGATTTCTGGGCCCACCTGTCTTCCTCATGCCTTGTTTTTGCCACAGAGATCTGGCCTTCATCATCTTGGCTAAGGGAGTGACTGAGGACTGCCTGAGGGGAGGCAGTGACCTCAGCTGCTAAGCTGCAGGAACCCTGCTAAGCTCTGTCACAACTATAGTGAGTGCTGTCTCTGCCTGGAGCCCTGAGCTGGGCAGATACTCATCAGCTGAATGGTCTGTTCTCTCCTCCCACACCATCTTCCCAAACTGTTCTTCCTGCTTAGAGTGGCCACTTCTACCTCTCATTGCCCACCGAAGTCCTTTCTATACTTCAAGGTGAAGTTGAAATACCACCTCCTGCAGGGAGCCTGCCTTGATTACCACCCTCATTTCCTTACCCTGGGAGGAAGTGATCATTTCCTCTGCTGGCCTCACATAGTGCTCTACTTCTCTTGCTGCAATGACAGAAGCAGATTATGGTGTGTATTAGATCATTTATTCATTTATTCTGCAACTGTTTACTGAGCACCTACTATGGACTGGGGGTTGTAGACAAGGTCCTTGCTTTCTTGAAGTTTGCTTTCTTATAAAAGAATCAAGACAGAAAAGTGAATAAACAAATGAAATATTTTCAGGTTGATAAGAGCTAAGAAAAAAATTTAGAACAGAGAGTTTGGGGGTGGATTGTGTGTATGCTGGGTTAGACAGGTCAGTCAGGGTCGGGCTTGCTGAGGAGGTGAAATTTGAGCTGAGCTATGAATGACAAGAAGCAGCTAGCTATGGAAAGAGCCAGAGGAAGGGCATTCCAGGTCAAGGGGAGAGCATGTGCCAAGATCCTGAGGCAGGCAAAAGCTTGGTGTGTTTGAGAAGTAGGAAAAAGGCTAGTGTGGTGGTCATGAGTTTGGACGAGAGAAGTAAGAAGGCATCAAGGAGGTGGGTAGGACCAAGGTCAGCTTGGGCCTCATGGAGTTTGTTAAACATAAGGAACCACTAGACAGTGGTAAGCAGGAGAAAGGTGAGAACTGACTGATGTTCATTCATTCATTCAGGGATGACACATGCCTCATTTGTGATAATACAAAAGGAGGTGCTGAGAACACAGGGACCAGAGATGCTGCCTGCCCTCTAGGTGTACAAGGGAAACAGAGGAGCCTCTGCTGAGTGAAGTCATCCTAAGTGAATGGTCTGGTTTTCTGTTTTGCAGATTCAGATTCTTGAACTGTCAGGTTCCTTTCACCTTTGTTATTGGGAGAGTACACGAGCCTCTGCTGCCATTACCTGGGAGTATGTTAGAAATATGGACTCCAGGGGCCCACTAGACCCATTGATTCAGAATCTCTTCCCTGCATTGAATGGTGCTTACATTAGAGTTTGAGGAGGACTCAATCCAGTGAAGGTATGGAGTAATAGATTCTTCCTAACCAAACTGAGATGGAGAAGGAAATAGCAACCCACTCCAGTATTCTTGCCTGGAGAATTTCTTGTGCAGAGGAACCTGGTGGGCCACAGTCCATAGGGCCACAAAGAGTTGGACCTGACTGAAGCGACTTAGCATGCACACACAACCAAACTGAGAGGATGGTAATGAGTCAGATGCCAGTTTAACAATTCACTGCTACTAACCTCTTACATCAGTGCATCTCAAAAGTTTTAAGTGCATGCATATCATCTGGGAATCTTGTTAAAATTTAGTAGGTTCTGATTTAACAGTTTTGGAATGGGACCCCACGTCCTGTGTATCTCTCAAGCTTTAAGGTGATGCTGAAGCTATTGTTCTAAGGAGCCCAGAGCTTTGCATGAACTGAATGAAGGTCACAGAAGCCAAAGCTGGGTGAGGAGGGTAGATGTGCTTTGGGCCAAGCTGGAGAGACAGACAGGGGCTTGCTCATGCTGCCTCTCTCTGTGATTCCCACAGTGTTTTAATAGTAACTCTGTGGAGTGCTTTCCACACTGGAGCATAATCTGGGCATCAGAGACTGGTTTTTTTTTCCTTATCTGTAGCACCAGCACAGTATCTGGTTCATAGTCAGGATTCACTACATGTAGACTGAATGAGGGCTGATTTGAGATAGGATGGAAAGTCTGAGGAATGGAATCTTTTTGATGCAGCATGTCTGATGCAATCTTTGCTGAACTAGCACCCTCAGTACACTTTACTCCAACGAATTCTGGTAGCAGCTGGGCATATTCCCCAAATTTGAAAACAGCTCCAAAAAAAGTCCTACCTCTGGCTGAGATAAATATAAATCACCATCTCTCCCATATGGAGCAGAGGTAGACAGAAAGTGTTCTGCAAACCAACAGGAGTGTTTGACCAAGACCTAATCAACTTCAAAATAGAAACTGGAACTGAGTGTAAATGACATAAGAAGAAGGACAGGGGCATTTGATTTCTCCAGGAAATCAAATAGGCTGACAGGACAACAAGCACTGGCAAAGAGGGAATCTGGCTCTTGAGCCTAGTGACTGGAAAAAAGTCAAACCCAACCAGGATGAGCAGGCACCCAGGAGTGAGGGTCTGAGTCACCACTAATGAGACATCAAGCCACACTTGGCTTTTCCTGCCCGCCTAGTGAAAACCGTTTGCTCAAATCCCGTTCTATTTCAGGAAACACCAGCTGTATCATAGGAAGTCCTGCTCTTTCCACATTAGGAACAAGAGTCACTTCTCTTTGCTTTTTGGATGCTCACATGACACTTGTCCTAGAGGGCACAAGGCTATTGTGCTGCTCATGTAAGATAGATAGGTACACTCTACCCCAGAAGGTTAGGCAGGCAAGGAGAAGGTGAATCTTAGAGTCTTCACCATAAAGCATGGATTTCAGTCCCTCTGAGAAGCCTTACAATGTTTCTATGCCAGCTTCCAAGTAAAGAGGAAAAGTCAGCCAGGTTTCATGCACTGTTACATCCCCATTTCCCTCTGTCCTATCCTGTGAGAGGTGCTTTGAAACCCTGACCTCATCTTCCCAGAAGGGAGTAGGGATGCTGAAATGTACCCTCTTTGACAGGCAGATGGTTACTGTGCCTCTGGCATCAGTGATTTTCCCTGGGACTGTTGCCAAGAGCTGCTCTTTGAGATGGATTGGGGGCAGGCAAAATGAAGGTGACCTCAGAAGACAAGAGAGGATTTCCCCCTCCTCTGTCTCCTAGACTTGATTTAAAGTGTTACCGTCAATATGTGGTGAGGGCTGCTGTGTATAGGATGCGCATACTGAGAGTTTAGAGGACAAAGTGTCCTTAAGGAGTGGGGCTAGGTATTTTTTTCCTCACAGAATACCTTACCATAGCAAGTTAGCTAAGGATATAGGATATTCAAAAGTTTCTACAAACTTGCTAGGTTTTATTTGGGATTTTGGTGGATATTTCCACCAAAAGAACTTCTATAGCATGTGGAAAATGAATGAATGGAGAAAACAGAAAGAGGAAAAGAAAATTTTTATTTTTGTTAATGAGTGGGGTCACCACGTCTGCCAGTTTGAGATAGATTTTGGTTTCTTCCCATCCAAAAGTCAGGTGGTTCAAGACTGGTCTTCTGTCACGATGAGGAACAAATATATGAATTTATTTAGTTATTTGCTGATCTGCAGCTCACTGTAGTAGGACATACTGGTCTGGATAGAAATGTAGGGAGTTGGGGTTTGGTTTCAGCTCTGCCATTCAAGTGCTGTTCACCCTTGGTCTAGTTATCACCTGTCTCTGGTCCCCAGCTCCTTCTGCAAAATGAGAGGGCTGGATTAGACATGATTTCCCAAAGCCTGTAACTGATTATTACAACAATTAAAAACAATTAAATCACATAGTAGATGACTGTGCAAAATTTCATTCTCCTTTAATCCTCTTGCTTAAGGAAAGGAGAACATCTCAGAGTCGTGTTAATATAGCTCTAACACCTTCTGAATACTTCCTGATCCTACTTTTTTAGATAATGAGATCCGACTTCAGGTTCAGAGTCTTCCTAAGACTGTATGTATGTATCCAGATGAGACTCTAATTACATCGTTTTATTTTTGTTTCATTTATTTTTATGGTTACCTTTGTTTTTAAGACAAGTGACCTTGGTTTTCCATTTGTAGCAATGATACAGTGTTTTCTCTTAAAATAAGTATTTATGTAGATGAGACCATCTAAAGAAATCTATGAAGGTGATACTTGCATATGGCAAAAGCCATGAGGTTGGTACTTGAATGAATGCACTTGGAAAAAACCCATCTAGATGACCTCCAAGTGCCTTTCCATCTCCTGGGCCAGTGGATGTGAATGCCCTGGTTTCAGCACAGAGCATACTTTGTTGGCCTCCGACTGTCTTAAATGTAAGCTTTGTGTGTGCAGTGATTGTATGTGGCTTTTTGGGGACTGTATTCAAAACATCTGTAACCACTGTATCCATTCAGTGGGTGGCACATGGTTGGACTTCAGTATATGATTCAGAAGGAATGAATGCATGACTTGGGTAGAAAATACTGCACTGTGGTATCTTTCAATGTTTTGTTGCTAAAGAGAAAGAACCTCATGCATTTCAGACTCTGTGCAGCTGTGACAGTCACAGGTGGACACATACACACATACAAACATCTCTGTACTTCGAATGTTGAACTTTAACCCAAGTTGAACTTTTATGATCCCACTGACATGTACAGAACAAATTTAATACTATTTTTGTTTTTAAATAATTTGGCTCATGACACCTTAGATCTTCTCTGGAAAAAGGCAAGATTTAAATAGTGAAATAGTGAATAAGTGTGTGTGTGTGTGTGTGTGTGTGTGTGTGTGTGTATTTGCTTTTGATTTTTGGTTTTCCTTGTTTTCAAATCTCATTGGCTCTCTGCTTGGAGTATTTTTAAATTGACTGGCTGGTTCAAATTATGCTTGAAAACAGTTTTGGCATGGTCTGTAGACCTGGTATGTCTGCTGGGTTAGTGTTTGGGCGTGCCACCAAGCTGCTTTGGCTGGATGACAGTTTAAACACAGCCAAACAGCTGGTCCTGCCAGGGGAGACACTGATGAGAAGATTCCACAGAAACAATGCCTTTTCCTGGGTACCCCTGCTCCCACAGGGGCATCTGAGGGTCCAAGGAGACCAGTGGATTCAGGGGAGCCGTCACTGACCCTCATTCACCTTTGTGTTCTTTTCCCTTTTCCCCTCAGAGCTGTAGATGGTTCTGACTTTCAGTCGTTGGGAACTGTTGCTTCTGCAACCAGAGTTAGTGCAACAGAGAACAGAGACTGGACTTTCTCATCAGCCCCACCTCATGTTTCAGGTGAAGGCTTTTCCCTACATGGGGGAAGGTAGAGGAGTGTGAGGTCATCTTTTAGATAGCGCTATCTCTGTTTCCTCAGCCAAGCTTCAGCTGTTTGGTTTCATTTGTTAGCCTCCTTTGAGGGCAAAGGAACATCAAGGGTGAGGTAGGTGGAAGCAGGATTATTGAAATGTAATGAAAAACTTTCTAGTTACTTACACAGTGGAAATAGTTATTACAAAAGAACAAAGTGATATTCTCCAGAGGGCTGTTGTGATGAATTAAGACGCTGTGAGTAAAGCCTGGCAGTTGTGTCCAGCCCATCAGATGCACTCAGTAAATAATAGTTATGATTATTATTTAACTCCTTCCACAGTAACTGGGTGCTGGTGGGCCTCAGTAGACGTTTGCTGAGGGAACAAAGGATGGATCTGGCTGCCTTAGAGGGAGGAAACTAGAGATACCCAAGCTGAAGATGTATATTACCGAATTATGGTATTGATACTCCCATCAAATATCAAAATAAAAAATGGAAGTGAGTTTGGAGGCAGTGCTTTAGATCTGTTACCCATCAGTCCAGTTGTCCTTTAAGGTAAAGTGGCTTCGACTGGCCAGACCAGGATGACTTTCCATGTATGCTCCTCTTTCTGCATGACTGAAGTTGAAGTGAGCATATGCCTCAGATTAAGCCAACATACCTTCAGATGCTAGAGTTTTGCAGCAGCTCTTTAATAGGGCAATAGTTGGGGGGCAGGGAAGCAGGTGGGTATCCCTTTTCTTACACGTGCTTTTTGAGTTTTTGAGGTTTGATGTGACATTCCAAGGAGCCTGCTCCTGACTGAGTGGAATAATAAGGAGTTAAGGTCTCTGATTCATGTCTTCTGATAAGGGTTTCTGTTCTCTTTTCCTGACCTAACAGTGGGATGAAAGTAAGCTGCCAGAACTCAACACTTGACTCAGGTTGACTGGATTACAGGGAGATGACATATAGGACATTACTGAGATAATGAAGAGAATAAAATCCATGTGAAAGTCCCTTTCTGAGCCACAGTTGGTCCCGTCCCACATATTATTGGACTCCCGGTGGTGTGGACTATATCTTTCGGTCAGCAAAATCTTTTCAAGTTCCCCAGTCAGTGGTCTTTACATTCAAAAGGTAGCTAGGGAGCCATGATTCCGAAGAGGAAAGGGTCTCAGTTAGAGGTATTGGATTTGTGTGACAGGCACATTGTGGAGGGGACTCTGGCTCCACAAGAAGCACAAGGTGTCACAAAAGATGCTGGTGGCTAACGGACAGCTTACTGTGTGCCAGGCAGCATGCTCAGCCCTTCACGTGGATTGTCTGTCAATCCTATGAGCAGCCCTGTGGCAGGTGTGTGATGGTATGAATAGATGCTCATGATTTGTGGTCCCAGGCAGCACTCATACTCTGCTCATGAGTCCTAGTTTCTCTCTAGGAGTCATATTCCTCTCTATTTCTGGTCTTGTTGGAATGGTACATCAGCTCTCTCCCTCTCTCACTGTGGTACCCGAGGTTTCTTCAAATCACACTGTGAAGGCAAGGGAAAGTCCAGTTGGAATTTCCCTCTTCCAGAACTTGGAATCCTGAGCTTATCATTTGAGAGCAGAAGAATTCCTAGGATTGGATGACAGCTCCATTTCCTGGTGGAGATTGCCAGGGAACTTCCGTTCTTGCTCTGAGGTTGTCTCGGGCCTTCTCTTCTCTTCCCTTTTGTGAGCAGCCCCACACCCTTCAGTGAATGTTAGTGGTCTTGAGTTGAAGTCTGTTTGCCTCTAGAGGCCAGGAATTTAACCATTATACAATATTAGAGAGAACCTCTCTGTTTCCTTGAAGGCCAGAGGTTCTAAGAGGCTCTGATTCTTAAAGTCTGAGAATGAACAGTTCTAAAATATGATTAATGCCTTTTCTGTTCTTTTGGTGCTGGTCAGTGTTCACACCTGTAGGTCCTCCTCCCTAGTTAGCTGTTGGTCTGAGCTGTCTGCTGAGTTAGCAGCAGAGTGGGTGTGTGAGGGCTTTTAGACTCTAGCACAGCTGACAGAACACATCCCTTTACTCATTTCTGGCTTCTGCCTACAGGCTCCTTATAGTTGGCTCTGCCTTCCTGATCTGCCTGCTTGTTCACAGACTTGGGGTTTATGATCCTTGTAGGATAAATCTTCCGGCCACATGGGAAAAATCTGAACTTCAACAAAAAGGGGAAGAAAACAGCCCCTTGGACACTACTTTAGAGTTTCTGCCCTGTTGACAATCCCCAGAGAGACTTAGGGATGGTCTATCCACTAAGCAGTAGTGACTGAATCTCATGGCAGCTTTGAGAAGCACTTTACAACCCATCTGCAGAATGAAAAATTAGAAATGTTCCACCATATCACCACTAAGTAGATATAAACAGATATTCATTTTTAAGTGGTTATTCATTTCCTCAATGTATTCTTCATTCAATGACATAGATAATATTTGAATTGTGTGTGAACAGATACATTTTCTCCATATGAGAGTCAATAAAATTATTTTAATTTTGGACAAAAATTTAGCCCAATATTCCCCAAGTTGCCTTTTGCCAAAAAATACTGCTTACCTTTGGGTATCCTATAGGATGCTTCAGTACAGAATCCTGAGTTTCTCCATGTGACTAGCATGGGAATTTTCAAACTTTTTTTTTTAAGCAATGGAATCATTCTTTTTTTCAGTCATAGTTTTATGCAGGATTATAATATACAAAACAGGTAAGGTAGAATTTCTCTCTTGAAATGATCCCTGACCTGTGGCATCCCCCTTACTTTTCCTACCTGGGTCCCTAAGGAAGCTCTGAAGAATCACAGGTGCTGAGGAAAACTACTGACCTAATTTGAACCGAAGTGAGCATGGGGCAAGTGGGCATCTGAACAGGATCTAGTCTAGAAAGTTTGTATTGTTCTTTTTCTCTGTGTCTCTCTGTCTCTGCCTGGTGCTCCCTTCCTTGTCCCAAGATAAGGCTGAGGGAAACAAGAGAGTGGTTTTGAGGGATGAGAAAGACAGGCCAGCATATCCTTTAAAGCTGAGGTTCCAGGCAGAAGGTGGGAAGACAGTGCTGAGCTTGGTGAGAAGAGGTTCCCAGCAAATTCTCAGGATCCCTCAGGTGGACAGAAACTGGGAGAAGAGTAAATAAGTTAAGAATAGGTGAGGGCAGAAGCTTAAAGACAGCCAAGGACAGGGTGTCACATGCTGGACTGTCTGCAGCCTGGGGTATTTACGTGATTCCTGGGCTTCCTCAGAGCGGGGTCAGATACAGCATTAGGACATTTGTACTAGAAGTGGCTGGTTCCTTTTGCTTTGTGTCTGTCCTCCTTGCCTTGCTTCTAGGGGTCTCTAAAGAATATACTCATCATTGGAGCCTCTGAGTTTGGGTTAGTGAAAGTCAGAAACTGGCCAAGCCAACATAGCTATGATTTTATGGTTTGCAAAATACCTTTCTATACATGACCTCCTCGTTCCTCTGAGGTGTGTCGGGAAGGTGTGTAAGAGGAATGCTACACAGTATCCAATGTCACAGAACACTGCAGATGCCACCCCCATGAGAAAGCAGAGCATTATTGAGGTAGGGAGAGGAAAACGGTACAGACAGGCTAATTGCCGACTCTCCTGTGTGCGGCCTCCCACTTAGGCTTGGCCACGGGGCAGGATGGTAGCGGTTATACATTCCATTCCCAATAGGTCAGAATGGCTTTGAGCTAAGTTTCCTGGATCGTGTCACTCAAATGTGTCATGTGTACTTGGTAATCATAGCATGTTGCTCAAGAAGGATGATCTTCTAAGCCAGAGGTCACACATTGTCTGCACCCAGTTGTTTTGTTTCGTCTGCATCGGATTTAAAATTTTGAATTAGTTGTCAACACTAAAAAAATATTAGAAACTAATTAACATCTGCATTTCTGGTTTTCTTGAAAAATGGGAGGATCTGACTATATTGGTTTTTTACAACTGCCCTCTTTCCATGAGTCATGTATTCTCCATGCCACCAGAGACCCCACCCAGCCTGCTTGGTTCTTCATGTGCCTTGAGTAGGCCCATGGACCTTTGAGTTTGAGACCCTTGGCCTAGGTTTGTGTCTTATGTAACTTGGCATAGAGAACAGGGGTTGCAAACTATGGTTTGTGAGCCAAATCTGGCCCTTCACGTGTTTTGATAAATGAAGTTTTATTGGGTCATATTGGCAGCTTTCACAGTACTCAGTGCAGTGGTTACTTGCTAGAGAGATCATTGTGTCTGCAAATCCTAAAATACTTTCTATGTGGCCCTACAGAGACCCTATCTGATCGCTGATCTAGACCATGTTTTCTGAACAAAAGTTTTCACCTATCAGAGGAATTCTTTCCAGTGTTCTAAACTAACTTCACTTTCTCTCTCTCCAGACTTTATTTATAACCTACCAAACTGACAGGGGAATTTGGTGACTGGTTGTCCCCTGGGTCTGGGTTATTAGGAAGTCATGCAATGTCAGTTTTAGTGTCTGGCCATGAGCCAGTTGCTGCTGCTGCTGCTAAGTTGCTTCAGTTGTGTTGGACTCTGTGCGACCCAATAGACGGCTGCCCACCAGGCTCCCCTTTCCCTGGGATTCTCCAGGCAAGAACACTGGAGTGGGTTGCCATTTCCTTCTCCAATGCATGAAAGTGAAAAGTGAAAGTGAAGTCGCTCAGTCGTGTCCGACTCTTCATGAGCCCATGGACCGCAGCCTACCAGGCTCCTCTGTCCATGGGATTTTCCAGGCAAGAGTACTGGAGTGGGTTGCCATTGCCTTCTCCATGAGGCAGTTGGCTTCCTTTTATTTTTCCCTCACTTGTCATGGTCTCGAAAAAAGAATAGCACTACCCAAAATTACTGACATCCTGCTTTTCTGCAGACTCTAATTAGCCTTGCAATTATTAATTATGAGAACATTAGCTTACATGTGTGTAGTGAAAGTGATTAACCCTGCAGGATTCCTGCACCTTTTCTCATGACTATCCTGCAAGGCAGATCAGTTGCCCACTCAGCAGCTCTTCTTCCTCCCATCTTCCTTGCTCTAGAGCCCAGCTCTAGGTAGTGACTGAAAGTGCCAGAATCTTGCCTTTTGGCCTTCTACAGTGGCTGAGAGGATCACACACTCCTGTTCTGATCTTACTATGTGTTAGGTATTATTCTGAGTTCTAAATAGTGGCTCATTTACTCTTTATAATGACACTAGAAAATAGATACTATTCCATATGATATCACTTGTATTTGGAATCTAAAATGTGGCACAAATGAACCTGTGTACAAAACAGAAAGTGACTCACAGACATAGAGGACAGACTTGTGGTTGCCAAGGGCGGAGGGAGAGGGATGGACTGGGAGTTTGGGATAGGTAGATGCAACTATTACATTTAGAATGGATAAACAACAGGAAACTATATTCAATATCCTATGATAAACCATAATGGAAAAGAATAAGAAAAGATTATATATGTATAGCTGAATCACTTTTGCTGTACAGCAGAGTAAATCAACTAGACTTCAGTTTTAAAAAGTACATATTATTATCCTAGTTTTACAGAGCAAAAAATGACACTTAATAAATGCTAATACTGCATGAGGTCACATACCTGGTAAGAGGCAGAGCTGGGAATTAACCAGTTTGGCTCTGGAGCCCGTGGGCTTAATCGCTCTATTGTGCTGTCTCTCTAGAAGAAAAGAAAATGGTCTGCTATCTTGCAGTATCTGGTGTATCCCTTAGCGTGGGTCAGACACTGGAACAGACTTTATACTTGTCCATCCTCATCAGACACTCTCCATCCTCATCACCTGTGAGCTTGTTACAGCTTGGATCTCAGTAGGTGCTCAATCCTCGGACTGGATTTCAAGCCCCTTTGCTGCTCACCTGCTGCTCTTTCTTTCCCCTCTCTACTGTAGATATCAAACCATTGCTAGCCTAGAAAAGTGCAGGAAGGTACCCTGTGTCCTGTGCCCTAATGAAGGACATTTCATGGTGGCCATGGATACATGGATACTGGGTTTGAAGCCAGGCAGAGTCAAGTTAGTTATGGCTCTGCAACTTCTTGCTGTGATACCATAGGAAAATCCTTTCCCCTCTCTGAACCTCAGTGTCCTTTCTTTTAAACGGAGTAACAATGACCTATCCAATGTGGTTGTTTTGAGTATTAAAATGATAGAGGTATAAAATGCTTAACAAAATACCTGGCATCAAGTAATTACCCAGTTAATGGTAGATACTATTATTAGTAAGGTTGCTTTTTTATGCTTTTTTAAAAGTCATTTTATAAGAGCTATCTTTAAAAAAAAATCTATTTGTTTATTGGGTGTGCTGGATCTTCTTTGCTGTACATGGGCTTTTGACAGTTGTGGTGAGAGGGGGCTACTCTCTAGTCATGGTGCACACAGGCTTCTCATTGTGGCTTCTCTTGTTGGCGAGCACAGGCTCTAGAGTGAGCGGGCTTCAGTAGTTGTGGTGCCCAGGCTTAGCTGCCCCATGGCACATGGCATCTTTCCAGACCAGGAATCAAACCCGTGTTCCCTGCATTGGTAGGCAGATTCTTAACCACTGGACCCTCAGGGAAGTCCTGCCTTTTTATTCTTACTGTCACTATGAGGCTGTTTGTGGAACAACATGTCTGTATGAAGTAGACCTGAAATACTGGGAGTAAAGGAGGGGGCTCACTCTGGTGGTGATGTAGAAGTCAGGAGAGCAGGATGCTAGCCCGGTTTGGGGATATTAGGGCCTTCCCTTTCTCTCTCTGGGCTTAGATTTTCCCACTTGTCAAATGCATGTATTTGCTGAGATGACCCCTAAGGACCTTTCCCAGGTCAGATAGGACACACCGTGAGATGCACCAAGCACATGAGCCTGCTTTCTCTCCAGGACTCTGCACAGCTCAGGAGCTGTTACCGTCTCTGGGAGTCCTGACTCACTCTTCTCCAAAATCAGCCAAGGCTGTATATGGCTTTCCAACCCATCAGCCACGAGGATGGCCCAGTGCCTGGTACGAGGTGCATGGTCAACAATTCTGAGTTGGATGAATGAATGAACTCCATTGAGTGAGTGAGTGGCACCTATGACCCCTGAAGTTTGGGCCAGTTTGGTTTCTTGTAGTATAAATATTTAGAATATAACCATTATAATGGTTTTTGGCAAGGGTGAATCACTTAGTCATGGTTATAGCCTTGAACTGAACCAAACTGTGAGCCAGCACCAGAATAAACTGCATTCAACCACTGACATCAGAGCCAAAGGGAAACTGACTTTTCATTGACCCATGAGCCAGGTTTGGTTTTGCAAGAAAAAAAAATTATGAACAATCCAATATTTAGCGAACCTTGTTTCCTTCCTTGAATTTTCTTCTAAACCCTCAAACTGGGACAAAATTAGACCCTAAATAATCCCTGCTTATATTATTGCACAATATACTCAAATAATAATAATGTTACCCAACACTTGCAGGGAAATTACCTTGTGCTAAGTGCATTATCTCATTTAGTCCTGAAACAAACCTAAAAAGTAGGCACTATTTTTATTCTTCTTTTACAAATGAGGAGAATTTGACAGCTATGTAACTTTTGCTATCGTCACATGGCTATTAGGAGGCATGGTGGACATTTCATTTTTTTTTTTAATTTTATTTTTTAAATTTTCTTTACTTTATTGTGTTGGTTTTGCCATACAATGACATGAAACCGCAATGGGTTTACATATGCTCCCCCTCCAGAACCCCCCTCCCTCTCCCCTCCCGATTCCCTCCCCCTGGGACATCTCGGTGCACCAGCCCCGAGCATCAATCCTGGGCTGGCGATTGATTTCACATATGGTAATTAACATGCTTCAATGCCATTCTCCCATATCCTCCCACCCTTGCCCTCTTCCACAGAGTCCATGTGTCTGATCTATACATCTGCGTTCCTTTTGCTGTCTCGCATGCAGGGTTCTCGTTACCATCTTTCTAAATTCCATATATATGCATTAGTATACTGTATTGTTGTTTTTCCTTCTGGCTTACTTCACTCTGGATAATAGGCTCCAGTTCCGTCCATCTGAGTAGAACTGATTCAAATGAATTTTTTTTTAATGCTGAGTAATATTCCATTGTGTATATGTACCACAGCTTTCTTATCCATTCATCAGTTGATGGACATCTAGGTTGCTTCCATGTCCTGGCTATTGTAAACAATGCAGCGATGAACATTGGGGTACACGTGTCTCTTTCAGTTCTGGTTTCCTCCGTGTGTATGCCCAGCAGTGGGATTGCTGGGTCATATGGCAGGTCTATTTGCAGTTTTTTAAGGAATCTCCACACTGTTTTCCATAGTGGCTGTACTAGTTTGCATTCCCACCAACAGTGTAAGAGAGTTCCCTTTTCTCCACATCCTCTCCAGCATTTATTACTTATAGATTTTTGGATTGCAGCCATTCTGAGTGGTGTAAAGTGATATCTCATTGTGGTTTTGATTTGCATTTCTCTGATAATGAGTGATGTTGAGCATCTTTTCATGTGTTTGTTAGCCATTTTGATGTCTTCTTTGGAGAAATGTCTGTTAAGTTCTTTGGCCCACTTTTTGATTGGGTCGTTTATTTTTCTGGAAAGGAGCTGCAGGAGTTGCTTGTATATTTTTGAGATTAATTGTTTGTCATGGTGGACATTTCAATAGAGGTCCACTGGATTCCTTGGTATCAGTGACAGTCCATTTAATGAGTATATGCTAGGAGGCAGTCACCGGACTGAGCATTTTGCATGCCTATGCTCAGTTAATCCCTACAGTAATGCTGTCTGCAGTGCAGTATTAGCTCCATTTTAGCGATGAAGAAGCAGAGCTTTAGGGAGATACATAACCATCCTATAATTTGTGTGTGGTAGAGCCAATTTATCTTTGAACAATGGCAGAGTTCAGAAAACTCAAGGGTAACAAAGAGAGGCGTTTCCAAAGGCATCATGAATCAGTGGTTGAACTGGGTCTGGGTTTCATTGAAGACGTTTTCCATTCATTGCTGGGAGGGTGGGAGGGGACCTGCCATATGGCCAATCCACCATGTCCCCTGCCCTTGCAACAGGAAAGAGAATTCAGTGGAATAGAGTGTGTGCTTTGGAGTCAGACCTGTGTTCACATCACAGCTCCCAAACTAACTTGCTGGATGACCTTGGGAATAACCCTTCCTCTCTCTGAATCTCTGTTTCCTCTTCCACAAAATGGAACAATAGCCAGGCCTGCTTCTGAGGTTGCAGAAGGAGTAAATTAGAGAAGGAACATGCAGCATGTGGCACCGAGACCATCACACAGTTAATGTGGATTAGCTGTTGTTATTGTCATTGAAATGATCCACAGCTGAAAGAGGTTTGAGAACCACAGTTCCACACAGAGAAGCACTGAAATCTGCTTCACAGAGATGATTTATTACGGTGGAAAAGAGGCCCAGAAGTTGAAGAGTGTCTGACTCTATAAGAGACGCATATGCGTTTGGGACACACACACACACACACACACACACACTCATGCACCAGCCTGCCTTCATACCTGGACACACTTATCCTTATGGCATATGTGTGCTCACATTTATGCATGCATGCATATACATACATGTATACACACAATATGTGGGCTTTCCTGGTGGCCCAGAGGTAAAGAATCTGTCTGCAATGCAGGAGATGCAAATTCGATCCCTGGGTCGGAAAGATCTCCTGGAGAAGGAAATGGCAACCCATTCCAGTATTCTTGCCTAGGAAATCCCATGGACAGAAGAGCCTGGTGGGCGACAGTTTTTTCAAGGTATCGCAAAACTCAAACGTGACTTAGCGACTAAACAACAGCGAGCACACATAACATATATGGCATGTATATGCTCATACATACATACATACATACTACACCTATGGCTGTACATGCTCATACATGTTTGTGTGTACCCACATGCTCATACATGTTCGTGTGTACCCACATGTGTGCATGCACATACATCACATGTACACACACTCCCACCCTCCTTTGCCTACTTAACACCTACTCCTTTAGCTTTCAACGCAAAGGTCACAGCCATGGGGCAGCTGCTCTCACCTACCAGGTGAGGTTGGGCCACTCAGGCTGTGTTCTTAGCACTCTGCATTGTTCCTCTTCAATCTGCATCTTAATTGTCATTGAACAATTGTGTAATAAGTTGCTTTATTCTGGATTTCTTACCAGAAGTTTGTTCTGCAGAGGGAAGGGACAAAGTCTGATTATTTTCCACTGGTGGAAAGCTGCTAACATAGCCTGGCTCATAGTAGGCTTTCAACAGATACATGCCATTGATTGAACAGGACCACCAGATTCCATTCTGCATGGAAGCTGGAGGATAGCTGATTCACTGTGGGCTCCCTTGTATGAGTTTTTGGCTTTGGTCTGTGATAGTCTGTAGGCTCACCCAGTGAAACCCAAGCCTCAGAATGCTGTGGAAGCTGGTTAGAAAGAAAACTCCCCTTTCAAATGTGTTCTGAGTCACCAGGAAAATAAGTGTCAGCAGTGGATGGAATACTAAGAAGTCTGAAAGGTAGACATCTCTTTGCTACTTCTCACTCCATTTTCCCTGGGAGTTGAGGGGACACCAGCAGCTGCCACAAGCAATAAGGTTGATGAATCATTGCCTGGGCTGGGTCAGAGCTGTTTTCTTTCTCTCAGGCTAGACAATAGCAGTGAACAGGCCCAATTAGAGATAAAGAGGGCAGAGGATGATGGACTGATGGAAATGAAGAATGTAGAGCTGGGAGATTTGAGTAATTTGTTTTCCTTCCTTTATTTATTAAAGGAATAGTTCTGGGCACCTTCTAAGTGCCAGGCACTGGGCTAGTTGCTGGAAATTTCTCCAGAATTAGGAGAAAATGAGATCTATGTGGTCTTTGGCCTCTGGGTATTCAAGCCTACTTGAGAGATGGACAAGACAACAGGCAATCAGAATGCACTGTGATCAGTGCTCCACTGGGGAGGTTTTATAGAGGGGAGCTCCAGGGAGAACGGGGATGGCTTCTGCAGAGGAAGATCTCAGAGCTAAGACCTGGAGAAGGACCACAGTTATCCAGGCTGGGAGATGAGGAAAGAATAGTGTGAGTGGAGAGAAGTGTTAGTGGGCAGGCCCCAAAGGGAGAGAGGGCACACAGTACGCCAAGAGAGATGGCAGGAATTCAGTGTGGCAGTAGCTGGTCGGTCCTGCTGTGGGGGCCTGGGGGCAGGGTCCATGGGATGCAGAATTCATCTGTCATGCGAGTGTAGATGTCACGTGAGTGTATGTGCCTCGGTTCTTGTCTCGTCACAACAAAGATTTGGAGTGACAGACATTGAAGCCCTTGGCGGGTCACAGCTCTTGGGTCTTGGACAGACCGTGTTATAGCTCTTAGATAAATCAGTGTTACAGCTCAGTGTTATAGTTCTATTTTGTTTAGAAGATGATAGCAGGAGAATCCATCCTTGAAGTGTGAGGTCATGTTAATCCAAAGGCACAAAGAGAAGAACGCTGCAGCGTTCGGGGGAGAGAGAGTCTATCCTCGAAGCGCGGGAGAGAGCGAGCGCTTTGGCTCCTCTTTTTATGTTTTTTTCCTCCCCCTGGGCCTGTCCTATGCAAATTGGGCTAGTCAGGCTACCTGAAGTCCTCACTCAGGTCCTCGGACCTTCCTTTGACCTTCCTTGTTCTATTTTCATGGGCTTTTCCCTTCCTTTTCTTCTAGCCACCGCCATTTTGGACTCCTGTTTCCTTTTCTAACTACCTAACACATCCGTGTGGATTCAGAAGCCCCTGCTCCCAGGGTGTAGCAGGGAGCCTCACCTAGGACTGAAGTATCCTAGGACTGGAGTACTCATAGGCTGGGAGAGGACCATTTTGGGGACAAGTGGAGTCTCAAAGGGGACTAAAGCACCTGGGGCAGGGATCTCCTGCAGACCTAAGGATTCAGGGTGTGGGGGAAGGAGTTTTGCCTTCCACTGGCTATGTGACCGACCATCCTCTGGGCCTGTTTTCTCACCTGTCACCAGGGAGGCCTAGCTAACCTTTCAAGTACCTTCCAGTGGCTACTGCCTAAGCTTTCATTAGGCTGAATAAACCATGTGCTACCCTCCCCCCACATCCCCCACAGCCACTCTCTACCTCACCTCCCATCACCACAGCTCTTTCTAAACCTTCAGTGTCCACCCTGCCCACCTGGGCCTCATATTCCCTGTCACTATGCAGAAGCCATGTCGTACAGGCAACTCACCGGCACATCTCTGGGCTTCAGTTTCCACACTAATGGAAAAGTGATGGGGGTGATAATACCACCTACTTTTTCCTCCTCATCTGGTGCCCTTCTCCACCCAGGCCACCTGGCTTTCTCTCTCCAGCTATTCTTGCCTGGAATTCTTTGCCTCTCTCTCCCCCAACCCCCCACCCCCCTCACTTTTGTCATGCTAATTCTTCCTCCACTTTCAAATAGAAGCTTAAGCAAGATTCCTTCACACAAGCCTTCCTTAAGGGGATCCATCGCTTGCTGTATTCCACTTTAACACTCTGTGTACTTCCTTCTTAACAGTCATCACAGTGGTCCTTCACCCAGTTGTGTTGATAACGGAGTATTTCCCTTTCTGAGGTACAAGCAGGGGCAGGGAATATATCTGACACCTGTCCTGGTTGTATAGTAGGCTCTGGGTGTGAGTTTTCAGTGGATAAATGAATATCTTGATGGATTTAATATATTTCATACATATGTATGTAAGTTATTAATTATATTCAGCCAGGACTACAAACTGGCCGAGTAAACTCAGTCCCCTCCTACCGCTCCCCACAAAAAATCACAAAGTTTAGTAACATGCTCTAGCCACTAGAGGGCGGTGTGAAACCGTAAAGCTAGGCGGTGGGGGGCCTCAGGGACCCTAGCCCTTTTATGAATTGGTCTGGGACTTCTAAGATGGCACTAGTGGTAAAGAATCGGCCTGCCAATGCAGAAGATGTAAGAGACGAGGGTTCAATACCTGGGTTGGGAAGATCCCCTGGAGAGAGGCATGGCAACCCACACCAATATTCTTGCCTGGAGAGTGTTATGGACAGAAGAGCCTGGAGGGCTACAGTCCATAGGGTCGCAAAGAGTCGACATGACTGAAGTGACTTAGCATGCATGCATGCATGATGTTCAGTCACTCTGTGTTCTATCCATATCCTGGACTCATTACATAAAATTCAAAATATACATAGACCATTATGAGTTGGAAGGCTTGTCAAAGCCTGTTTGGTTCAATCCTGGACACTGAGGCCTGAGGGAGAGTGAAGTCCCCCTGCCTTCACTGGCCCTATGGCACAGACTTATTCCTGGCTGTGGGCAAACCCCTCTCTTTTCAGTATTCCTATTTTCTATTATGTGGGAGACATCATTGTAAATCCTGTCTGTCCAACCATCCAATACTTACTTATTGACTTTCCACTACGTGCTGAGCACTGTTAGGTGCTAGAAATTCTGGTGTACCAAGCAGGTCCCTGTCTCATGGAGGGCACTGTCTAGTTGGAAAGAGGGACATTGAGAAACCGTATATCATTACAAACTGTGATTAGTGAGATGGAAAAAGTCAGCGCCTGTTTCGGGATACCTATTTCTTTCTTGAGCTCATTCTTGGAGGAACGGTCAATTAGCGGAAACCCAGAGGTTGAGCAGCCACTGGCAGAGGGATCAGAAGACCAGGCTTTTGTGCACAGGTCCATCTGAGCTGCCAGGTGCTATTGGGCAAGTCCTTTCCCCCCTTTGTCTTCTGTCTTTCTATCTGTATAATTATAGAAGCATTTCAAGCCTAAAACTTTTGATTAGGAGGGGCTTGTATCTTAAATACTTGGGGTGCCTTCTCAGTCCAGGAGCCTGAACTTTTGGAGTTCAAATTATATCCTCAGTATACATAGGGATCTCACTTCAAAGAGTCAACCATTTGTGATGTGAATTTTCACTCCAGTGGAGTTTTTTTCATGTGTTAATTTCTGTGAGGATCACACCTACTGATGTCTCACAGACTAACTTGCTGTTTAGTCACTCAATCATGTCCGACTCTGTGACCCCATGGACTGGAGCACAGCAGGCTTCCCTGTCCTTCACCATCTCCCAGACTAATTAATTAATTAAAAACACTAAGAATTAAGCTTTGCAGATTTTCAGTCTGAATTTCCAGAAGGTGGGCAGGTGGGAAAGACTTGTAGCAGGAGGCAAAAAGAATTAAATTTCAAAACCTAGAGTTAAGCTCCTCCAGGTTAAAGCACTTATTTATTGTTAAATTTTTAATCACTGTCCATCTGGGACAGGTGAGCCCTGGCTCAGGGTCTCTTGAATACAGCTAAGAACCTGATGCCCTTGAGTTTGATGTTGCTGAGGAGGCTATGGCTCCATGGCTCCCACCTCAGACAACCATTCCCATTCCCTGTGGGATCAGGGAAGCCCTGACCCTCTTGCTCTGGGCTGAAGAAGGGTACATGCAGGCATGTCTTGCATCATGCAAATATCTTGGCTCTTGATAAGGAATATTTTAATCAGAATATTTATCTCTTTGACCTGCTGCTCTAGGACCTGGCTCGTCCATTAAATTTCTGAAATTTGTGGGGCAGTTGCAGCAGGTGGTAGGCTGGCCTGGAGCAGAGCTGAGGGCAGTAGTCCTCAGGGATGGGGCCACCTTCGTGTGGTTGCCTCACCTGAGCTCAAGTTTGTGAGCACAGAGGATGAATAATGGAGATGGTGACCCAATCAGCCTTTGCCTGTCCCAGGATGGCCAGCAATCTCTAAGGAAGAGACAGAGAGGTGATGAGGGCCAAGACAATATAAAGGAGCACAGAGGTGGCAGGTCTGTTTAAGCTGGTGTCTACTCTGGGTCATGCCGAATCAACAGTCCAGGCTGTTGGATCAGAGACAACAGTCAGTTGGATTTAGGGCCCAAAGACCTATAATTTGCACTGATGCAGAGGGAGGAGATGCATTTGGAGGACCTGGGAAGATGAAATGAAAATGTCATGAACAGGAGATCAGCATTAATGGGAACCAGGACCCATGGAAGGGAAACAGGGAAAAGAGGTTTTTCAAATGCTAGAGAGAGAGAGACATTACTTTTAATCATAATTCCTCACATGGGTTTGCTTACCCGTACACCTCATGCATACTTCGCATGCACAATATTGTCTGCTGTCTCTCCTTGGGTCCCCAACTAGTACTGTAAGACAGGTTTGTCGTTTCTATATTACCAACGAGGAGAACTGCAGCCCAGAGATACCTGCTTAGTGCCCTAGCCAAAAGAAAGCCTGGGTCTTTGCATTCTTTGCCCAGGGCCATTCTGTTAGTGGCTTCCTGAGTTTAACCTTGTTCACCTGATGCAATGCAGGGAGTAATTGTGTAAGAAAGATTAGGCTGACCTACCCTTTCAGATGCTTTCTCCTTGAGTTCCCACCATGGAACTCTGTTCAGAGGCCACCAGATTCACTGGTGCTTTGTGGTACAGACTCAGAGCCACTGTCACTCCTTGGAAAGGATCAGAAAGTGAAAGAAAGGAAGAGGGACAGCTCAGAAGGAAGCTGACAGTTACAGAAGAGATAAGACACATGCTGCTGTGTCCTCTCAGGAATCAATCACATTCAGCTGGTCACAGGACGAGCAGCCTCTGGAGGGGAGCAGGTGGTCAACTTGGGGCCTGGAGGAGGAGTGACTGTGGTGCCTAGTGCCAGAACTGTGCTACCTGGGGTGAGAGCGTAGGGCCTCAAGTCACGCAGACTCAAGTTCAAGTCCCTGTTCAACTTACTGGTTGTGTTCTTGGACCACATGCGTAGTCTCTCTCTTAATTTCTTCATCTGTAAAGTGAGAATAAAGTGTCCAATATGCTACTGGGGAAGAGCAGAAGGCAATTCAAACTCTGGAAGATAGTAGAGGACAGAGGAGCCTGGTCTGCTGCCATCCATGGGGTCACAAAGAGTCCGATACCACTAAACAATTGAACAACAACAAAAAGTGGTAATAATAGTGGTTATGGAAATTAGGTGAAATCATGCAAAAGAAGTACTTGGCACAATAGTAACCACTAAATATCAGTTATGGTCATGATAGTTGTAATGAATAATGTGAATGGAGTGAATTATGTTGAATAATGTAGATTATATTGAATAATATAAGCATTCTCCTATCTCCTCCAGTTGATAGAATATTCCCTTGATTTCAACTCTTCTGGGCTACTTTAAGTCTCTTCTGCCTTTCTCACCCAAATTATTTTTAACTTTTTTTTTTCAGATTCCATTCACTGAAGAAAAAATAAATCTCCTTCTGAGGCTAAAGAAGCTCAGTCTTAGATAAGGTAAGGTAACACTGTTAAGTAAGGTGACCAAGCTGATACATGTAGCAATGCTCACTAGAGGTGATACCCTTGGCCACCACATTTTAGCAGGGAAGACAGACTTCCATGAATGACAGAGAAGCACAATGAATGACTCCACAGGGACTTGCAGAGGGAACCAGCCTAATGCTGGAGTTCAGCAATGCTTCCTGGGAGTTAGCAGTGCTGCAAGGGATCAAGATTTTTTATTGGCAGAATGGCAGACTGGGGGCGAGCAACCCCCAGAGGGAATATGAGGAATGCTTTCAGGAATCTGGCATGTGAGAATTTTAAAAATTGTAATAATTATGTATTCATTGCAAATTATTAATGCAAAAGACTCTGTTTTTACATTTCTGAAACGATAGCATGTTTTCTTCCTTTTAAAATATCTAAATACGTGTACCTACCCCAGTATTCTTGCCTGAAGAATTCGTGTATGGACAGAGGAACCTGGTAGGCTACAGTACATGGGGTGGCAAAGAATCGGACATGAATGGGCGACTAATACTTTCTCTTTTCACTTTCAGAAAAAAATAGTTGGCAAACATTAGCTGTGTGATGACAAAAATCTTGATTCCAAAAGTCTAATGTCTGAAGTTTGGGAAACTAATTTTAAAATACCACTTTGGGTTTTTTTTAGAAGAGAAAACAGACTCAGAGATACTAAATAACTTGTTTAATGTCACAGAGTGAGTTAGAGACCAAGCTTAGTCATATGAAAATCTGTTTCATTTCCCTCAAATCCTAAGATCACAGGGAAAACGATGTATTAGGTTTGAGTTCCAGGAGACGTTTGATGAATGATTTTCGGTTCTTCTGGCAGTCCAGTTCTTGGATTAGAATCTTGCTGGCACTTTCTCTATTGATTTTTTTTCAAATTAATTTATTTTTCCAGAATTTATCTGTCTCCCAGATTGTTCTCCGTGGTGAGAGGGCCTTGGCTTTAGAAGGAGGATTTATGACCAAGTCACTTTGTTCTCCTGGCCCCTGAATCATTAGGTTAAGTTCTGTCAGCTGACCTTACCTGGAACTGGGGAGGGACAGACCCTGGATTTTAAATCTGGATGGGGCTGCAGCCAAGCCTGGAGAAGGCAATGGCAACCCACTCTAGTACTCTTGCCTGGAAAATCCCAGGGGTGGAGGAGCCTGGTTGGCTGCAGTCCATGGGGTCGCTGAGAGTCGGACACGACTGAAGTGACTTAGCAGCAGCAGCAGCAGCCAAGCCAGGTCTCATCCCTGGTGTGTGGCCATGAGTGTAACCTCTTCCTCCCTGGGCTGCCTAGCTGATGGGGCCGTTAGGAAGAGAACATGAGGCCAAGTATTTGGAGCTTGAAATGCCTGCCTCTGAAGGGGCCCTGTGACCATTCATGCCCTCCCTATCAGTGGCAGTGAGGCACGTGAGCAGCGACCGTCAGCCATCCTGGCCAGCTGACTCCAGAGCACTACCCAGAGCTGACCCTGCTCTGATATGCTGACGTTTACTCAACAACCAGGCTGCTTTCTAGGGACTCCTGGTGGCTTAGATGGTAAAGAATCTGCCTGCAATGCAGGACACCTGGCTTCAATCCCTGGGTCAGGAAGGTCCCCCTGAGAAGGAAATGGCAACCCACTCCAATATAGTAGTCAAGCTTCTCCAGAGAAACAGAGCAGTAATATATACATCATGGATATATATATATATAGATATAGATATAGATATAGATATAGATATAGATAGATAGATAGATAGATAGATATTGATTGACTTTAAGGGATTAGCTCATGTGATTGTGGAGGTTGCCAAGTCCAAAATCTTCAGGAGAGGTCAGCAGGATGAAGACCTAGGCAAGAGTTGACATTGCAGCTTGAGTCTGAAGCCTGTCTGGAGGTAGAATTTGCTCTTCCTTGGGGGAGGACAGTCTTTTTCCTTTATGTTCTTCAAGTGATTAGATGAGGCCCATCCACGTTATGGGAGGGGGTGCAGTTAATCTGCTTTACTCAAAGTCAACAGATTTATATGTTAGCTTAATCTAGGAATGCCTTCACAGCAATATCCAGCTGTGTCTGGCCAAATATCTGGGCACTGTGGCTTAGCCAAGTTGACACATAAAATTAACCATCACAGTGCATAAACATATAATATGTAGGATAACATAAGCTAATATTTACTGACCATTTATTATGAACCAGGCAACATTATCTCCTTGAATGATTTTTTTCTAATGACTACAGTACAGTACCTCACACACAGACAGAAATAAATGGTGGTTTTAAAAATCAGAAGGCAATTCAGAGTAGAGGTTAAGAAAGACGATTTTGGCACTGGGCAGACCTGAGTTCAAGTTCTAATATCTAACTTGGGGAAGTTACTTAATTTTTTCAAGTCTCTTTTTCCTCATCTGTAGAAGAGAATTAAAAATAGTACTTACTTCCTCAACATAAGCAGTGACTTGAAAAACAGTTATTGACAAAATGAAAGTTGAAGTTACCTCCAGAGTTATTATGAGAATTAAGGGAGATAATTTATCTAAAGCCTCTGCCTCACATAGTACCTGGCAAATGGCAAGAACACGATGGATTTCGTTGCCTTATACTATGATTATTTTTCTTCTTGACATCAGCAGCTGTTGGGATCCACCTCATAGGACTCAGTAAGGTGTGGCTTCCAGGAAGGTCTTGCCTCCAAAGGCCAGGTCAGAATAGAAATCTCCCTGGCCTGACCCAGAGGCTGGTTTCTCTTACTTCCTTGGCATAGTCTTTGGGGCAATCAGTTCTCAGCTGCTCCCAAAACTCCTTTCTCAGAGCTCTGGCTGTGACTGGGTTTGGCAGGGAGCATCCTCCAGGTAACATGGTCTGGAGTCCAGTGAGCTTCCCATGTCTCTGCCAGCACACCCTTCTCCTTGTCTGCAGCCCAGCCATTAGACCCATCTTATGAGGCTTGAGTTACTGCCTCTTAATGGAAAACAGCTGCCTGCTCCTCTTAATGTCTATGACCTCCCTGCACATACTCACTCTATTGATTAGGCTAATCATTCTCATTTATTCCAAGGCAAATTGCATGCACTACTTGTACTTGGAATATAAGGACATCAGGAATAGTACAAACCATTATCATGTTAGCTAATGCATTCATCATTCAGTAAAATATTTATGGTGCACTAAAGAATGGAATCTCAGCTCTGACACTTACCAGCTGTGTGATCTTAGTCAAATTTCTTAATCTCTCTTATGTCTCAGTTTCTTCACCTGTAAAATGAGGGCAATGTTAATGCCTTCTCAAGATGGTTATTAGAACATTTAAATGAGTTAGTATGTGTAAACCATGTAAATATATGCCTGATGTATAGTAAGTGCTCAATAAATAGTAGCTATTGTGATTATTATTATTACATTGCTACTTCTAACTCTACTTTGTGCTAACAACTCTACTGGGTGTTGGGGGAACAACAGTGAACACAAAACACTCTGTCCCTGCCTTGTGAAGTTTATATACTTGTGAGTAGAGGAGAAAAAGAATAAACAGGTAAAACAGACAAAACTCCCCACTGATGTGATTACAAATTGTGATGTGTCCTAAAGAAAACCAACAGGATGCTTTGACAAACACACAGTGGACTGGGGGAAACAACTTAGAGAGACAGGTATGGTAGACGTTACTGAATTCATAATATTTTAGGCAGAACTCCCTGGTAGCTCAGCTGGTAAAGAATCTGCCTGCAATGCAGGAGACCCCAGTGTGATTCTTGGGTTGGAAAGATTCCCTGGAAAAGGGATAGGCTACCCACTCCAGTGTTCTTGTCTGGAGAGTCCCATGGAGAGAGGAACCTGGTGGGCTACAGTCCTTAGGGTCACAAAGAGTCTAACCTGGCTGAGTGACTACAGCTTTTCACTAGAGAGTATGTGAAAATGTAGAAAGTACATAGAATAGTTTTGTGTTTAATAACAGAACAATCTGTTGAATTTGTTTCATTGACTGCTTGAATCATTCCTCCTCAGTCCATTGGCCAGAACCACCACGAGGTTCCACCCACATCAAGGCAGTGAAGGAAGGGGAGGTGCTGGGATTACAATCTTCCTGCATGCCTGTAAAGAGGAGCACTGAAAAGGGTGAGTTCCAGAGGGTTCTACCACAGAGAGTGATTTTTAAAATGTCCTTTAAAAAATAAATTTCCTGAAGGAAAAAAAGAAGTCAATTAAAAAAATTAAAGAATGGTATGGAAGACATAGACTTACAGCAAAAATGGAGAATGTGGTATGAGAATGGACTTTGCAGCCTGGAAGGTCTGTCATCCCGTGCTCCTGTAGAACTGTCAGATTTAGTGACAAGGCTACAGGCATCATCCCGCAGAGATCTTCAAGCCCACTGCAGCTGCCAGGTGCCCCAACAAAGCTTTCCAGGATGTCCAGCCTGGAAGGATGCTGGCCTCGTGTCCCTTCACCTCTCTGCTCAGAAACCTCAGTAGCCCAGCACCCTGCCTGCAGCCCTCCTCCAATTACCCACCTTAACACCCATCGCTCCTCCCTAAAATACCTGGAGACCTTGGCCCCAGATAATGGCCTCCTGCTAGTCACCAACATCCTCCACATGTGCTGATTCCTCCTCATATAAATCCCTATGGTTCCTGAAAACATGGCATGGGACCATGCTCTGAGGAGGGCCATGTATTGCTTGGCAGGGTTCTGTTTCAAGAAGTTTTGGAATGTAGCCAGAATGTGGAACAGCTGCAGGGGAAGAAAAGAGAGAGAAAGCAGAAGATGGGGGGCGGGGAATAGGGGTTGGGAAAGATGGGGTCTTGGTGATGACAGAACCCCTGCCTCTCACTCTCAGTTCTTCCCATTTCTTTTCATTCTTCATCTTTTAAAACAAGTGGCCACTTTAGACTGATGTCTGTCAAGCAGCACAGACAAGGCAGTTTTGCAGGGACTAAAGGTGTGAGGATCAACGCATTGTTTTTAGCACCCAGCTTCCAATAAATGTTGTCCTTTAGCATGATTTAGAATACAACATCATGCTTGATTCTCATAAGACCCTGTGAGCAGCATGTGTCAGGTACTCTCATGGCCATTTTACAAGCATGGAAACTGAACCTGAGAGAGTTAAAAATGACTAGAGTGTGGTCCTTTAGCAAGTCTGTGATGGTAACTAGGCTCAGGAACAAGGTCTTTGGGCTTCACATCCTACGCTGTTTAAGCTGATACCCTACCACTAGGCTTTGTTGTTGTTTAGTTGCTAAGTTGTATCCAATTCTTTTGAGATCACATGGACTGTAGCCTGCCAGGCATCCTCTGTCCATGGGATTTTCCAAGCAAGAACACTGGAGTGGGTTGCCGTTTCATCCTCCAGGGGATCTTCCCAACCCAGGGATTGAACCTGTGTCTCCTGCATTGCAGGCGGATTCTTTATTGCTGAGCCACCAGGGAAGCCTACCACTCTGCTTACCTTTTAGTCACTGATTGGAAAAAGATGCTCATCTGATTTGTTGCTTGTTTTTTCACATACATTAGAGGAAAAGACACTTCAATCTTTTTAGAAAGGTCTGTGGTCCTCACACTCAGAATATTTGGCCAGATTCCTAACACAAAATACTCTAGGGTTTTCATTGGCTTGTCCCTTGTGTAAGTATGCTGTGGCTCACCACTAAGGCAATATTATGCAACTGGAAGCAGAATTTAAATTGAAGCTTTTGCACATCATCCCTGAGCAGGTGGAGCCCTCCACTGACTTATACCATCAACAGTTCCTCTTGGTGGCATTGTATCTTTTAGGTAGATTAAAATGCATTTATTTGATCATTTATTTACTTTACATGGCAGTTACTGATATTCTTTGAGTATCAAGAAACTAACACATTTTAAACTGTTGGATTATGAGTGTTGGAGTATTTTAGAGGACTTGGAAAATAGCATCCCTCTTCCCTGCCTGAGCTGAGAACTGTCAGGAAGATGAAGACTGAAATGTCAGCATTATTACTGATTGAAGCTGGGTTGGGGGTGCTCCTTAGCTGTGGAGTCAAATGGGTTTGCTGATGTATCTCACCAGTGCCTAGCAGGACAGGGCCACCAAAGGCTTTCCGGCAGGTACAGAACTGGCCCCAAGCTTCCTGCATGGCATCAGGCACAGATTGATAGCAGTTTCCTTTCTGCTAGAACCTGTCCCAGGAGAAGTGAGGTTCTATATCCAGAACCTCGAATCTCTTCTACACTGAGCAGTGAGATAAATCTCCTTTTCCTCCTGTAAGGAGGGCCATGGGAAGAAAGATGGCAGAAGTGTTTTCAAGATGAAGTTCTTTTACATGGAAATATGAGTGATGAGGGCTTCCCAGGTGGCACTAGTGGTAAAGAACCTGCCTATCAGTACAGGAGACATAAGAGACGCAGGTTCCATCCCTGGGTCAGGAAGACCCTCTGGAGAGGAGAATGGCAGCCCACTCAAGTATTCTTACCTGGAGAATCCCATGGACAGAGGAGCCTTGGTGGACTATAGTCCAAATGGTTGTGCTGCACAGAGTTGGACCGACTGAATTGACTAGCATGCATGTATGCATGGGTGATGAGGAAGATTTCCACCTTAACAATGAGAAAGGAGTGAAGGAATTTATAACTATTTCCAGCCAATTCTCTGGGAATTCTTTACAAGTTATGAACTAGGTATCCTATATACGTTGAAGAATGTTAGAATCTGTGTAAACCGCTACCTGGATTGTCTGTGTTTCAAAGGAAAAATGATTGAATGCTATGGTGGTGGAATATTGTCGAATCTCTAGTTTGTCATCGTAGGCTAAAGCAGGCTGTGTTTCCTGGAAGCAGACGAGGAGATGGAGTTTGGGGTGTGAGATGTTGATACAGGATTGATACCTGTGAAAAGAAAGGGGAGGACTTAGGAGTGGGCAGAGGAAGAAGTCAAAGCAGGCCTGACAAAATCTGAGACAACCGGGTAGGAAGCTTGGGAGTGAATGTTACCCTTCAGTGTCACCCCACAGTGGGCCAAAATGCTCCTGCCTCCTCCCTTGTTTGCTGGCTGGGACTCAGGCCCCATGGCTCTCTGTGACTGAGGAAGACCCTGCAGGAGCTGTTGGCTGAGCATCAGGATCTGGGCAGCTTGTGTGCACGTCCACCACGAGGGCCCTTCATTTCCCAGTCCCTGACTGCCTGCTCTCTCATTCTCTGCTCCTGCCTGCCTTTTTCTTGACATTTTAGTGAAGCCCAGTTGCTTTACTTCCCACCAGCCCTCATGCCTCTGGTTGTTATTTAAAATACCTATTCTGATCTATCATTCTCATTTCTCATGACTCAGTTTGGGTATCATTTCCTCCAGGAAGGTTTCTCTGACCCCCAGGCTTGGCCGAGTACCACTCTTCCAGTATTCATAGCCTTATCCTTTGCTGTTGTTCATCACTTGATCATGTCTGACTCTTTGTGACCTCATGAACTCCAGCATGCCAGGCTTCTCTGTCCTTTACTACCTCCTGGAATTTGCTGAAACTCATATCCATTAAATCACTGGTGTCATCCAACTATCTCATCCTCTGTTGCCCCTTCCTCCTACTGCCCTCAATCTTACCCAGCATCGGAGTCTTTTCTAATGAGTCAGCTCTTTGCATCAGGTGGCCAGAGTATTGGAGCTTCAGCTTCAGCATCAGCCTTTCCAATGAATATTCAGGGTTGATTTCCTTTAGGATTGACTGATTTGATCTCCTTGCTGTCCAAAAGACTCTCACAAGTCTTCTCCAGCCCTAGCACATACCAAATGACATTACATTTGCTGTGGACCGACCTGTCTCTGCCAGGTCTAAGTTTGTCTCCAGGATTGTCTCTTGCTTGCTTTCAGACCAAGAATGCCCAGAAAGGTCTTGGTACATGGCAGGTGTTCAACAGACATCCGTCCTCTTCTCCCTGCTGCACCCTTGAGAGAGCCATGCCCTCACCCAGTGAACATTCATTGAGCGCTTTTGTGCAGCCATAACAGGGCATCACAGAGCACTGGGCTGAACTCATTACTGTAAGCACCACAGTGCTCAGAATAGAATCTTGTATATTATCGTTTTTCGGGAAACACTTTTTTTTTTTTTTAATCAGGCCTTATTTTCTCTTGCCAAAATTGCTTCAACACAGAATCTGGAAGCTATGAAGGACTTGAGCAAGCATTGCCAGGCATAGGGACAAGCAAGGCCTCAGAGCATATTTGAAATAATTTCTTAGGGGATGAAACTGCTAAGGTAAATGCACTTGTTTTTCTTTTGTTTTTATTGGAGCATAACTGCTTTACGATGTTGTGTAGACTTCTACTGTACAACAAAGTGAATCAGCTATATGTATACATCTATCCCCTCCCTCTTGGACCTCCTTCCCACCTCCACTCTCATCCCATACCTGTAGGTCACCACAAAGCTGTGTTATACAGCAGCTTCCCACTATCTGTCCGTTTTACATATGGTAGTGTATATATGTCAATACCAATCTCCCAATTCATCTCATTCCCTTCTCCCCTCTTCATGTCTGCCTGTCCTTTCTCTATGTCTGTGTCTCATTCCTGCCTTGCAAATATCTGTACTATTTTTCTAGATTCCCCATATATGGATTAATATATGATATTTGCTTTTCTCTTTCTGACATACTTCACTCTGTAAATGCTCTTCTTGATTTGCTTTTATCTATGTCAAGGAGGAGGGCTTCCCTGATGGTTCAGTGGTAAAGAATCCTCAGGCCAATGCAGGAGATATGGGTTCCATCCCTGCGTTGGGAAGGTCCCCTGGAGGAGGTCATGGCAACCCACTCCAGTATTCTTGCCTGGAGAATCCCATGAACAGAGGAGCCTGGCAGGCCATGGTCCACGGGGTCACAAAGAGTTGGACACAACTGAGCGACTAACACTGTGAAGATGAATGAATCCTGGATGATTAGATCTGTAAAGAGTTTCAGGATGATGAGGTGAGGATGGGTGTGAAGTTTGCACAGAGTGCCTGCAATCACACATTCCCCAACAAAGAGGAAGAATGAGGAAGCTGAAGAAAGTTTGACCTTGTCCCTCCCCTCAAGTCCAGTTCTGTGGAATGCTCAGGAAGAGCTGGAGAGGCCACAAGATGCCAGCTCGCTCACCCCAGATTGGCATGGAAGTCTGAAAACTAATGCTTTTCAGTCTGGCTGAGCCTCAAATCCTGTGCAGAGGCAAGATCTGACATGCAGAAACATATCAGGGGCTTCAAAACAGCTAAAGGGGAAAAGGAAAGGCCCCTTCAATTGTTTGAGAGAGAAGAGGAAGACCAGAGGCAATATTATCTTTCATCAGCCACTCCCCATGAGGGAATGAGCTTTCCAAAGTGTACAGACTACACTTAGCAGGGCAGGGAGGAGCTGCCTCTTTCTTTACTAAAAAAAGCCTGATTCTGACCAGATATCAAATCATTGAGAACTGGAACTACCTGAGGTCCTATCAGAGCCAGTCACTGGGTTGGTGTTGATTATCTCTTCTGTGCTTCAGAGATTCACCAGGTTTGTCAGGAGTCCTGGCTTCTGACCTGTGGGCTGGGGGCACAGACAGGGTTGTGAGCCATTTCCTGTCCCCCAGGGGCCAGAGGCCAGTCGGAGAGACACACACGCAACGTTAGTGATGGCAGCAGCAACAGCTACGTTACCGAGGGCTTTCTGTGAACTGTTAACCTCCTTTCTTCCTCATAATGGCACTAAGAGACATATTCCTCACAGCAACTCTCCATGACATGCACAAGGAAACAGACTCACTGAGCTTAGTTACCTATTTCAAGTCACCATGGGAAACAGATGGTAGAAGAAAAACTCAAAGACTCACGTCTGTGTGACTCATATTCTAAGCTGAGGTTCTCAACTGGGAGTAATTTTGGTCCCTTTCCTCCACTCCCCAGGGAACACTGGCAATGTCTTGGGGGCATTTTTGCTGTTACAAAGTGAGAGATGGCCACTGGCATCTAGTGGGTAGGGGCCACCAATGCTGTTTTTAAGCATCCCATGGTGCTCAGGTCAGCCTCTCCCCCACCCCATCAAGGACGTATTGGGCCCAAAATGTTAATAGTGCTGAGGCTGAGAACTGCTGCTCTCAGGGCTTGCCTGATGTCTCAGATGGTAAAATATCCACCTGCAATGCGGGAGACCTGGGTTGGATCCCTGGGTTGGGAAGATCCCCTGGAGGAGGGCATGGCAACCCACTCTGGTATTCTTGCCTGGAGAATGCCCATGGACAGAAGTGCCTGGTGGACTGCATTCCATGGGGTCTCAAAGAGTCGGACACGACTGAGTGACTAAGCACACCACCCTTCTCACCCAGTTATGTTTAGCTTAGTTCCTCAGTGTTTCATTTATGGGACTCATCCCAGTGTATTACTTTTACTGCTTGTGATTTCTGTGCATCTGTCCCCCTCACTGTGGGCTGCTTGAGGGCACAGACTGCCTTCCTCCTTCAGTCCTCTGTCTCCAACACCTGGCACAGTGCCTGGGACATAGTAGGTGCTCAGTGAATATTTATTGAATGACTAAATGAGCAAATAGAGAATTTAACACTCTGTACAAGGTCACAAGAACAAACTGGCAAACATAGTATTAAATCCTAGATCTGTCTGATTGCAAGTGTGGGCCTTACCCACATGCACAAGACTGAAACAATTTAGTGTCACAAGACAGAGGATTGTGCTCTAGGAGCTCTGAGTCCCACAGAAGAGAGAGGACAAGTCAGCGGGTGTCAGAGTCTGATGCCAAATTCAAACTGGGAGATAAATAAGGGGTGGAAGGAGATGGGAAGAGGCTCAGGGCTCAGCCAAGGGCCCTGGCACTTACAGATGGAGAGAGAACTTAGTGGAGAGTTTCTCAGATATTGAAAGAATGGTTTAAAATGACCAGAATCAATCATTCTCTCCTTTAAGCAAAGATAGTTGATACAACATTTCTCTTCTCCCAGGCTTCAGGGACTCTGGTCCTCTTTCAGTCCCCCCAAATAATGGCTGGTGGCACCACAGATGCTTGCTCACGTCCTAGAATGTCCCTAAAGTCAAGCTCCAGGCTGGCTCCATCTGGCGAATGCAAGCCTGGCAGCAGTTGTCTCCTGCTCCAGGCTTGTGTCTCCTCTGCGGCCTGCCAGCCAGCCAGTGACAGCCTTTTGGGAGCCAGTGTGGGAGCAAACTCCCATGACTCATGGCTGGGGAAGCTGTCAGGGTGAGGGGAGGCAAGGACACACAGGGCAAGGGCAGGCAGACAGGGGAAGGCAAGAGGAAGTGGGGAGTGCCGAGGAAGGAGGGAGCCAAGTTAGTGACAGAACAGGGAAGAAGGAAGCAAGAGAGGGATGGAAGGAGGGAAGGAAACACTACAAGTAATAGTAATGATAGCAAACACTTTGAGTATTGACAGTAGTCTCAAATTGTGTAAAATCCTTACAATGCATAATCACCTTTAATCCTGAAAACAATTCATGGGGTAGTTTTCCTTTATCATATCCTTTTTATGGATAAACAACAACAACAACAACAAAACACCCAAATCATAGAGACCTTAACCAGTCTAAGAATACACAGGTTGTTTTTTGGTGAATTCAGATGGAAAAAAAATAAGGAAAGAGTTGATATTGTTGATGGTGACGAATAAACTCAAGGTTTCATGGTGTGTGTGGGGGCAGATGGCAGAGTCTTGGAAGCTGGACCCTGGCTCAGAACCTTAATGAACGTCTGTCTTTAACTGTCCTACTTGTGTAGTATTTTAGGATCAGCCTCAGAAGGTTCTTTGCTTGAATGGGTTTCACTGACAGATCATATTGGAGAGTGCTTGGTGACATGTGAGCCCAAGACAATTCCAATGCCATTGTTAGATATTGATTCTTCCTTACTAGCACAAAGCAATCAGGGGCCACAGAAATCTGATCTTAAGATGCTTGCGGCAAGCAAAACAAAGGAAGTTAAAATAAAATAGATACAAATAGTTTCTTTATGCTTTAACATCTATGGGTCACTTTCACATCTGTTATCTCTTGTGATATTTTCATTCTGTAGTAGGTGTCAGGCTCCACATTTCACCAAAGAGGAAGATAGGTTCAGAGAGAGCAATTTCAATTAGTAAAAATTGAGGATTCAAATTTGGGTCTTCTCCAAATCTCTAGCTCCTTCCTGAATATAAATCTTGGGCACTGTATCGAAAGTCATGCTCAATGTCTCTTAAATGCAGTTATTTACTTTCTTTTCAAACTAACTTACCAGAATGAAAAGTTCTGTGAAACAAGACCTTAGCCAATTTCTCATGAAAAGAAGACTAATGCTAGGTTCTAATTAAAATCATATTTCTTGTATCAAATGTCCTTTCCATAATTGTTTATAAAAGAGCTCATTTAAAATAAAAAAGTTAGTTCCCCCAAAAGTAATATGTGTCCTTCTAGGAACAAAGTAATAGAAGCAAACAGTAATGTTCCTGGAAATTCCTTGGATAAATAATTTTGTACACACTGTTCCCTTTAGCCCTGCCTTATCTGGGGCTACACCCTTGTTCCTCTCTTGAATCAACTCAGCCGAAGTCCTCTTATTCTCTGCACTCAGGTTGCCTTTCCTTCCCTCCGCTCCACCTCCCACACCCTATGGCTCTTTGTTGCCATGTAATTTCTTAGTCCTTGCTATCCACACCCCGTAGAAATGAAAACCCCACAGGGCTGAGTCCTAATTTTTCTTCACTGTCACTGGCTCATAGTAGTTGCACAATAAATATTTGTCGAGTGAATGAATGCATGGATCACTAGCCATTGGACACAGCCCAACTAGCATTGTTAATGTGAGTTCTCTCTTTCTTTACTTGTCTCTTCTATTTATATCCCTAATACCAATCCTGGCACACGAAATGGGAGCTTTGTAAATGTTTGTCAAGTGAATCAAGGAGTGAAAGAAATATTGAAATATTGTTTTATAAAACATACTTTCAATAGAAACAGAACTTATCCATCTTGTGAAATAACATCATATCTCTCCTGTGTCTTGAAAAGAGTGGAAGTTGGAGGTTGGGTGGTGGCATGGCAACTCACTTCAGTATTCTTACCTGGAGAATCCTATGGACAGAGCAGCCTGGCAGGGTACAGTCCATGGGGTTGCAAAGAGTCAGATATAACTTAAGTGACTTAGCATGCACACATAGGTATGTGAGTGCATGTTTATGGTGCATCTGCATGATGACAGATTCCTAATGCTTCTGGTTGATGGAGACCTTAACAGTCCAGTGGCAGTAATGATAATACTGATGTTTAACAGTTACTGGATGTTTTAGTCCAGGCTCTGTGCCAAGACTTTTTTGTATTAACTTACTAACTTCTTATAACACATGCTGTGGGGGTATTTATTATGCCCATTCAACAGCTGAAGAAACTGAAGTACAAACAGCTACATCAACAGGACTCTCTGAAGCCTTCTGGATATATACGTGGGTGCTTCTAGGCTGCTCTGGGAATGAGGGAAGGTGCAAGACCATGTGAAGGCAAGGAAGGTCATCAGGCAAGAGCCTGCCCTCCCCTCCTGTATCCAGAGTTGCTGTTCTGTTAAATATTTTACAAATCAGGCTTCTGCAAAAATATTTCTTAGAGAAACAAGGTTTTATATAGCTAGGGGAAAAAGATATTTTAGTTTTACAGATAGGATACAAAGATTTTAGGGGCGTTAAATCCCTTGGCAGTTGTCATCAGAGGCTAAACCAGGTCTAAAAATCTCAACTCCACACAGTCCAGAAGCCAGTTCCTAGGCCAAGTTACTTGGGTGCCTGGGTGTTTCCATAATGGCCTTTAAATTTGGTATAACTCATTGACCAGAACTTCTTTGTCCAAACTTTTCAGATGTATGTTCTGAGCAATACTGAGTAAAATAAGGTAAGTTACAACGTAAATTTAGAGCATTTGTCTTGCAGAGTTGTTAGAGGAAAACAGGAAGGATGAGGCAAAGCTAGACAAGGCAGGAAGTAGAAAGAGTACTCAGGACATTTGGAGAAGACATGTGTGTGTGTGTGTGTGTGTGTGTGTGTGTGTGTGTGTAGGTGTCTGTGGGTGGGTGGGGTACTGTGTATACCAAAGTAGACAGGCTTCTGACCCTGGAATAAAAATGGCAACAGCAATAACAATAGCAATGATGCTATTTTTTGAATGGCTAACATGTGACATGTTCTCAAGCTCAATGCTTTACATGCAGCATCATTTTTAATATTGAAGTCAATCAGTTCTTATCATTTCCTTGAAGAGGAAACAGAAACTTATAGAGCTGGTAAGTGGTAGAGAGGAAACCAGCATCTGTCTGGCATAAAAGTGCATACTCTGAATCCTTCAGCTACACTGTGACTTCAGAGTCCCCAGAACACCGGGACTCAGGCATTTCTGTACCCACTGGCAGCTCTTGGGGCTGGGTCTGCCTCAGAGCAAGGGCCCCTGACCTCGATTCAGGGACACCATGAGAAGCTTGAATTAGATCTTCCTTTACAGCAAGCTAAGCCAGTCCAGGGTGATTCAACCACCTGCTACTTGGGTGCCTGAGATTCTTTGACCTGGGGACCAAGTCTTCCATTCCCCAGTTAGAGATAAAATACTGAGATTCTTGGTGGCTGCCTTTTAGTCAATGAGAAAGTCAGAAAAAATGGCCAAACGTAATCCCTGAATTTTTATAGCCTTTTAAGATTTTCAAAGCATGTCCCCTCTGTGTGTTTTAAAGGTCATTAGAACCTTACGTCAACTCCTATTTGACAGATCAGATCAGAATGAAGGAAAAATTTTTGGAGAGTTACACACATCTCAGAAGTGGTTGACCAAGAACTCAATCCCTTGTCTTTTCAGGTCACTTCCTCTTTGCTAGGAACTAGAACGGTGAAGGTTCTAGAATGAGTGAGAAGTCTTAAGGTCACGAGATAAGCTCTGCTGAGGGGCCCATTGTGGAAAAAACCTGGTAAGTGACTCTTCAGAGGGTATAGCACTGGCTGGCCCTGCTTCCCTTAAGCTGGGTGGGGGCCCAGAAGAGCTGTGCCCGGAGGTATTTTTGTCTTGTTGCTTCAGCTCAGAAAGCACCGCTTGGAATGATTTATGGTGATTTCTTGGGTTTGTTTTGTAAACACAGCTCATACCACAGGAGGGAGTTACATTCCCAGGGTCTTCCTTCACGAGTGGATATTGCTCTAAAATTATTTTGCTTTGGGCTGATGTTCTCAAGTTGTTGAATCTAGAACATAAGGATGGTGAGAAGCCTCAGAGGTTATCTAGCCCACCTGTCTCACTTTATTGTTGGTGAAACTGAGGCCTAGAGATGGGGAGGGAGTTTCCTGGTACAGCTAGCTATAGGTAGCAGCTGGGCGAGAACACCTGCATATCCTCAGATGTTTCTTCCATGATTGCTGTAGCTCTGGGGGGAGAAATATGAGCACAACGGATACAGTCTACTGGTTCATGGAGCTCAGACTTTATAGGGGAGATCGACTAAGCAGATCATTAAAAACCACTTTAATATATCACTTCACACTTGTCAGAACTGCTGTTATCAAAAAGACAAAAATAGATGTTGGAGAGAGTATGGAGAAAAGGGAATCCTTGTGTGTTGTTGGTAGGAATGTAAATTGATACAACCACTATCGAAAACAGTATGGAATACCCAGAAACTAGAAAAGATGTGCACTCAGTGTTCACTGCAACATTATCTACAGTAGGCAAGATATGGAAGCAACCTAAGTGTCCATCAATAGATGAATAGATAAAGATGTGGTACATATAGTTAGTGGAATGTTACTCAATCATAAAGAAGAATGAAATCCTGCTATTATGATAAAATCAAAGGACCTAGAGAGTATTATGCTAAGTGAAATAAGTCACAGAAGACAAATACCATATGATTTCCCTCATATGTGAAATTTTAAAAAAAAGCAAATGAACAAACATAAAAAAACAGAAGCAGACTTCCAGATACAGAAAACAAACTGGTGGTTGCCAGAGGAGAGGAAAGTAAGGGGATGGGTGAAATAGGTTGTGAAGGGGATTAAGAAGTACAAACTTTTAGTTATCAAATAAAGTCACAGGGATGTAATATAGGGAATACAGCCAATAATATTATAATAACTTTCTATGGTGACAGATGGTAACTAGACTTGTTATGGTGATCATTTCATAATGTATAAGGATACTGAATCACTATGTTGTACCCCTGGAACTGATATAATCTTTTTAGCTAATTATACTACAAATAAAACACACACACACACACACAAGATAATTAAAAGTGTTGCAGGGAAGGAGTACAGGTACTCTGAGGACTTATAACAAGAGGGCCTAACCTGGCCTAGGGTTGAGTGATGGTTGCCTTGAGGGCATGAGGTTTAGAAGGAGGAGGAAGAGTTGGTCCATGCAGCAGTAGGAGAGAATTCGTTCTGGAAAGAGGAAACAGTGCGAACCTTAGGCAGGTGGAAGCATGAATCTGAGGCTCCAAAAACTAGTGCCTGAGCCAGGGGCCACAAGGCAAGGTTAGGAACAGGGGCAGGGGAATCTAGCAGGCCTTATGGTAATTTAATTTGTACTCTAAACACAGTGGACAGCCATGGGAGTTTCAAGCAAAGGAGCAGGAAATTGATGAAGTTTGGCTTGATTTTTCAGTCAGGTTGCATTGAGAGGAGTGGGCTGGGGAGCGCTGATACACAGACTGGCTCCTGCCCTTGTGCACAGTGTCTCTCATGCCTCAGGATTCCCCATCAGCCTATGCTCTGCTAGGAGAGTGGGTTTCAGTTGTGTTTTTTTTTTTTTGTTTGTTTGTTTTTTAGGGCAGGTGTTAACCACAAAGCTGGGCACAGGACACAAGCCTTGTAAAACCTTTGTGGCCTAAGTTGGGCAAAAGCCAGATAATGGGGTCTTCACTGGCATTTGAGGGACACAGTGGAAGCTGGCAGGGCCTGGAGGAAATGCCTGGGGTGGAGGAGGTGATGCCAAGGGGCCAGGGTGCAAGCTGGTGGGCCTTGATGGCAGGCCTGGCCTCAGCCTCTTGACTTGGATGGGACCCAAGCATTCTTGCCAACTTGCAGCTAGAGAAGGAGATGCATGTCTTCAAGGGTCTGTGAATGCAGGGAGCTCCAGAGCTATGGAAACAGCCCCACAGCAGCCTCTGCATGCCAAGCAGGGCCATCAGAATCTGGAATATTCAACCTCTGATTTCTAGTTTAGAAAAACATGGATATAATGGATCTAGAAAGCAACCCTCTCTTGTCTCAAAGCTTCCTCTTACAGAGAGTTTTAGAGTTCAAAAGCTAATTTCAATGCTCTTTCCTTTTCCCATCTCTTTGTTGTTCTGCCTCTCCATCTTTTTTTCATTTTTTTCTTAGGAGGGTATTAGGTGGTTAAAAGCAATAGGCTTTAGAGATCAGCAGGTCTGGGTTCGAATTGTGGGTTTTCCACTTGCTGGGTGAGCTACTTGGGGTACATTTCTTAATCTCTTGGATTCTTAGTTTCCTCATTAGCCAAATGGGCATATAACTTTTTTAGAACAGAGCTGCAGGTTTAAATCAGGTAATATGCATAATATACATAAAAACTAAGCACATGGTAGGTGCATAATAACCTGCTATTGCTAGTCGTTTCTTTGGTGTTTATCTGGTAGTTACTATGGGCCAGGCCCTGGGCTAGGCATCAGGATCATAATGCTGATCCCTAAAATGCCCCTTTTAAGTGCCAGGCAGGGATCAGTGTTCCTAAAGCCCAGTGGTGGCACGTGAAGAAAATGAACTCCCTAGGCAAGATCTGGAAAATGGCCCCAGATCTAGAAATGGATCTAGCTGCTGTCTGAATGATGCTGTCAAGGACCTAGGCTCTTACTTTTTACCATATTTCCCCCTTGCAGTTTCCTTGTTCCATTTTGTTCAAATTAACAATCGTGCTGTGTTTACTACCACGTGGCAGGCCCTGGGCTAGGTACTGCAAAGGACTCCAAGGTGAGTAAGCTGTGGGCCTCAGTCAGTCTGATAGTGCCCTCAGGATGGCAACTTGGATGGTCATGGCACTAGACTTGCCCTGTGAGGAATGTCTGCAGGGACCAGTCTCTTTAGCTTGATGGTGAAGGACTCAGTGAACCTTCTAATTTCTGAAGGCTATCACAGGAAAAGGGGGAGGGAGTAGTGTCACAATGTTATTTTGGAGTCCCTCAGAGGCAGAACCAGGGCCCATGGCAGAAATCACCATAAGACATATTTTGTTTCATTAGAAGGAATGGATCTTTCTAATATCTTTGTGTGTCTAGCAATTGGTAAAGGCTCTCTGATAAGCAGAGCAAGCTCCATCTCTAGGAATGCTCAGCATAAACACCCACTAGGGTGTTGTAAAGGGAATGCCTGATTCAGGTGGGAGCTTTGATAGGGTGGCCTCTAAGCTTCCCAGTAGCTCTTCTCGATGCAAGGATTCTAAGTTCCATTGTCTAACTCACACTACCTTCCCTGGGATGCCTGCCAGCTTCCTCCCTCTGGGGCTCACCCTGCAGCTTACCTCACTCCTTCCTGAGCCTAGCTCCAGAACCTTGCCATGGCAACTTATCAACCCAGGTCCAATGTGTCAGGCCACTGGGGCATATGTGAAATAGATTTCAGTCTGTGTTTTGGCTGGAAATTTTAGTTTTGTTATCATATCAACCCCTTTTAGAAATCTTCCTCCTTTAGGTATTTGGTTGTTGTTGTTGTTTTTTTTCCTTAGATTTATATTTTACACACATTTAATATAGAAAGATATACCAGCATCTGTAACTATACTTTTAAGCTTGTTATTTTGGAAAAATCAACATCATAGTCACTCTAGAGTCAAGATGCTGAATTCAAATCTTATCTCTATTACTTACTATCAGTGTTGTCCTGGCCAACCTTTTTAATCTCTTTAAGAGATTAATATCTTAATATCTAAAACAAGGTAATAATGACATATAGCTCATAGGAATCTTGTAAGACTATATATATAATAACATGCAAAGAACTTGGAACAATGCTGGTACATTGTTTTCAATAAATGTTAATGGTAGACAAATACTCATTCAATAATAATGTCATTCATATACTTCATTTATTATTTATGTATTATTTTTAGAACTATTTCCTGTGCATTCCAGAAGTCAGGATAATGTCAGCTTTGAAAGGGTTCTAGAAGATGCCAAATTCAGCCCATCTTTTTACTGCTAAGGAAATTGAGCCTCAGAGGAGTGCAGCTACTTGTTCATCTAAGGCAGGGGCAGGAGGATGGTGCAGGGGTCTTGGTTCTTGTCTGACGTTCTTTCACATATTCCTATCCCTTAATGAGAATTAATTAAGGGTTACCATATTTTCCTGGTAGGTTGCTTTAAGAAAATAACATGTCACAAGCATGTAGCTAACTAAATAGATACTGAAATGCTTCCAAGAAAATTTATAGTTTAAAGAACTGGAAACTGGAAAATGGGATTTATATACTACTTTCTGTCTCCGTGTTTGGGAGGACCTGGGATCCCAGCTCCCAGGGATCCAGCAGCCTGGCATCCCCTCCTCCATCTGCTCATGCCTCTTGAGGAGCAAGTATTATCCTTGAGATAACCTTGCACGAATGCCTCTTTGCAACGGCCCTTCTAGTTTCTCCTTGGAATACCAGTTCCAGGGCTGGTGCTTTCAGCCTGTGTGGTTTAAATTATTTATGGATGTGCTGCCAAACTTTTTTCAATGTGTGTAAAATTTATTTTTGCTTCAGCTGCACATCACACTGTTGCAAGGGTGCCTGCTGAGCTAAGTAGATGGAGTGATGTGCTGCAGAGCCAGGTCAGCTGGCTGTAAAGAGGTGTTGTGTAAGGCTGAGGCATTCCAAGAAAGATTTTCGAGGACTTTACTGGAATAGGTGGCAACTTGGTTTTGGAGTTCATGAGAAAGTATGATCAGGGCAGAGCAAAGTTCAAGTCAGCCTTCAACTCAGGACTGCGGGGCACTGAGTGAACCATGTAGTTCTGATGGTCCTGTGGAGAGACCTTAAACATTGGACCTGCCCCTGCCCATTGCCTGCATTGCTGATTTCAAGTGTCCTGCCCCAAATCCCAGAATTTAAAAGTGTGCTATGAACAAAAAACATATGAAAACTATTGTCCTAAGCATAATATGGAACAAAGTGTCCCCCGGTGACATAATTTTGTGCAATACTGGGTTGAACAAAATTCAACCTGATTCCTCACTACAGGATTTCTCAGTGACTTTGAGGTGCTAATGTATGTGATGACTCCTCTAGAGCAGGTGTAGAATGCAGCATTTATCCATCTCTTTTTTTGGTCACAGAACCATGTTTTTCTTTCAAAAATGTGGGGACTAATATTTTGAGGAAACAATTTGGCAGATACTGTTTCAAAGGATTTCACCTTCTTTCTTTTGTTTGAGTGTTTTGAAGGCTGTCATATGAAGGCTTAATTCAAAGTCTGAGCCCTGGTAATGGCTCAGTGGGTAAAGAACCCACCTCCAATGCAGGAGGCACAGGGGACTGGAGTTAGATCCCTGGGTTGAGAAGTTTTGATCCCTGGAGAAGGAAATGGCTAAACACTCTAATATTCTTCCCTGGGAAATTCCACGGACAGAAGAGCCTGGTGGACTAGTCTGTGAGGTCGCAAAGAGTCTGACATGACTGAGCACACACAGACGGAGTCCCTGACATACAACTCAGCAACCCACCTGGACACCTAACTCTACTTAAGGTACTTTTTAAACACATCTGAGGAGGTTTGAAAGACTGCTTACTCTCCTTGGAGGGAGATGGGGCCACTTCTTAATGCAAAAAGGAAAGATGGTAACTTGTATATTCTACAAGCCTTTGTGTTTTGGCCTGAATGCTGCAGGCTGGAGCTAATCCTTTGGCCAGCATGTCATTAGCCTGCTCAAGTTAATAGCTTGGAATGTCTTTCCAGTTTTTTTGGACTCATTTTTTCTCACCAATAAAGGCAATAAGCACACACAAATTGTTTGCGGAATCTACCTCAGAGTAGATGCCATACATTGGCAATGCCACAGTGAATACAACAGGGTTTTTTGGATGGATGCATGACAATAAATTAAAAATACTACATGATACCTGTAAGAAGTGCTATAGAGACCAAGAGAAGGAAGTGATCACTTCTGTCTGGATGATCTTTAAGGTTCCTCTCAGCTCTGAAGGTATTCTTAGATACCATACCTCTGTAGCAGTTGGCCCAGAGCCTTCTGATCCTCAACACAGCAGAGAAGGTTGGGGAACTCTGTCACTGAGTGCTAGATGACCATTAGCTGACCTCCTCTGAACTAATCTTCACTTGGCACAGACCCCGACTCAGCCCAGGCTGGCAGGATCATCCTGTCCCACTCCCCCAGGCAGGGGTGTGTGCCCGTCCTGAACCCAGTCTACCTTAGACATTTGGGTTGGAGTGGAGCAGGAACTGTGTGCATCTCATTCAGTCTCTGGGACAGCCTCCTAGTTTGAGAGGGGAAGGATGTGTTCCCACATGGAACAGCCCAAAGAAAACATCTAAAATTCTTCACCCAAGACCCCAAATCCTCTCGATTCTATTGCAGGGCACCCATTTATCACCAACCCCTTTTTACTTCCTTCTGAGACCTGGAGACTCCCATTCTTCCCTGTTCCCATTTATTTTCTCCTACGATTTTTCCTCTTTCTTCTCTCCTTCCACACTTCCAAGGGTGAGGGTGATTTCAGCAATAGTGAAATCGTCAATGCTAATGAGTTGCTGGTTATAGTTTCAAGTAGAAAAATCAAGACACACGTCTGCTAACCCCCAAGTGACCCAGGGTGTGAGGAAAGACTTTGGCTCTGAGTACCTTCAAGCACTTCTAGTATACTCTAGAGAACTTGTCCCAGTCTCCTTTCCTTAACAACAACAACAAAAGTTTTATTCCACTAGGGACAAAATACCTGGAAGCAGCATTGTTAGTAGTTGCAGTCACAGGCCACCCACCCTCTGCCCTTCCTCATTATATCCCCAGGGGCACTAAAGCAAACAAAGAGTTGTGTCTGGAGAAAGCCAAGGGTGGGCTGGCACAAGGAAACCTGGAAACCTGGAATGGGGAGTCCAGGAATGGGAAGTCCAGAAATGGGAAGGCTTTAGCTGGGAGTAATGAGGAGGAGCTCCATCCCATCCCCTCTGAGTAGTCAGAAATCAGGTCCACTAATTTCAAGAGCCGACTCATTGTGGAAGACTCTGATGCTGGGAAAGATAGAAGGCAGGAGGAGAAGGGGATGACAGAACACAGATGGTTGATGGCATCACCAATTCAGTGGACATGAGTTTGAGCAAACTCCGAAGATGGTGAAGGACAGAAAAGCCTGGTGTGCTGTAGTCCATGGGGTTGAAACAACTGAGCTATTGAACAGCAATCTCCTCAAGCCTCTAACCTGAGGTCACCATCTCACCACTCCACCCACCTAATTAGGAAACCACCTCCCACCCACATACTGATAAGCCTGAGACTACCCTCCATTTTCTTGGAACTCTTAGGATTGTCACCCACCATCTCCTTCCCTTTCTCCCTCCATCCTTCCTTCCCCACTAAATATATTCCTTTTTTTTTTTTTGAAGCCAGCAGGAGTTTTATTTATTTATTTATTTTTCTTTACTTTATTGTGTTGGTTTTGGCATACATTGACATGAATCTGCCATGGGTATACATATGTTCCCCTTCCAGAACCCCCCTCCCTCCTCCCTCCCGATTCCCTCTCCCTGGGTCATCCCGGTAGACCAGCCCCGAGCATCAAACCTGGGCTGGCGATTGATTTCACATATGATAATTAACATGTTTCAATGTCATTCTCCCATATCATCCCACCCTTGCCCGCTTCCACAGAGTCCACGAGACTGTTCTATACATCTGCGTTTCTTTTTTTTTTTGTATTTTCTTTCTTTATTTTTTTTTTTTATTAGTTTTGCCATACAATGACATGATATCACCATGGGTTTACATATGCTCCCCCTCTAGAACCCCCCTCCCTCCTCCCTCCCCCCGGGAAATCTTGTTGCACCAGCCCTGAGCATCAATCCTGGGCTGGTGATTGATTAGACATATGATAATTAACATGTTTCAATGCCATTCTCCCATATCATCCCACCCTTACCCTCATCCACAGAGTCCACGAGTCTATTCTATACATTTGCGTTCCTTTTGCTGTCTCGCATGCTGGGTTCTCGTTACCGTCTTTCTAAATTCCATATATATGCGTTAATATACTGTATTGTTGTTTTTGCTTCTGGCTTACTTCACTCTGGATAATGGGCTCCAGTTTTGTCCATCTGAGTACAACTGATTCAAATGAATTTTTTTTTAATGCTGAGTAATATTCCATTGTGTATATGTACCACAGCTTTCTTATCCATTCATCAGTTGATGGACATCTAGGTTGCTTCCATGTCCTGGCTATTGTAAACAATGCAGCGATGAACATTGGGGTACACGTGGCTCTTTCAATTCTGGTTTCCTTGGTGTATATGCCCAGCAGTGGGATTGCTGGGTCATATGGCAGGTCTATTTGCAGTTTTTTAAGGAACCTCCACACTGTTTTCCATAGTGGCTGTACTAGTTTGCAATCCCACCAACAGTGTAAGAGAGTTCCCTTTTCTCCACATCCTCTCCAGCATTTATTACTTGTAGATTTTTGGATTGCAGCCATTCTAAGTGGTGTAAAGTGATATCTCATTGTGGTTTTGATTTGCATTTCTCTGATAATGAGTGATGTTGAGCATCTTTTCATGTGTTTGTTAGCCATTTTGATGTCTTCTTTGGAGAAATGTCTGTTAAGTTCTTTGGCCCACTTTTTGATTGGGTCGTTTATTTTTCTGGAATGGAGCTGCAGGAGTTGCTTGTATATTTTTGAGATTAATTGTTTGTCCGTTGCTTCGTTTGCTATTATTTTCTCGCATTCTGAAGGCTGCCTTTTTACTTGCTTATAGTTTCCTTTGTTGTGCAAAGGCTTCTAATTTTAATTAGGTCCCATTTGTTTATTCATGCTTTTATTTCCGATATTCTGGGAGGTGGGTCATAGAGGATCCTGCTTTGGTTTATGTCAGAGAGTGTTTTGCCTATGTTATCCTCTAGGAGTTTTGTAGTTTCTGGTCTTATGATTAGATCTTTGATCCATTTTGAGTTTATTTTTGTGTATGGTGTTAGAAAGTGTTCTAGTTTCATTCTTTTACAAGTGGCTGTCCACTTTTCCCAGCACCACTTGTTAAAGAGGTTGTCTTTTCTCCATTGTACATTCTTGCCTCCTTTGTCAAAGATAAGGTGTCCATAGATGTGTGGATTTATCTCTGGGCTTTCTATTTTGTTCCATTGATCTATATTTCTGTCTTTGTGCCAGTACCATACTGTCTTGATGACTGTGGATTTGTAGTATAGCCTAAAGTCAGGTAGGTTGATTCCTCCAGTTCCATTCTTCTTTCTCAAGATTGCTTTGGCTATACGAGGTTTTTCGTATTTCCATACAAATTGTGAAACTATTTGTTCTAATTCTCTGAAAAAGACCTCTGGTAGCTTGATAGGAATTGCATTGAATCTATAGATTGCTCTGGGTACTATACTCATTTTCTCTATATTGATTCTTCCAATCCATGAACACGGTATATTTCTCCATCTATTTGTGTCCTCTTTGATTTCTTTCATTAGTGTTCTATAGTTTTCTATATATTAAATGTATTCCTGTCACCTGTTTCATTTTATTCTTCCCTGGTCCCACCCTCGACCTTCCTTCAAGTCCTCTGCAGCACCCCTCTGCTCTTCTCTGGCTCCTCGTCCTCTGTCTGACATGTGGGCAAAGAAGAGCTGCTACTGCTGATTCCGCTTTTCACCCCAGTCCTTTGTTAATCTCTGCACCACTACTCTGCCACTGAATCTGCCTTTTGATGGGTAACAAATGACCTCTGAATAAATCCTTAAAAAAAAAAATCTATTCAACTCTTCAAGGTATTAAAATTTAAATTACAAAATTTATTATAAAAATACCCTCAATAATACTCATAAAGAACTCAAATATTGAAGAAGTATGTAGAGTAGAAAATGAAACATCACTTTGGCAATTCCCTGGTGGTCCAGTGGTTAGGACTCTGTGGCTAAGTCAGTACTCCCCCACCCTCAACTCTAAGCTATTCCCCAGAAGCAACCATTATAAAATAGTTTGGTAAAATTTCCTCTATGCTGTTTCTTACAAATTTACAAATTTGGGGTTATTTTAGTACCTTTCTACAATTGGTATTTTCATTTAATGCTATGCTGCAGATGTCTTTCCATGTAAATATATACAGACATATATAATTTTTTAAATGTCCAAACAGTGTTCCATTTCATAACTATATCACACTTCGTTTAGTGAATCTTCTTGTGATAAATACTGAGGTTTAGAAATAACATTTATTTATTTATTTATTCATTCATTCATTTATCTATTCACCAGTCTTCCTTTGATGGCTGTTGAGATTGTTTTGGTTTATTTGTTTATTTACTTGTATATTTGTGTATATTTGTGTGTTCACTCATCCATAATCCCATTACAAAAAATTCCTTGTACCTCTGCCTTTGCGCACTTGTGCCCAGAGTGTGCACTTGGACACTGCTAATTGCTCTCCTTTTTGCCCTAGTAAACCACTCTTTCCCCTGAGCACACAACACATGTTTACCCCTTTTTGTTTTTTTCCAAAGTCTCTTCTCCTAAAATGACCACTTCCAACTCACTCTTCTTGCCCCAGGCTTGTGTAGAATCATACCTGACTCCCTAGACTAGTCCTCCTTAATGGCTTCCATTTATATAGCATTTACTATGTGCTAGGTCGTGTGCTGGAGCAGACGTTGTATCATTTCATCGTGTAATAGTGGGATGAGGCACGGATTATACTGCTGTCAGCATTTAAAGGTGATTAAAAACTGAAGCTCAGAAAGTTATGGAACTTGTCCAGGTCATTCAGCTCATTACTTGGAGGAGCCAGGATTCAATCTCTGGCTTCTCCTGCTGTGTATCCATGAATTCCTATAAAGCACTACATCCACTACATCTTCTGCTCTGCTGTTCATAGGACCTCATACATGCACTGACTACAACACTTACCAGATTGAATGGTGGTAACTTACTCACAGGCTTGTTTCCCTTCACTAGACTGAGAACTCCCCGAGGGCAGACCCTGTGTCTCTTCTTTCAGCATTTCATATTGAGTACAGATCCTGGTTTTATCTTAGGTGCTGATATGGATTTGAATGAATGAACCTAGGTTTGCTGAATGAGGAATTCCAACACTCCCTGAACCAAGTCGAGTCACACTTCAGCACTCAATAGCACATGCTGAACTTGAAGTTTATTTTCTGCTAATTAATGAAAATAAAATACCCTACTCTCAGGGCCCTAATTAACTAAATTACAAAAAGCTCTGTAGATTGGCAGGTGGTAGAACATAATGATTTAAGACACAGGCTCTGAAATGAGATGACCTGTGTTCTGATCCCAGCTCTGCCATGTATTAGACAAGTTATTCAGCTTCCATAATCCTAAGTTAGCCAGGCAGTAAAAAGGATATATGACAGTTATTTAGAGCTAGATGAAGAAGTTGATAGGAAACACTCTATGTTAGTGCCTGGCATAGAGACGTCACTCAGTAAGTGTTAGTTGTGAGGTTGTTATAAGGACCAGTATTAACCCATCAGTCGTTGCTCAACATGAAATAGATCAAGTGTTCATTTCTCTTACCACTCTCCAAAGTCAAAAAAAATTTTTTTTACTTCCAATCTATATGTAAACTCATGGCGATATCATGTCATTGTATGGCAAAACTAATTATAAAAAAAAGATTAAATAATTCACATGTAAAATAAATAAATAAATAAATAAAAGCAAAATTCAAAGCAAAAAAAAAAAATTCTCTTTCTGGCTCTTACTTATAAAACAAACATCTATTGTGCCTTCTGTTTACCAGACTTCTCTCTGATTGGTCCTTCAGTTATCAGGGAGAATCCACAGTCTACAGAGAGACAATAAGCCTTGCCCAGGCTAGCAGCCCTGAGGAGGATAAAATTTTCCTGCTTTTTACTGTTGACAGCATTACTTGATTCTCTGGAAAAGACACCTTTTTCTTTTCAAATTTCAGGGATTTGTTTTAAAGTATTTTCTCATCAAAGTCTGAAGGTATTTTATGGTGATACATGAAGGAATAGATAGTTTTTAAGGTCTGATTCATAGAGGTACCTGTGCTGTCTTTGTTCTCTTAGGCAAAAAGCTTTCAGAAGGTCTCAAAGATGACTTTAGGAATCAACATTTGCTTCCTGATTCTGTGCATAGTTTTTCAGAGGGATTGTTGTTACTTTGCTTGGGCTTAACTGGGTCTTTCCAAGTACTATATTTGAGAACGACCCCACCCCTGGCAAGCAAAACCAAACAAACGTGAAAGAAAATTCCCAGCCCTGAACTCAAATCCCAACAAAAATGAGTGACTCTGGACAAACAAGCTTTCTAGACCTAATCAGTTATTCAGTTCTGGAACTGTATATTCCCAGAGAACCATGCCTGCTGTTTTAATTAAATTACCTCAAAAGGAGGAAATATTTCTTAGGAATGTGGCTTAGCTTTGAAACTAGGGATTATCTTTCCTTGCATGTAAAGTATACATCTCTTACTACAAATGAAGGGAGTCCCTTTTCCAAGTGATTCTTGTTAAGGAAATCCTGCTTTAGGGATGAAAGGAGACATGAAAAGGGAAAAGCTTCCTTTTCTTTGGTCTGAAGGAGGCATGACTTCACGTTATGCAAGTATCTGGCTGCTTAGTCTGGAATATCTGTGCAGTAAGGAGCAGGCCTCCTGGACTGCCAAGTACTCATCTCATAGAAGCTCCTAGGGCTGGGTGCTTCTTCTTGCTCCTTGCTTCCCTGGAGCCCTGGCTTCTTGGTAAGATACTCTGTTATCTGAACTGCTCAGGCCACCATGCAGGAAGGAAATTGTGGGCCAAACAACCAACACGCTCACCTTGAGCCCAAAGTATGATCCTTTTCTCTGAGTCTCAGTTCCCTCAGCTGAGAGGTAAGGAGTTTCCTCTGAGTGTTCCTGAACTCTAATATTCTGGGGTTCCAGAATCTTTTCCCCTGCCAGGCCAGTGACCTAGTTGTGAAGGACAATGAGAATGAAGCCGTTGTTTGGATTTCATGGGTGGGGTGGGTGGGGCACCTCCTAATAAACTTGACAAGGGATTGGAGCAACCTGTTTCCCCAAGACTCCAGCAAGGGCTGAATGAGGCGTGTCTCTGCTTTGGCATCGCCAAAGAGACTTTTGGAATGCACTTATCAAAGCACATTGGGCTCACAAACCTGACACTTCACCATCTGAAATACTGAAAAGGTAAAATCGCACAAGATGTGGAGCCCAGGTGATCTGTGGATTGAATCAGTATTTCAGCTCAGTTTCTCTTCAGAGCCCCTGTCTGAGGGAACACTCCCTCTGCCATCTCAAAAGGCTTTTTAATACTATTTACCCCTGAGTGATTTTGTCCTGAGGAAGAACTGTGGGAGGGCCCATGGGGATTTCGAAAGCTTAGTGCTGGACTCATTCTGTGCCCTAATGATTTTGAAAGCCTGTGTATTTAGGGAGGTGGTGGTAGGGAGTCTGGGGCGGGAAGCTTGAACTCCAGTCCTGGTTTTGCCACAGCATGGCTGTGCAGTCTCGAGCAAGCTGCTTCATCTTTTTGGGCCTCCATGTTCTCACCAAACAACATCTCTCTCTGGTCCCTTCTTTCCCTGGCACACCACGACTTTAAGCCCTAAGACAGAAACATCCTATCTTGGGTGTAGAATAAGGCCAGATCTATTCAACTATTTTTGCTTGTCAGCTGTGTGGACATGCCTCTGGTATGGAGGTTATACTCCGTTCCCAAACTCCTCCTTTTGCAAGGTCTTTGAAATGTACCCAAGGAAACAGGTGAGAGGTATGGATGGTTGAGGCCAGGAAGGGGCTTCAAGGACAACCACCCAACTCTTTCAAGAGTGCCTCCTACCCTCACTGTCTCATGGGAGGTGTTTGGAAAGTTTGGGCATCAGCATTTCATAAAGAGTTAAAAGCTCTGGCTGCAGAGTCAGCCAGCTGTTTTTTTCATGTCCCAGCCTTGCCAATCATTTCAGTTCACTATTCAGCAAATACTTATCAAGTGCCCATTTTTTGCTAAGCTATTTTGCATGCATTCTCACATTTAATCCTCACAGCCCTATGTAGCAGGTACTGATTTTATCCACACTTCAGGAAAATGAAACTCAGAGAGGTGATGTGACATAGTCAAGGTCACACAGCTAGTAACAGGCAAACCTGGGGCTTGAATCCAGGTCCAGAAGCTCCAGAGTGATGGCTCTCAGCCAGGACACTGCTGTTTCCCAAATCTTATTTTATTTAATCCTCGTTTAAACCTTCATTTGCTTTACTGCAAAACTTCCACCTCAATGCTTCAGAAAAGCCTCTGTGACTTTGCCAATCCACATAATGGATTAAAGAGCAGACCCAGTTCTAAAAGGGGACAGAGTAGACAGACATTGGATGGTGCAGTGGGAAAAGCTCTGAAGCATGCTTACCTCCAATAACTCAGCTTCTATACCTGCCCGGCCCTTACCAGTCATCTGATCTGAGGCATTTCCACCCTCTGAACTTCACCAGCAAAGCTTTCCTCACAGAGATATTGTATGAATCCATTGAGAGAGTGGCTATGAAAGGGCTTTACAAATTAGAAAGTGATAGAAATGGACTCATTCTTATTGTGGTCCTGCTGCTCTGTTTTTGTTACTCACTGAGCTGGACAACAAATTGCATGTTATCTTCAAGAATCTCTAAATACACCACCCAGTGATCCAAGACTTGGAGTCCCACGACGAAGCAGTATGAGGTAGGTTTACACCAGGCACTCCTGCCTGACTCATTCAGAAGTACCACCTTCTGGACTATGTGGCATTACGATGGCTGCCACTGTGACTCATGGTCAGCCCAGAAAGTTTGGAATGTGACATTCCTGAACAGACTCAGGCATGAGAAGAGAAGAAGAAAACACAACATTTGTAAACAGACAGTCTGGGGCTCATTTTCTATATGCTTGTTTCGAAGCCTGTGGAAGTACAGCTATCCACCCATCACTGGATCTTACGTCCGTTGGGAAGCATGTGCTGCCACACATCTGCGGACTGCGTCACCCAGAGCCTTATACTCTAGGACCACTGATTCTGAGAGGGTTGGGCAGGGGAATCACTTTCTAACTTAACCACACAGCCTTCCAAGGAATGAGAAGAGATGAAAACTGAAGTTGCCATTTGCAGGTGGTTGGAGACGCCCTGCACCATTGGTTGCTGAGTTTTCCCGGATGTGCATTTATTTACTGTCTGCCCTCTCCCCTGGCTGTGCTAAGGGTGGCACAGGAAGAGGGTTTTCTTTCTTTTGAGGCTTTGTGTCTAATTTGGGGCCCAGGGGTGAAGAGAGAAGCAGAGCCACAGGTCCAGGCTTGGGTAAGAGCATTTCTTTTGTTAGACAAGGATAGAGGTTGCCAGAGAACAAGCCAAAGAGCTCCCAGGGCACATCAGTATCCCTCCTGTCTAACAATTAGCAGGTAATCAGTTGTCGAAAGATACTCTGTTTGGGGTAGTACCAAGGAAGGAGCTGCAGTCATGGAAGTGAAAAAGTGAGGGCCCAGAGGATGCTGAAAGCAAACACCACTGAGGGAAAGGCCTGCAGGGCTAGTTGGAGACCTGGGCTCCAGTCCCAAATCTGCTTATTAGCCTCTGTGTGAACTTGGTGACTGAAAAACAACTGCAAGGCAATGATCTCTTAGGTACCTTCCAATCTCTCAGTTCACCCAGGACTGCCCTGGTTTTACTACTGACTGTTTCCCATTTAGGAATCCCTGCTTCCAACTGAAAACTCCCCTTCTGATTGTTCTAATATCTTCCCTCTAATATCAATCCCTTTCCTCTTTACTGTAGAAGCCTCTTCTCTAGATCAGAAAATCCCTGGGATGATTGCTCCCGCTGAAGGGGTGTCAAAGCGTATTACCTCCTATACGGCCAGAGCATCAACCCATCAGGGAAGACCTGACCATAAACCCCAGGCTATTTGCCACCCCCTAGGCATGGGCAGCCTCATGTCAAAAGTGGGCTTCCATATCCAGATCATGATAATTCCACCCCTTTGTATAGTCACACCAGTGACTTCAGGACCATAGAGCTAAAGGGTGACCCACTTTTTCTCTTTCATATTTACTTAAATATTTTTATTTAGTTATTTGACTGCCTCGGAGTCTTTGTTGCTGCATTCAGAATCTTTCATTGTCGCATGCCCACAGCATGTGGAATCTCACTTCCCTTACCAGGGGTCGAACCCATATGCCCTGCATTGCAAGATGGATTTTTAACCACTGGACCACCAGGGAAGTCCTAGCCCAGCCTCTCTTCTAATCTTTGTTCTCAGACTGAAGGTGGTGATTCCCCAGTTTACTGGTCAGATCAGCTTCAGCCCAGCTTCTTACAGTCTTTGAAGCAGAGACTACTCTGGGCGCTGCTGACTAAATCCAGAATATAGTTTCTACTTAGGCTGCCAGTTGTTTTTTTTCATTCAGAGAGGAGCCTCTAAAGTATTTGGGGTTGAAGAAGTTTCAAGTTTGAGATAATGGTTGCCATACCTATATCAAGAGCAGAGGAAAGAAATCTCATGTGACTTCTGGCCCTTGTTCACCTCCATGCTTGTTGAGCACATTTCACATGACCTCCCTGCCTATTCTCTTCCTTCCTCTGGTGTCTCCCTCATCCATTTATATCGCATCTTGAGCACGGTCATCTGCATTAGGCATTGTGCTACGGGTTGGTGAAGCTTATGTTGGATGTGACCCTCAGAGTGATGCTATAATGTGGTAGGGCAGCCTGACATAAGCAGCTGTGCTGGGATGTGGTTTTTGTGCTCTAACACATTGGATAGCCATAGCAGTCTGAGGGTGAGTCATTCAGGCCCAGGGTGACATCTGGGTGGGGCCTAGAAGATGAGGAGGAGCTGGAATAGGCATGCTGTTGTTTAGTTGCTAAGCCGTGTCTGACTGTTTGTGACCCCCTGGATTGGTAGTCCACCAGCCTCCTCTGTCCATGGATTTCCCTGGCAAGAATACTGGAGTAGGTTGCTATTTCCTTCTTCAGGGGATCTTCCCGACCCAGAGATTGAACCTGCATCTCCTGCTTGGCAGGCAGATTCTTTATCACTGAGCCACCTGGGAAGCAAGCATGCCAGAAGTGAAAAGTGGCACACATAAAGGCACGAACTCTCTCCCACCCCATCTGATGGTCTTCCCTTGTCACCCACTGTGAGTGGGACTGTGGGTGGCAGTGGATCAGGGATTTTTGGGCCATAAGCCAGGACAAACAGATCAGCGCTCAGGAGACTGCTGGGCCCTGGGAGCCTCTGAAAACCCAGGAGCTTCATTCTTATTTCCCAGAGCAAGTGGAGGCTGCAGACACAAATTTCTTCCCTTCCCTTCTCATTCCTTAGAATCTCAGCATCCTCTTGTATCACAGGACCTGCTCTGACCCGGCTTTACCCTGGGGCCCCTCTCCACTCCATCACCAGTCACTGTGGATCCCTTCCTAGCTCTCTGGCCTACACTTTATTCTGTCTAGTTCCCCAGCCACCATCAAGGTTCAAATCCCAGTCATCTCCCACTTAGTTACTTGCAACAATGTCCACATCAGTCCTGTGATTCAGGCCTCTCCGTTGCTTACTGTCCTGTGTGTGCTGCCAAATGAAACTTTCCAAAACAATGTTTTGTTGACCTTGTGCACCTGTTTTGAAATCTTTGTGAGCACATTTCCTCAGACCTCACTGTCCACTGTGTACAAACAGGGCCACATTCATATTCACAACCCAGTTGTCTTTGGCTTCTGCCTCTCTGCTGATATGGGACCTGACCCCAGGAAACTCTGGGAAGCCCCCGGCTAGTGCTCTGAGCATCCGAACCAATCTGTGCAGGTTTGCTAATGTCTGTGCACAGAGCAGACATCACTGAGAAGATGTGTTTGGAGACACATGCTGTGACCTCTAGAATATATGACTTTTTATTTTACTAAACGAACAAGCCACTGCTCCAGCATAAAGCACCTGGTCCTTTACCACGGATGACTTGAGAAGCTCTGCTCTAGGGAAGGCTCATGCGCAAGTAAGTCTGGTCCCTCTGTGCATTCCCTCATTTGCTCCCTGTTACCTACTGGCAGCCCTGGAGTTGCTTTTTCGTGAAATCAATGCTTTCAGCTTCTCTTAGAGCACAGCTATCTAGAATCTTCATACAAGAATCAGCTTGCTGTACAAAAAGAAAAAAGAAAGAAAGAAAGACAGAGAAAGAAAAAATACTGGCAATTCAGAACATTTGCCCTTTTAACATTAAATGTGGGATTTCCATTTCAAATCACTATTTGCCTTCTTTCTTCAAGGCATTTCTTTTTTCCCCATTCAGCACAGTACCTTAAAAAACACTTTAAAATCAACTTTACTGAACGTGAAGTTCCATGCCATAAAGTGCACTTATTTTCAGTGTAGAGTTTGATGAATTTTGACCAATGAATATATATTAGATCACCACTCTAGTTAAGATATAAAATGATCTCATCACCTTAGAAAATTCACTTGCATTCCTTTGCACTTCTACCTGCAGTCAGAGGCAATAACTTCTGATGTTTGTCACTTCTATGATTGGTCTGGTTTCTTCTAGAATATCATGTAAATGCGATCATCCAGAATGTGCTCTTTGATGTCTGACTACTTTCATTCACCATAATAATTTTGAGATCATCTATGATGTTGTATGTATCATAGTTCAACCATTCTACTTGCTGAGAAGCATTCCATTGTATGTATCACATTTGGTTTATCTATTTTCTTGTTAATGGATATCTGAGACATTTCCAGTTTTTGGCTATTTGCATAAGTTTTCTGAACATTCACGTGCAAGTCTTTGCTTGGACAATTGTTTTCATTTCCCTCAGGCAAATACCTACTAGTGGGATTGCTGGGTCATATGGTAAGATCTCTGTTTAACTTTGAGAGAAACCAGCAGTAATCCACAGGGTATGTCTCTTTTGATGGGAATTGTGTGATTTATAATGAGACCCCAGCTCCAGCTACTCTTTTGTGAGCATGTCACAAAAGATGTCATTTGGGCCCTGCTCCAGGGACTCATCAAATCAAATTTCACGTGGAGTTCTCTATCTTAGTGTCATGAGGCTAATGCTGTTCCGATCCTTTGTGAGTGGTTTTGCAAATACTAACCTGTGATAAAAAAATATTTAAAATATTTAAAAGTACTGGTATTTTTTAAAGATTTGTCTTAAGAAATATAATGATATATAGACTCTATGTGTATGTGGAATATATCTAGAGTTCAAGGTTTTCTTTGTAATACCTACATTTTCATTCACTTGCATATTATCCTTGCTACAACTTGGTCTATGTTATCCACTGTAGTCCAGGTTGTAACCTGTAGTCAGTGGCTATATTAGTTAGTATCCGGCCTGAGTTGTATATAACAAAGACCCACAAAAACAGCAGCTAAATTAAATGAGTGTGTGTGTGTGTGCATGCATGCATGTGTGTGTGTACACGAGCTCAGTTACTAAGTCGTGTCCAACTCTTTGGGACCTCATGAACTGCAGCCCCCCAGGCTCCCCTCTCCATGGATTTTCCAGGCAAAAATACTGGAGTGGGTAACCATTTCCTTCTCCAGGGGATCTTCCTGACCCAGGGATTGAAGGCGTGTATCTTGTGTGGGCAGGTGGATTCTTCATCACTGAGCCACCTAGGAAGCCTGGGCCACCTGGGAAGCCCTAAATTAAACAACAGAGAAGTCTATTTCTCAGTCATGTAAAACATCAGAGGGACAGCCTAGTCATTTGGGACTCAGGCTTCTTTCTGTCCACCACCCCCAGGGGTGAACCCCATCCTCAAGATCCAGGATGGAAACCCAACTGTCATATCTTCAATCCAGAGAGCAGGGGGAGCGGGAAGGGAAGGACACACTCCCTCTTTTAGGGCCATATTCCAGAGCCTGACTTGTCTACTTGGGCTTACATCCCATTGGCCAATATTTAATCACATGGCCAAGCCTCACTTCAAGGAATCCTGGGAAGTGCAGTGCTACTCCTACCTAAAACTGGGTGGCTGTGTTAGAGGTTGCTCAGTGGTAAAGAATCCACCTGCCAATCAGGGGATGCAGGTTCAATCCCTGGGTTGGGAAGATCCCCTGGAGGAGGAAATGGCAACCCACTCCAGTATTCTTGCCTGGGACATCTCATGGACAGAGGAGCCTGGTGGGCTGCAGTCTGTGGGGGTCACATGAGTTGCACACTACTGAAGACTCTCGGACAGACCTATTACCTTAAACTGGTTTCAATCTTGTAAAATCCCACATTTAGGCAAATACTGTCCCACAGTTTTGTAAACTCCATGGAAACAAGAACCAGTGACCTTTTTATACCTCTTCATCCCAGCAGCCTGGGTTTCCTTAGACCAATTTTCCTGACTATCTATTCCAGGAATATTAATAAGCATTATAAGAAAATTGGATTCTATAATTCAGATTCCAAAAAGTTTTTTTAGGTCTAGGACAAACTTTAAAAGTTTTTTTTTTTTTAATTGCAGAACTTTACAAGGATTTTAACATGCTAAGGCATGCTATGAATTTCCATGAGGGGAAATAAAATAGTCAGCATTGTCTAAACTTATTTGGACATTGAACCCTCCATGGTCTTTAATTCAAAGACTCATCTTTTATGCCCTAAGATGGTAAAGAATCTGCCTGCAGTGTGGGAGACCTGAGTTCGACCCCTGAGTCAGGAAGATCTTCTGGAGATGGGAATGGCAACCCACTCCAGTATTCTTGCCTGGAGAATTCCATGAACAAAGAAGCCTGGTGGACTACAGTCCATAGGGTCACAAAAGGTTGGACATGACTGAGCAACTAACACAAGTGTTTAATCGTACAGACTTCCTTTTCCTCTAGTTTTCTTTCTGTTCCTCTCTTCTGCCTCCTTACTTCCTTCCCTACTTTTTCTCCAGTCAACCTCCATGTTAAAACTCCCTTACAAGTAACCTTGACACTGAACTCTTGTTAGTGGTATGTAGAGCACAAATACAATTGCTCAGCCCTACAAAGACCCACAGATCTCTGGATCTTATTTTCGACCCAGAGGATTTAGAAATTGAGACAATAATGGACACTTTTCTGATAAATGCTTTTGGGGGGATGCCATTTACATCTCAGACCATCAGATTGGGAGATGAAACTGGTGATCCATCATGGTCTGTGAGCAGGGTGTAAACTCACTCCAACCTGTTGGCATTAGCAAAAGGGTCTCAGACAGCTCTGGGAGCTTTCCTCAGCACTGAACACTTTAATAGAAGTAAGTGTCTAACACTCCTGAGATTTGAGCAGCGTGTCCTGGGTTACTAGCTGCATGAGGTATGGACTACACTGGTAGTAACAAGAGAAACAAATCAACAACAAAAATAACAACCACAAACTGAACAAACTAATAACAGACCACCCACATTTACCAGGGAATGCCCATATGGCTTTGAGAAGATTTATTCTACATGACAGAATCCTAGAATAACAGAGTCAAGAATTTAGAGAAAGCATTGTATGCATGGCAAAACTGAGGTCAAGTTGAAGTGTCTGCTCAAGGTCACACGATTGAGGCTGTGACTGAGCAGGGATCAGCATCTGGAACTCTTGATTCTTAAGCTGGTGCCCTTTTAATTTTCTCCAGTGTCTTAGTAAAGGATATTTTTAGTATACTGTACTTATTAAACAAAGTTTTATGCTCTCTGATGCTCTCTTACAAGCCTGGGAGCCAAATGTTTTATAAGAAACACAAACTAAATAGTTTATTCTATGTACCCATTGATTGACTTCGCAGGACTATTTGGGGGCTCTACTCAGTGGAGAAAGAGTGCTGTAAAATAACTATAAAGCACTCTGAAGAAGGAAGCATTGCTATTGTCAAGTTCCTTTGAGCTTTGTTTTGAAGGTAGTCAGGACCACCTTCAAAGTTGTCATAGGGTCTGAGATTGTTAGAGCCAGAGAGCTGTGGGAAAGCACCCCTGTTTCATAAGTAAGAAAACTGAGGCCCAGCGATAGTATCAAGAGGTTAGGTTATATGAGCTAATTCATGTAAAATGATTATCACAGTGCCTGACATAGTCAAACTTCAATAAATGCTAGCTAGCTGCTGTTACTGTAATCATTTTCCTTATTATTGTTATCAAATTCATCACTTTTTCAGAGGACCTTTTCTGCTGATGATCACAGCCTGGACTCAGCAGGAGCAGGAACCCTTCCTAACTCTATTCCTAGCAGCAGGAGTGGGTATCCTGCTCATTGGATCCTGCCCTGTTCCAGCCTGGGTGCCAGAAATAAACCAGCCCTGGTTTGAATGCCTGGGAAACAGTCATGCCGTTTCCTAGCCAGCTTCCATTCCTTGAGAAAGGGAAGGAAAAGAGAATACTCTTATCTTACTTAAGCTCCTCAAGTGCATCATAAACCTGACACTCTTAAGGTATTCAGGTTCTGAACCCAGTGGGATTCTCCATAAAAGGCAGTAGACAGATACCAAGCTTCAGTTTCATTTCTAAGTCCGTCACGACTTGGCCAAGTTGTTTCATCATCACAGGGATACACTGACCTCCTCTGTCCCTGCTTAAAATTTCCTGGGTGGAGTGAAGTGATGTCATATGTCCATAGGCAGTAGGGGATGAGGGAGCTGGCTGAAAAAGCACATGATATAGATACAGATGTTAGATGGGAAGGTGAGCTTTGTTTGGTGTTATTCTTGAGGTGCTGAGATCTACAGGACAGTCTCAAGGCATGAAGGGAGCATGCTAGGACCTGTGCTCTGGGGCTGCTGGAGAAGCAGGAAGAGCCATTGTCAGCTGCTCTGGTGCTTGTCTTGCTATCTGCCTTTTAAGATCTTTCACCCTCTCTGCCTTCTCTCAGTTTCTGACTTCAAGTAAACAATTTGGTGAGGTCGTGCCATCAGAAGACAAGACACACTGGTTTGCTGTGCTTTTCACTTGAGACTCACTTTAAACACTGATGTACTTACTGCTTAGGACTTTGGGCTTCTTGCCATGATACAGGTGGTGGTGGGGCAGTGGTGGTGAAGAATTAAACTGTTTATTCTAAGAGCAGTTTCCCTTTGGTACTGTGAAGCATACAACACCCATCAGAAATGCAGGATCCCGTGTGCATCATGTGTTATTTGCCTCTGCCTGGGAGGGCCACTATAGGATTTGGACTAGACATTAAAACAATGTGTCACCTATCTCTGAGTAGACACAATACTATTGTACAGCCCCCCTAATAAATGGCCAAGTCTGTATTTGAATCCAGATCTACCCCTTCAGCTCTACCTTCTTATTCAAGGAACTCCTAAACGGCTTAGGGCTGAATCTTGGCTCTGCCACCTGTAGCTCTTGGACAGGTTCTTATACTTTAGTTTCTTCATTTGTAAATCAGGGATGATAGTGCCTACCTCAGAGTTTTTTTATGAGTTTTAAGTGAGATGACATGTAAGAATGTTTAATGCAGTGTCTGGCACAGAGCAAGCCCTCACTGCATGTTAGTTGGCCCTGCTGCCACTACTAGTAATTGGGAAACAGGAATAGGAAAAACGGGGAGATGGGAATTGAGTTCAAGCCTTTAACTCAGCCAGAAATTTGTCACCAAACTATGAAGTGCACACCCTGCACCATGGCTGGCAGATCACATCCCATTCCTTGCTCAAGTGCTCTGACATGGAGACCGCAGTACCTAACACCATGTCTCAAACCTTTTTGATCATGCCTTCTATCAGTAAGATAATTTTGAGTACTCTTACATAATATGTGCATTTTCATGTATATACCAATATATTATCAGGTATACTACAAAACATGCAAAATAAAAAAATTAAAACTGAGGTAAAAATGAGTATCAAGAGAAGCTCTAATATTTTCTCCCTCTTTCAAGACTTCTGTGCTGCTAGACTGTGGTTAGGACTGGGGACTTGAGAGAGGATGATCTATCAAGCTCTCTGTTGCAAGGATCAGATGAAATAGCCTCCTTCATAAAGCAATTATAGGATTTTAGCTTGCTTATCATTAACCCATGTATGCACATAAGCAATAACAATGATAAAGTCTTCCTGAAAGTTATGGTTCAATGATAGCAATAGAACTGTACTTTGAAAGGTCATCAAAACCTTACTGAAAAATGCCATACCACATACCAAATGCCATCGCAAGAACTGGGAATAGAGATGATGAGTAAGACCAAATCATCTGGACTTTTAGAATACAAACACAGTGAGTAAACACAGCACCACGTAACATATACATTGGAAGAAAGTACAAAATCAGAATGAGAAAGGAAAGCTTCCTAGAAGAAGTCATGCCTGGCTATGATTTTAAAAGATAAATTAGTATTTAACAGATAGACAGAAAAGGAAAGTATTTGGGCTGGAGGCAATAGATGTGAAATAGCCTCCACATTCAGCATCTGAATTGGACTGTGGCTAGTGTGGGGGCTGTGCAGAAAGGTGGCCAGAGATGATACTGGACAGGTGATCAAATACCAGGTCCTTGTGCCCCCTGATGAAATTTGGGTTGAAGCCAAAGAATAGGGGATCCATTAAAGGCCAAAGACAGGAGAATGACATGGTTGGATTTGCATGTTAGAAGGATCTTTCTGAAGACTCTTTGAATTCAGAGCTGTAAGACACGAATCTGTAAGGCTCCTGGGGCTCCAGAAGAGAAGGTAAGGGAGCCTGGACTGACTCTACAGGGGAGACAGTGAGGCTGATGAAGATGTGAAGAAATTGGAATTGAGGAATTCAGAGCTGGAATCTGCATGGCCCTCTCAGCAACTTCAGTCAATCAGTTCTAGGAGATCAAAGGAGGCCTTCATTCTTGAAAGGCAGTGAAACTTGGGTAGAAAGCTTCCAAGCCTCAGGTCTAGGGATCCCAATGCCTTAGACTTTTTCCCAGTAAGACTCTCTTAAGTTCACTGAAACAAGTCCTACAAGGCAATCTACAATCCTGGCAGGTATCCTAACTGATCAGACCACCAAGGCTACAGTGATACCATTCCAACCCCTATTATTTCCAACTACAGACCCCAGCATAGCACAGGGTCTCACCTTTAAAGAGGTCAGGGGGCTACTTCACTGGACTAGTCTGGCTTTGCTGTAGTCAGGGAAGCCTCAACATTGAATTCCCCATTGCCAAGAACTGGCACAGCTTAATAAGTGAAGACAGAAAGTCACCCTTTTCTAGGTTAATTTAGTCCCTCCCGTTTCTGGGGTTCTAAGACTTGGAGACACTAGACGTGAAACAAATTATGTCACCCACTTTTAGCTCGCCAGCCTCCTTTCCAACTTTACTGGAAATATACTCCATCATTTAGGACTCCTTGTATCTACACTTTTATTTTTTTTATTTTTTTATTTTTTGCCTCAAAAAGTGACATTTATTCAAAGAGTCAAAGAAAAAAAAAAAGAAAAAATGACAAGATGTCCATCCCTTGGCTCCCTTCCCTCCTCCCTCCTGCTGCTCCTCAGCCCCCTCCAAGGTTTCATCCCTGGCTGGTGCTAGGTAAGCACAACAGCCCCCCTCAGATGAGGTCAGCAACATTGAGGGGCATCTCCTCAATGGAGGTGTTGTAGAAGGTCTCGATGTCTCAGAGAGTCCTCTTGTCTTCTTCTGTCACCATGTTAATAGCCACACCCTTACGGCCAAAACGTCCACCACGACCGATTCTGTGGATGTAGTTTTCCCTATTCGTGGGGAGGTCATAGTTGATGACTAAGGAAACTTGCTGTACATCAATGCCTCTGGCCAGTAGGTCAGTGGTAATCAATACTCTGCTAGAGCCAGAGCGTAACTCCCTCATGATGACGTCTCGTTCTTTTTGGTCCATGTCTCCGTGCATGGCAGAGACAGTGAAGTCTCAGGCATGCATCTTCTCAGTGAGCCAATCCACCTTCCTTCGGGTATTGATGAAGATGACTGCCTGGGTAATGGTCAGGGTTTCATACAAGTCGCACAGTGTGTCCAGCTTCCACTCCTCTCGTTCCACATTGATGTAGAATTGACGGATACCCTCCAGCGTCAACTCTTCCTTCTTGACAAGAATTCTAATTGGGTCCCTCATGAACTTCTTGGTCACCTCAAGCACATCAGAAGGCATTGTAGCTGACAGCAAAACCACCTGGGTGTTGCTGTTGAGCTTCTGGAATATGTCATAGATCTGGTCCTTGAACCCACGGCTTAACATTTCATCAGCTTCATCCAGTGCAAACATCTTTATGTATTTGGGAGACAAGTATCTCTGGTTAAGCATGTCGAACACACGGCCTGGGGTACCCACGATGATATGGGGGGCTTCCATCTGCAGCTTCTGCACCTCAGCACGTACATTGGTACCCCCAATGCAGGCATGGCATGAGGCACCCATGTAATCTCCTAAGGCCATAACTACCTTCTGTATCTGCTGGGCCAACTCTCTAGTGGGTGCCAGGACCAAGGCCTAGGTGGCCTTTAGATCTAATTCAATCTGCTGCAGAATTGATATGGCAAAAGTGGCCGTTTTCCCAGTCCCAGATTGGGCTTGAGCAATCACATCATAACCCTTGATACAAGGAAGAATGGCTCGCTGCTGGATGGCAGAGGGCTTCTCAAAACCATAGGCATATATGCCACGGAGGAGTGACTCTGAGAGGTTCATGTCATCAAAGTGGTCGACAATCTCATTCCAGTTACTCTCGATGACGCCTTCGGGTTCCATCCCATCGGGGCCATTGTCTCTGGATCGGGAATCCTGACTCGCAGACATGATCCTTAGAAACTAGGGCTTTTTTTTTTAAAAACTTTTAAGCAGAGTATAGCAAATATAGAGAAAAGTGCATAAATTGTTAAGTGAATTTTCACAAAGTGAGCACACTTGTGTGACCAGCATCCAGATGATGAAATAGAAAATTGCCAGCATCCCAGACAGCCCCCCTTGCTCCTTGCAGTCATTACCCTCCATTCTGACTTTGAATGTGCCATAAATTTCTTCTGCCTGGTTTTGAGCTTTATAGTTCACTTATTCCCTGTGATATAGTATTTTATTGGGAATATATACCATGGTATTTTCAATGGTTAAAGGGGACTGAGTAGTTTCTGGTTTAAAGCTATTACAAGCAGAGTATGACCATTCCTTTACATGCCCTATGGAGTGATAGGCATGCATTTTTGTTAGTTTCCACAGTGGTTCCATAGGTTTACATCCCCACTAGCTGTGTATGAGAGTTCCAATTGTTACACATCCTTGTCAATACTTGAAATTGCCTATTTTTTTCATTTTAGTCATTCTGGTGTGTGTGTGTGTGTATGATGGTATCACATTGGTTCTAATTTGATTTCTCTGATGACTAGTAAAGTGGGGAATGACCATACTTTTTCACCAGTCTAGGTTTTTCATCTCCATTTCTTCCCCTTTCAGTTACCCTTACTTTGTCCAATTTATATAAGTTCAAGCCTAACGTCCCCACTAACATTGCTCTCTCTAAAGTTGTCAATGTCCCATTCAGTTATAGCACAATACTTGTCTCTCTTCCAGTTTTCCCTAGCATCACTAATGTATCAGTTTGGGCTCCTTCAGATGTAAGTGTCAATAAACCCAAAGCAAAGTGGCTTATGTGAAAGAAAAAAAAAAGGAAATTTTTAGGTTTACTGAAATAACTGAAAGGTATTGTCATGTACTCTCATCTCTGGCTCTGCCACCACTGTGTTGGCTCTTCGTAAGGGAGACAGCTGCAGTAGTTCCAGTTTATACAGTTACAGGTTCAATTTCCAAAGTAAAGATACAACTCCTCCAAAGACAAAAGAAACAAGGAGCCTTAAAATTGAGTCTCAGTGCATATGCAAATCCTGGAACTACTTACAAGGGAAATGAGCTTAGGCCTAGGTAACATGCCCAACCCCGGGGGAGGTGAAGTAGATCAGCCCTGCTCAAAATAAATGGATTGAGAGTGGAGGCAGGATTCTTCAGAAGGAAGTAAAATTACTTGGATAGTGAAAAGATTCTGAAAAATAAATTCAGCAGTTGTCTGCTACACTTGTTGACCTGGTTCTAAGGCCAGAAACCTTGTAACTATTCTTGAGGGTTTTTTTCCTTCTTCATCCTTTACATACATCAATTATGACTGTCCATCAATTCTACATCCTAAATAGTTTTCTAATCTATCTACTTTATCCCTCCTGTCACCATTTTAAATTAAGTAAACATTAACATGAACCTTCATTGGAAGGACTGATGTTGAAGCTGAAACTCCAATATTTTGGCCACCTGTTGCGAAGAGCTGATTCATTTGAAAAGACCCTGATGTTGGGAAAGATTGAAGGCGGGAGGAGGAGTGGATGACAGAGGATGAGATGGTTGGATGGCACTGCTCATGGACATCAGTTTGAGTAAACTCCGGGAGTTGGTGATGGACAGTGAGGCCTGGTGTGCTGCAGTCCATGGAGTCCCAAAGAGTTGGACACAACTGAGCAACTGAACTGAACTGAACACTAATCTTTGATTCGTGCAATAGTTTTTATTACATTCTCTTTCTTTTCTCTAAACTCAAAAAATAACAATAATAATAACCTAACACTTGTTTAGGATTTATTAAATAAGCAACTCCATAAAACACTTTACTTTCACTGTCTCATTCAGTTCTCAGAGCAACTCCATGAAGTAAATAATTGTGATGTGGTGTGTGTGTGTGTGTGTGTGTGTGTGTGTGTGAGTGCGTGCCTGCACTTGCACTTAGTTGTGTCTGACTCTTTGCAGTCCCATAGTCTGTACCCCACCAGGCTCCTCTGTCCATGGAATTTTCCAGGCAAGAATACTGGAATGAGTTGCCATTTCCTTCTAAAGGGGATCTTCCCAACTCAGGGATTGAATCTGTGTCTCTTGCTCTCCTGTATTGGCAGGTAGATTCTTTACCACTGGTGCCATATGGGAAGCCTCAATAACTGTGATATTACCCAGCAAATGGAAGGGGATGCTTTAATTAGAAGCAAAATTCTTAATACTCAAATTTCTTCAATGGTTTCCTATTTCCCTACACTCCTGACATCTATTATTACATAATGAAGTACTCCAAACTTTATTGTCTTGAAAACAATAATGATTATTTATTTACATTAAGAATCTACCATTTGGGGAGAGCTCAGTTAGAGAGGTTCATCTCTTTTCCTTTCAGCATCAACTGAAGTGGCTTGAATGGGGTTGGAGAATGGCTGGCAAATTAGTGCTGGCGTCTATAAGCTCAGCCAGGGCCAACGATCAGGGTCCTCAATTTCCGTCCACATGGTCTCTCTATGTGGGCCTCCCTATAATCTTCTTGGGCTTCCTTACAACATGGTGGCTGGATTTCAAAAGTGTCCAAAAAGACAGGAAGTAGAAGTTGCCATTTTTAAGACCTGAACGAAGAACCTGGCATAGCATTGCAGAACCCAGTGGGAGGAATATCAAAGAATTTTGGGGTTAAGTTTTAACTTGCCATAGCAACTATAAAAATCCATAAAGTAAGCTAAAGGACTTTCCATGATTTGGTACTTGGTAACCAACACATTACTCATTTCATGATAATATGTCTTTGTGAACAATAAATAGCCTTCTTTTAGTTCTCCGAGAGGATTCTCCTTCACCTTCTTATATCTGCTATTTGCACCTACCTGAAATGCTTTCCCTGACTTTATCCAGTATCCTAGCTTCAGATCTTAGCATAAATGTCCTCATTCAGTATTGTTCTAGATTAGGCCCCTTTGTTTTAAGCTCTCATACCATTCCTGACTCACAGTAAGTACATGTTAAGTATATAGTAAAAACAAAATGATTGAATCAATGAGAAAATTCACATCCCCTTTAGTTTGAGACACTTTTCCATCTCCGTGTCTTCTTGTGATGCACCTGTGCTCCACCCATTATCCAGTTTCTGATTGGGTGGACTCCATATCTTGAAGTATTTCAACTTTTCTTAAAATTCCATCTCCTCCAGAAAGGTGATAATTTCCACATGTAGCCTTCAGAACTCATTGACTCTATTGCTTGTATGAATGGAAAGTTTTAAGTGTTTGTTTTCATGGAACCTTTGTCTACTGCTCGCAGTGTTCCTATCAGTATTGTCACTATTTATTTTGAAGCTCCTGGAAGGCAGGCATGCTATCTTTCTGACTCACACTTCTCTATATTCTTAGTAAACAGGAAACAGATGGCTTGAGGACCAGCACAGTAAAGTTGGATTTTAGTAGGCAGAAGGTGCAGAATGAGCAAAGGCAAAGTGTGCTGGGTGTTCTTCCTGCCTTTCAGTAGGGAAGACATGGTTCTCATCATGCCACAGTCTAGGATCAATTTCTAGTCAGGGAAAGAGACAATTCTTATAATGGAAACCAACTGGTAGCAAGCCAGAGGTCCAGTTTACCACCATCAGGGGCTGTCATTTAACCTTTCTGGGAATTATCTCCTTACCTGTAAAGCAAAGGCCCTTACATAGTAGGGTAACTAAGGGCTGCTCCAGCTACAGTGATGGTGATTCTGGCAATGGTTAGCTAGATAAGAAAATAATTATTGAGAACCACTTAAAGGAGGATGTGGTGCAGTGGAGTGCTTATAATTTTTTAAATTAATTTATTTATTTAATTTTGGCTACGCTGAGTCTTTGTTGTTGCATGCAGGTTTTCTGTAGTTGCAATGAGTGGGGGCTACTCTCTAGTTGTGATTTGCAGGCTTCTCAGTGTGGTGGCTTCTTTTGTTGCAGAGCATGGGCTCTAGGCACATTGGCTTCAGTAGTTGCAGCCTGCAGGCTCTAGAATGCAGGTTCAGTAGCTGTGGTTCACAGGCTTAGTTACCACATGAGATGTTGGATCTTCCTGGACCAGGAATTGAACCCATGTCCCCTGCATTGTCAGGTGAATTCTTAACCACTGGACCATCTGGGAGGTACAGAGTGCTTATAATCTTGACTTTGAAGCAAGATAATACGTAAGCTTAAATACTGGTTTCATCATTTGCTAGCCATGTGACCTGGGCAAGAACCAGGGTGATGGCTGTGATAATAGAGAAGAGGGGATAAATGAGTGTGTCATTGTGTAGATAAAAGCTATAGAATATGACAACAAACTGGAATGACTGTAATATGGATGACAGTAACTGTAATATGACAACCTTTCCCATGTTGGTGAACCCTTAACTTAGTTTGCTTTTTACTTTTCAAGTGTGCTGGATTTGGTTATGTCAACCCAGTTCAGTTGAAAGCTATGTATGTTATGTATGTTTCCCTTTTTGGTCCCAGACCAGAATTGTGCAAAAGCGGAAGTTATATAAGATTCGGAAGGAGGAAGTGAGGCGGCAGCCGTTGATATTGTCTGGAGATCACTGTGATCAGATGTGGTGACAGGCACAGAGGTACCTAGTAGGGCTCAGCTCAGTCAGCTATTCCTCTTGATAACCAGCAGCTCCAGGATCACTACCTTACCTTGGTACCCCCCAAAGCAGGGCCTCTGAGAGATAATGGTCTTTCAGACTCTTCATGCATTATTCCTTTGTGAGCCTACTTTGATGGCTAGACATGCTTGACTTTTAAAATTTACTATGGCTCTCTTTTTAATCTTTCAAATATGTTTTCAAGACTTTCACTTTCCCCAGAATCACTCACAGTTGTGTTAAGGTCTAATTTTTATAATAACTCTCTTATTCTAAACACTCATAATGAATATACCCCCAACTGAATATGGACTGATTCAAGCCTCATAAAGTTCTAAGTAGCTTGGGTTTTACTTACCCTTCAGTATTTCTGGTGTAACCAGGCTGCCAAGGATGGACTGATACTGATATTTCTTCTCTTTAAGAAGTGACATACATAGACCATAATCTCATTAGGTTCAGAACCAAAGACAATTATCCCCTGCTTTGGCTCAATAAACCAAGGCATAGAAAATAAGCTAAATGACTAAGCAATAACACGAGAAAAGGGGAGAGAAGAAACAATGTTCTAAGAGGGGACAGGATGTGCAAACGTCCAGAGGTCACAACTGCTGTTTATCTACTTTAGGCTTGTTGATGAGTGTAAAGGTTAGCAGATATGGAAACAAACTGGGTTTTCTAAGAAAACCTTTTTTCTTTCTTCTCTTCAGTAGTCCTCTGGAATCTTCAGTTCACCTATGTGCTCCAGCCATTTGACAACTAGAATTTCAAAGAACCTAATTATGTGGTTAAAGCCAGCAGGGCCTAAAGCAGTTGGCTCAGGGAAAACCATTGTCTGCTCCTGAGCCACTAGGAAAAAGGAACTGAGAGTATCTAAAGACCAGTTTGTTCTCCTTTCATGCCTGGACTTTTCTGGAATGGAAGTGTACTGGCAACCTCAGAATTACTTCACTTTTTTTGCCCAGGGCTCTTTCAGTTTATTTTTTCTCCTTTGTCCTTGGGACAAGTAAGGGAGAATCTTGACTTTGGGTCACCCCTAAAGAATCTTGACTTCAACACTTGATTGTTCTATAAATGTGAACAGGTTACTTTAACTGCCTCTCAGTTTCTGCATCTGCCAAATGGGGATAATTACTTATCTCATGGGATTGTAGTGAGGATTAAATTACTTATATGTGTCTAGTCTTTAAAACAATGCACAGCACATGATGAGTGATCAACAAATATTGACTAATATTATATTAAAAGAATTTTTTTATTAGTACAGAATCAAAAAGTCAGGTATAACCTCCTCCATGTCCGAATTAAATATTGTGATATTCTTTATAATTTTATTTTGGGCTTCCCAGGTGGCTCAGTGGTAAAGAATCCACCTGACAATATAGAGGCTCAGGTTCTGTCTCTTGGTTGGGAAGATTCCCCTGGAGAAGGAAATGGCAACCCACTCCAGTATTCTTGCTGGGAGAATCCCATGGACATTGAAGCCTGGTGGGCCACAGTCTAAGGGGTCACATAGAATTGGACATGCCAGAGCATGCAGGCATAATTTTATTTCTTGGATTTTCTACCTTCTGGAATTATTCTCCTTGCAGAATTCCAGGACACCACACTTCTCCTTTGTAGGCGTTTTCCTTACTACCTTCCTGTGTGCTACTCATTCTCCAGGTACTTTTACTCTTTTCACTCTTTTGCCCAACCCTTACATGTTGGTATTCTTTAGGTTCTCTCCTAGTCCTTCCTGTCCTCTCACTACACACTCCTCCCAAGAAAATCTCATCCATTCCCAAGGCTCAGTCATTAGATATATAGAACTCTAGCCCAGCTCCTTCTCCTGAGTTTCACATTCAACCTTCTCACTGGGCATTGCCACCTAGATGTCACAAATGTGCTTCAAACTTGGCTTGTCCTAAAGTGAACTCATTACCTCCTCCCACAAAATGGCATCCTCCTGCTCCTGTGTTTTCTCTATCAGCAAATGGTACCTCAATTGGCAGATTACTTGATCTGCCTACACTTGAGACTCATCCTAGCATCCCACTTCTGCCTTTCTGTCTTACCTCCCCATACTCAATTAATCTCTGTATCTGTCAACTTTCCTTTCAGTGTATTTCTGGACACAGACATCTTTTCTCTCCTTTTGGTTCTGTCTCTCTGTCTCTTTTTTTAAAATAAAGATATATGCATTTTTATTTATTTTTTTGACCATACTGCGCAGTGTGTGGAACTTTCCTGGCCAGGGAATGCTCCAACTCCCTGCAGTGGAAATGAGGAGTCTTAACCATGGGACCACAAGGGATGTCCTCTCCTTGGTCCTTGTCTTCTTAGTTCTTATCATCATCATCTGTCTACGGATTGATTGCTATAGCTTCCTAATTGGCCTCTGGGTCTCCACTCTTCCTTTTTTTCAGAAGCAAAGGTAAGCTGTATTCTTTTTTAAGTCTTTTTTGAATTTGCTACAATAGTGCCTCTGTTTCATGTTTTGATTTTTGGCTGAGAGGCATGTGAGATCTTAGCTCCCCAACAGGGGTCAAACCTGCATCCTTCTGCATTGAAAGGCCAAGTCTTAACCACTAAACTGCCAGGGAAGTCCTGAAAGCTGTATTCTTTGATGAAAGAATGGAGAGGCCCAAGCTCTTGCTCTAGAGCACACACTTTCATCCTGGCAAAGGCCATAGGGCAGGGCTGCTTTGTAGGGCTCTTGTGAGTTCTAGTGGGTTTGGTGAAGTCGGGCCACTCATGGCTCTGGGTGGTTGTGGTGCCTGGTGCAGTGTCTCTGCACATGGCCTACCAATGCCGCTGCCTTGCTTTGCAGTGTTCTGCACAGACCTTCTGTGCACGGCCCACCACTGTCATCTTGAATTGAGGTGCTGTGGGCAGCGCTTCTGCACACGGCCTGCCAGCCAGGCTGAGGTGTCCAGCCACCACTTTTACACCAAGAACTCTGGTCTGAGGTACTGGGTGTGAGGCAACTATACGTAGCCCTCCAAGAGTGAGTGAAATAGACAAAGCACAAACGAGAAAAGGTTAGATTTCATTTTATTGCCCAGAATGTATTTTTATTTCCCAAGAATTGTTAATGAGCTTTGTCAGTCATGCCTTTGTTCTTGACTCATTCGAATTATTCTCCACCAAGTTGCCAGAATTCTGTTTTGTAAATGGAAAACTGACCCTGTCTTTAAAACTACCAATGGTTTTAAGGACAAATTTAAATATTTTAACTGAGCTTTCCCAAGTTCCCTGCTTACCCTTCTGGCCTCATACCTATCTCCCCTAGCTCCATAGTATTACATACACAGTTCTCCTGGTCTTTCAGTTCTCAGACTGTCTGCAGGTCCTTGTCTGGAAGCCTCCTCATAAATAACTACAGCCCATTCTTGAGGCTGCTTCGTCCATAAAGTTTTTCCTTATAAACACGTCTGGGCTAGGTCCCCTCCCTGGTGAGGCCTTGGATGGCTCTTCTGGTAGCTCTGTCCCCTCCCTGTGATTTATTTACAGTTTGGGCAGTCATGTCTTGAGGGTCTGAATTCCAGCTCTGCCACCTACTAGCTTCTGTTTAGCCCAGCAAGCCTCATTTTTTAAATCTGTGAGTGAGTGAGTGAAAGTCGCTCAGTTGTGTCCGACTCTTTGCGACCCCATGGACAGTACGGTCAATGGAATTCTCCAGGCCAGAATACTGGAGTGGGTAACCTTTCCCTTCTCCAGGGTTTTAAATAGAAACTGTCTTATAGATTTGCGTGTTTATTGAAACAGGCTTAAATGGCATTTAATTAATTATTTAAAATCTGTATTTTAAATTTGGATTTAAATTGTAAGGGCAGGTCCTATGCTACCACTGAATGCCCAGTATCTGCTGTAGGGTAGCAGCTCAACAAAAAGAAATTTAATAAGTTGTTAAACATAACTTATTATGTTAAACATAACATAATAATTTTTGATTATTTAAAAAAATATAGCATAATCTTGGTGACTTAATAGTCTATTCATAAGTGTTCCAGAAATGATTTAACTCTTCACTTATTATTGGACATTTAGGGTATTTCAGTTCTTCATCATTTTAAGTAATATTGAGGAAAATATTTTCATGCATAGTTTTAGGTCTATATCTTTAAATTACCTTTCTAGAAGAGGAACCTTCTTATTATGAAAATGTTTCAGAGCTCTCTATTCTATTTACTTTTTTACTGCCTATAAGGTATGTTTTGTGACTTTTTCTTTCTTTTTGATAGCTTTGGGATAAATAGTACCCAAAGCCCAGGCCTGAGAGTTTCTCAACTCTCCTGCTGTCCATGCTAGGGTGGATGTTCTTGCTCTTACACTGGAAGCTACCAATATTCAAACCTTTGACTTGTTAAATATATCAGGTAACAGAGGGGGAATAAAAGCAGATTTTTTTATTATTATTATTATTCTTTCTCTTCCTACCCCTCTCCTTTGTCTTGCCCTCCTCCATCCTTCTCTTCCTTTTCTTCCTCTTTTTCTTTTCTTTTTTTTTTTATTATTGTTTTTGCCATACATTGTCATGATATCACCATGGGTTTACACTCTTTTTCTTTTCATACTCACTATTTTGAAAAAGGAAACTCTTCAAAAAAAATAACAAAAATATATTTGTCATATATTATTGGATAATTAAAGGAGAAAAATAATGAAAAAAAGGGAAAGAGAGAAAGGAGAGAGTGTGAAAAACAAGTGAAACTTGGAAAAGAAAGAAAAAAGAGAAGGGAATGAAAAGAGACTAGAGACAATATTTTAGAATAGAAAGAATAATTAGAGAACGAGAGAGAAGACAACAGAGGATAAAAATACTGATGCAGCAAAATACACATTTGGGGGCATTCTTTTTACATCTCTTTGATTTAAATTTTACCCGATACTATTTCAAAGATTTGAGGAAGCTATTTAGATTCCATAAGATTCATTTTTATCTTTGTTTTTGCTTTTCTCTAGGGTAAATTTACCTACTTATTTTCACCATTCCTCTGGGGACATAGTTTTCATACTCATCTGTGGTCTATTTACCCTTTTTGGGTAGTAGTCAGTTTGTGAGCTTCCCTGTTACAGAGTTGGACAGGATATTCCCGAGTGTTCCTGGTGTGGGATGATGTACAGAGAGCACAACAGGACAGTTACTCCCTGTGCTTGGCACATGGAACTTCTATTTACTCTTTTGCTGTCTCTTTCTCAAACATTTATATAAGTGATTCTAAAACTTCTTCGTTTTAGATCATTTTACTCTCATAAAAAATGATTGAGGACCACAAAGAGATTTTATTTATGTAGATTGTATCTACTAATATTTACCATGTAAGAAATTAATACACATAAGTTTTAAAAATATTGATTTATTAATTCATTAAAAAACAGAAATAATGAAAATAAACCCATTACATGTTAACGTAATTAACATATCTTTATGAAAAAATTTTAAACCAAGAAATAATATTGATAAAAATGGCATTTTATATCTTTGCATATCTTTTTAGCATCTAGCTTAGTAGACAACTTGATTTTTATATTTGATCCTGCATTTAATCTGTTGCAATGTGCTGTTTTGTTGAAGTGTTTAAATAAAGTCTGGCTTTTCTCAGAGGCATAGTTGGAAAATGGAGAAATATTTTAATGGTTTTTTAGATAATTATAGATACTCTTTGATATTATATTAAAACTTGACATGTGGAATAGGGAAGCATATCATTGAACTTTTCATATTTTATTACAATAACTCATTTGGTCTAACTTACATTAAATGGATCTTTTACCCATGCATGATTTTGTAACATCATGCATTGCTCTCTGGAAAAAAATTAGATCACTGAGTTATGCTGACCTTCCAAATTAGCACATTACATTCTATAATATAAAAATGGCCTTAATTAATATTACCTGAATGCCTTTAGAAAAATCTTTAAGTATTGGGAAGCTCATGAGTTTGTGGTCGCTAATATAAGTCTTCCAAAATTCACTTTTTGAATTTTATTATTAGATACAAACATTGGTAGTGATTTTCCTTGATGTGACAGACTCACTTCATTTATTTTTGAGAAAATGTCTGCCAAATGCCTTTGTTATCTTAATAACAAAATTTGTTAGACAGTCCATCTTTCTTTCAAGTAAAAATGTTCTTTTGTGACAAAAGTGGCTGATTCATATTGCAAATCCAACATCTGCAGTACTTTTCCTTGAGATAGCCATATTGCACTGACCAGCAGAAGTACTTTATGCCTGTCTTGATTTTACCACAGAAATATTAATAAGAAGTATACTCAAGGGTCAGGATTTAATAAAATCAACAATATTTATTGCTTAGTAAAACACAGAGTTAAGTGAAACAGCCTCTTTCCTTTCTTTCTGTTGCCTAGCAGTAAAGAATACAGTGATGCAATGTTCAATTGGGAATCTCTTTCAATTCAGGCTAAGGCACCAGCAGTTTTGCCTGCCATTGCTTTTGCATCATTGGTGTAAAAATCACTGCAGTGAAAAAGGCCAGGTAGTATTACCCTAAAAATAGTTTTGATGTTGGGGAATCCCTTGAAAGTGTCTTGAGATTTCTCCAAGGTCTGTGGACCATACCTTGTGAACTCACTATTTTCAGGATGCCTAGTATAGTAGTTTCACTAGTTATGTCAGGTCTTACACTGATCCTATCTGTGATGGCCAGGCTGTCATCAACAGTTTGGGGGGGGGGGTCTTTAAAGAGAGACCACTAACCACAATAGGAACTCACATATCTTAGGTGCTGTGTTGTGCTTTTTTAACACACTGTCTCACAGCAACACTTGAGGTAATTTCTATTCTATCCTCACTTTCAAATGAGGAAACTGAAGATCAGAGAGGTTAATTAACTTGCCAAAGATCACACAGATGATAACTGGAGAGCTGGTATGAAAATCCAGGCAGTCTGACTCCAGACCCCACGCTCAAACGGCATTGTTATTGCTGGAGAGACTAACAGGATGGGCACAGAGAGGGACTAGCACGTCAGAGGGTCAGAAGGTCAGAGCAATGGCTGAGAGTCTTGGACCCAAGGGTCTAAGCAGCAATTCAAAGGTTTCCTCTGAATCTGTTTTTCCAACTGATTCTCACAAAACCCTCTGAGTTGGCTGGTCAGAGTTCTAATTTCCATTTTAGGAAGTTGATGCTGCTTAGCAGAGAAGGAACTCCTTGAAGCCCCAGAGTCATATACTGGGAGAGCTCCACCTTCTCACTCAAAGCCATGAACTCAGGGTCCTTTTTGGTAGTTTTTTCCCCTTGATGTGTCCCACTGTCACAAGCAATGGTGGGGAACATGGCAAAGCAGGCAGTGTTGCCACTGATTCTAGAGAAAGAAAGAGAAAGGAAGGGCAAGCCTGTTAGTCCTGGTGGCATAGCGGAAAACTGACCCAAGGCTGGGCAGCTGTGAGAGCTCGCCTCATTCTGGGTGTCTGTGACTGAGACTCAGACTGGTTCCCCATTCTGGAGAGGCAATGCCCCATCAAGCAGGAAGAAATTTATCTGCCAATGATAAAGGAGATATAGAGGGATCAGAAGAGGGAGCAAGCCAGAAAAGTATACTGAAGGTTTTGAAACTATTGACAAGGAGGTTTGAAAGAACAGAGAAAAAGGTGACCAAATGCAGCCCAGATCTCTTTCTATGAAAGAAATAACTGAATCCTGCAGAGAGGAGGGAATTTGCCAATAGTCATACAGACTGTAAAGTGAAAATGCTGTGCTGGCCCCTAGGCTCCTGATGTTTGCTTCACAGTTCTCCCCGAAAGAGACCATGCTTGATAAATAAAGCAAGCCTGCCTGGATCTCCCTTCTGCTCTCTGAGAGCAGGCAGAGGTGCAGCTGGCAGCCAAGTTTCTTTTGCAAGGAGAAGCCCAAGCTCTGGGGGTACGTGCCCCTTCTGTGAAATTCTTGTGAACACGGACTGAGATCTAAGATAGAATTTTGTTGTTTCGTCTGGACCCCTCCCCGGTGGGGTGTGTGTGTTGTGCTGGTATTCCTTCTGCATGCCACTCTGAGTGGTGTTTCCATTCCAAGCATGTTTCATATTCCGTGCGCTCTGAGATTCCTTTCCTTCCAACGTGTCAATTTTGCCTTTGTTCTTTTGTTTATATTCCCTAGACAATCAGGTTCCTGAAAGTTACAGGGCTCCTGGATACGGAAGGGGGAAATTTCAGGACAGTTCCTGAATGTCCAAACCTTCAAAGCCCCATGCAAGGCCAGCAAACAGCCTCCACAATCAAGGGGGAGAGCCTCCCGAAGTCAGGGTCTGCTCCAGGTGGAATGTCTATTTTCAAGTTCACATTCTCCTGAGGCCTCCTTGCCCTGGGGCAGTGCCTCCACTGCCCTCTACATGTGGCTCCATTGGCTCCATGTAGAGAAATCTTTGTAGGAATGAGGAGGGTGATTGCTACCCGCCCAGTTCCTTTCCTCATTAGGAGACTGAGTTCTGAATCTCAACAATCAGAAGTTAATTCTGTAACTTCAGATTTTGTTTACCTGGACAAAAGAGAATGCTATATGTAGAATTAGTTTCCCTCTCATTCTTCTTCCTCCTCTTTTCCTGCCCCTCCTCCGTCTTCTTTTCTATCCCCAAATATTTATTGAGAATTTGCTACGTTCAGGGCCTTGTTTTAAAATCTGGGGATTCAGCAATGAAAGAAGCAAACATTCTCTGCCCCAGTGGAGGTGGAGTCGAAGGCCCTTTGAGGGAGTCAGATGATCTATAATGTGACACACATTGTAGATTAAGGGCCTGAAGGGTGACAGAAATGACAGTGTAGACTGGGTAGTTAGAAGTAAACTTAGAGTCAGAAGCAGGGTTAGGAGGAGACACAGAGGAGGGGGCATTTGAGCAGAGATCAGAATGAAGCGAGAGACCATGCCCTAAAGCCACCTGGGGGATGCCTCCTACTTGTGGGAATGGTTCCCCAGGAAATGGGGTAGGGTCTGCTATCCACCTATGGACGGCACAGGACCATCTTAATCTTGTTTCTAGGCGATGTTCTTTACATTCTTGAAGACTATTCCTAGATCCTAATTAAATCATCTTATAACAGCAAAATTGGCTGTTATTTCAGCCTAAAATTACCTTTCAGAGTAAACTCCCCTTAAAAAGCATCTGTTGCGGAATCTCAAATTATTTGACTCAATCTCTGTTTTTTCTTCTTTCATTCTTGATCCTCACAAGATCCCAGTGTTTTAGAGTGGGAAGTGCCCTATGGGGTCATTTTAGAAATGGAGAAAGTAAGGCCCAGGCACAGGAAGGGCCTTGCTTATGGGTGGTCACAGGGTTAGGCACAGAACAGTAGAGAGAGGACTCAGGCCCTGGGGTCCTCCTAGTGCAGTGCCTCCCCCTTCCACTCCACCCCCACATCACATACAGATGCCCCCTAATCCACATTTATTTTCTATACTGCAGAACAGCAATACTAGCTCATATTTCTGCAGATCTTGGGTTTTCTTTTGCAATATTGTTCTGTTCTTCTCTGAGAATGTTTTCTGAGAAGAGAAACTCTCTGTAGGTTTCTTTCTTTTCCCTTTTAAACTAAATATTATCTTTTGCTCTCTGCCAGGCTCTGTGCTAAAGGCTTTAAACTCAAGATTTTATTTAACCCTCACAAACCATTTATGAGGTACTATTATAATCCTTCTTATTGGAAGACTGGGAAACTCAAATTTGGAGAGGGTGACTTACCCAAGGTCACACAGCTAGGGAATAGTGGACCTGGAATAAGAACCCAAGTAGTGTGACTCCAGAGACTGTACCCTCCCCCCCTAGGCTGGTCTACTGTTTGTGTGGAGTGTCTGGCACCAGCCAGTACTGAAAGCACTCCTGTTGGAGCATATGTCTCTCAGACTCATAGAGCCTCTATCTCTTTGGCTATTTTGGATTATTTCCTCACCTGTATTATCAAAGTAGGTGGTCCAGGCAAGGAGCCTACTGCTCCCTAACCTTCCTCCTGACACACTGGTTGGTGTTCTTAGCATCACCTGACCTTGGTACCCTGACTATAGGTGACAATATAGAATGGGGCAGTGACCCAAAGACATAACAGTGTGTATGCTCTGTCCAATAGGAGCACTGTGCCTTGACTGGGGACTGGATGAACCCATCAGACCTTGTTTCATAGAGAGCAGTAAGACAAGGGTCAGGTACAGAACAGTGCCCCTACTCAGAGAGGCAGTGTCAGATGCCCACTGCTCATGGAGAGATGTTTTCACCAAGAGTGAAAACAGTCCAGGGGCTGAACAATATTTTTGCCTCCATCTGATTTGGCTCTGTGGCTCAGATGGTTTCTTATCTTTCTTCTCTGTGAATTCTTAAACACCTGGTGAATGAGTGAGTCTCTGTCCATGCTCCATGGAAGAGGCAGATAACTGTCCTTGGTCTGTGTCCCTTCAGTTATAGCAGTCAATTCGTCTGCTCACCTTGCAGTGCCAAGTACCCATGTCAGCCAGGACTTCCACAGTTGTCCATTTTACTGGCCCCTGGCTGGACAAGAGATCATCTTCCCAAAGGGAGGTCTAGCCACCATCTATCTGGGCAGATTCCTGAGGTCCACCTCAGACCTGCTAAATCAGTTCCTACAGGTAGTGCCTAAGGGATTCATGTATACAAGCTCCTAGGCTGCTTTTATTCCCAAGTGATTTTTATGGATCCTAAAGTTTGAAAACAATGGCCACAGAGAGCTGCTTTTCAATCAGAAGCTCTTCCTAGGTTCCACCATATGTGATGAGCATGTGTTCTCTGGAGTACATGCCCAGGTTCTGTTGGGGGACTGGAGATGAGGAGTATTGAACCACAGCAGCCAAAACCTGCTGTTGTGTTTTAGAAACTGATTATGCTCGAAATTGCAAAATGCCCTCCATGAGCTCAAGTGACAATGAAGAAGTATTGTATTTAAAAGATTTTGAATTGTTTGCCAACTGAAGATTTCACACAAAAACATACTGGCTCCCAACTTTTGAACATCTGGAGGCTCCAGTAGCACCAAACCCTCATTCTGTTTGGCAACAACTGACCATTGCTAACAGATGCCACCTTAAGGTGGGGCTTGAGTGCCCCGATTTACTCCTCTTCCCCTCTAGTCTCTTCAAATTTGAGACTGCATCAGTGGTTCAAGCTGTGTCAGCTTCCCTGGTAGCTCAGCTGATAAAGAATCCCCCTGCAATGCAGGAGACCCCAGCTCGACTCCCGGGTTGGGAATATCCCCTAGAGAAGGGAATGGCTGCACACTCCTGTATGCTGGCCTGGAGAATTCCATGGACTGATTGTGTGTTCACAAAGAGTTGGACACGACTGAGTGAATTTCACTTTCTTTCAGTGGTTCAAGAGAAATGGGAGTGAGCATATTTCTTGGTAGATGTGAAGAATATTCTTTCGTGTTTAATGGGTCAGATTTGTGGCTGTATAGAAAACAGCATAATTCAAGATGGCTCATTTCACTCATGCCTAATGTGCACCTGATCCCAAAGGCATTTAGTTGGAACTGTGGACATTGCCTCCTAGATTGTTCTTTGAGTCTGTAACTAGAAGCTGAAAGTCTATTAAAAACCCAGAGACTATTAGAATCCAGTTGTGGAGTGCAACACTCTCTTTGTACAGATGAACAGTAACCCAGAAAGAGGAAGAGCTTTCTGAAGAACCTCCAGAAGGGTTCTGGAAGTCACTCAGGAAGTAGGGTATGGCCAGGGTGCCAAGCTAGGTCCTCACTCCAGGGCATCTTCCCGTCTCCCCCATCTTCATCTATAGCTAGCACTATTTCCTCCAAATTTTCCTTACACTTGGTCATATCATTTATTCCTGGATGTTCACTGTATTCTAAGTACCATGCTAATTATAATGTTTTACAAACATGTCTGATTTGATTGTTATCTCTGTTTTACAAATGAGAAAACTAAGGTTTACAGAGTCACTTTGCTTATCAGTAGAAGAGATGGAATCTGAACCCAGGTCTGGCTGCAGTCTGAGTCCTCCCCACTGTACAGCCTCATACTGACCAGCCCAGCAACCCTGCCAGGGAGGCAACTTGCTGTTCCCATTTTACTGATGAGGAAAGCAAGAGGGTGAGCATCTTGGCCAGGAACCCACAGTGAGTAACTGATGCAGTCATGGCTGACATCTAGGTCTGGCTTCAGGGCCGGGCATATAATTGCATCCTTCTTTGCTGTGCTTCTGCACCTCCTGGGACCACTTGAGATGGTCCAAAAGTTCATTTGCATTGCTTGATCTGTGGTCACCCTACAGAATTTGTTATCGAATGTAAATTTGGATGTATAGAGGAGCTACATCCATTCTGTGCCACACTTAGTGAGTGTCCCTGTGTGGTTTTGCAATTGTGCAGCCTTCTGTGCCAAATGTGGTGAGTGGCAGCCACAGCCTAGACCCTCATGGAAAGTGGCCTCCATGATTGGGGACTCATAGTCCAAAGACAGGAAAGGACTTCTCAGGTGTCACCCAGTATGTGCTAACTCTGCAAAGACCAGAGCTAAAACTCTCCAGGGCCCACAGTAAAACACAGGGCCCAGATCTTCCTCTTTCCAGCCCACAATGCTAGTTCCCTCCTATACCAGTTTAACCATTGAAAATGCTGTGGGATGCTATTATGCTCTTGTGTTGTCTTTCTCTCTTCTTATGAGACATGATGGCAGTGACCTTGTGTTTTTAATTTCACTTTGTGAAAGATGAGATAGTGACTTTTGATCACCCCAGAAAAGGGAGGAGGACTTGATCAGTGGTTTTCACACCATACTTTAAAGAACCCTACAGTCTCCTGTAGGTACTTCTGAAATTTTGAAAATAATATTTTTGCCACCAAAAACTAAATATTCAAACTAGGGAACACACTAATCACCCATTAAAAATATTTATATATTTTAAAATATAAATGTATTTAATATAAAAATATTTATATATTTTAATATATAAATATATTTATATATATAAATATTTATATTTATATATATAAATATTTATATTTATATATTGGGGTTTAGTGCAAGATGTCATTTTTGAAGAAAGAGTTCTGCTGCCAAAAATGATTACGAATCTGTTTTTCTAAAATATGGATCCCAGAGCTATGGGTTACATCTGCTCAGAGGTAGAAAGTAATCATGAAACAAAGTCAAGCACCCCAACAAAGTGGAGGAAATGAAATCTTCACCTTGGCCTAACCAGACACTGATGAAGGTGATCCTGCCTTCCCAACATTCCCACCTCAGTATGCTGGGATGACAGCAACATGTCCCCTGTCCCCGCTAGACATGCATTGACCTGCCCTGTCTTCGCAATGCAGGCCCTGGATTGCCCAGCTTTCCCTTGACACAAGCAACTGAGCTTGTCGGAGGGTCTTGATATATTATAGACTGCCCTGCAGGATTCTTCACTCTGGGTCCTACAACCCAGAGACCTGGCTTCGGATTCTGGTCCTGGAAACGTGGGGACAAGGGTGGCTGGAGAGAGGGGTGCTGTGAAGGTTTCTGAAAACAGAGCTATGGCTGATATTTCCTTTTCTGTGAGCACAGAGATTAGAAAGGTCTGTTCACACAGGAACAAATTTGAGAAAAGTAAACAGATGTAGGACATATACACTCAGGCCTGTTCTCCCTGTACCTCCCAGCTCAGGCAGGTGAGTGCATACACACACACACACACACTCTCTCTCTCTCTCTCTCTCTCTCTCAGATTCAGACTTGGTTCAGTTCAGCCGTGGGTCTTAGTAAAGTGGTTTAACTAGTCAGGTCAGATCTCCTGCTTCTCCAGCCAGCCACACCACATCTTCTGCTAGTCTCTTTTTCACAGCAGGTAAATAACCATGGGCTTCTCCTCTGACATCCCTGGCAGCTCACCAAGTCCTGGACCCCTCCCAGTGCTTATCTCTTCAGCACCATCTAGACTCCCAGCCCCTTCTGCTGCTCTTCCTGATTTCTTCTTCTACTCAGGCTGCTCCCATTTCAATTCACCACAAAGGCAAGCACTTAAGCTTCATCTCAGACACTCCCTTCACTGCTCAGTCAACATTCAATGTTCTCTGTCTCTGGCTTCAGGTCTTTGTTTTCTGTCTCCCTTCCACCTCACATACACTCTGAAAGACACTGCCAAGTAATTCTTTTTAAAGTATTAATCAGATCATATCACAGTTCAGTTCAGTTCAGTTGCTCAGTCATGTCTACCTCTTTGTGACCTCATGGACTGCAGTACGACAGGCTTCCCTGTCCATCGCCAATACCCAGAGCTTGCTCAAACTCATGTCCATTCAGTCCATTGATGCCATCTAATCATCTCATCCTCTGTTGTCCCCTTCTCTTCCTGCCTTCAATCTTTCCCAGCATCAGGGTCTTTTCAGATGAATCATTTCTTTGCATCAGATGACCAAAGTATTAGAACTTTAGCTTCAGTATCAGTTCTTCCAATGAATATTCAGGACTGATCTTCTTTAAGGTGGACTGGTTGAATCTCCTTGCAAACCAAGGGACTCTCAAGAGTCTTCTCCAACACCACAGTTCAAAAGCATCAGTTCTTTGGTGCTCAGCTTTCTTTATGGACAAATTCTCACATTAATACATGACTATGGAAAAACTGTAGTTTTGATTACGTGGACATTTGTTGATAAAGTAATGTCTCTCCTTTTTAGTATGCACTCTAAGTTGGTCATAGCTTTTCTTCCAAGGAGCAAGTATCTTTTAATTTCATGGCTACAGTCACCATCTGCAGTGATTTGGAGCCCATGAAAATAAAGTCTGTCACTGTTTCCATTGTTTCCCCATCTGTTTGCCGTGAAGTGACGTGACTGGATGCCATCTTTGTTTTTTGAATGTTGAGTTTTAAGCCAGCTATTTCACTCTCCTATTTCACTTTCATCAAGAGGCTCTTTAGTTCTTTGCTTTCTGCCATTAGGGTGGTATCATCTGCATATCTGAGGTTATTGATATTTCTCCCAGCAATCTTGATTCCAGCTTGTGTTTCATCCAGCCAGGCATTTCGCATGATGTACTCTGCATATAAGTTAAATAAGCAGGATGACAATATACAGCCTTGATGTACTCCTTTCCCAATTTGGAACCAGTCTGTTGTTCCATGTCCAGTTCTAACTGTTGCTTCTTGACCTGCATACAGATTTTTCAGGAGGCAAGTCAGGTGGTGTGGTATTCTCATTTCTTGAAGAATTTTTCACAGTTTGTCATGATCCACATAGTCAAAGGCTTTGGCATAGTCAATAAAGCAGAAATAGATGTTTTTCTGGAACTCTCTCGCTTTTTCAATGATCCAATGAATGTTAGCAATTCAGTCTCTGGTTCCTCTGCCTTTTCTGAATTCAGCTTGAATATCTGGAAGTTCTTGGTTCATGTACTGTTGAAGCCTCACTTGGAGAATTTTGAGCATTACTTTGCTAGCTTGTGAGATGAGTGCAATTGTGTGGTAGTTTGAACATTTATTGGCATTGCCTTTCTTTGAGATTGGAATGAAAACTGTGTTTTCCAATCCCGTGGCCACTGCTGAGTTTTCCAAATTTGTTGGCATATTGAGTGTAGCACTTTCACAGCATCATCTTTTAGAACTTGAAATAGCTCAACTGGAATTCCATCACCTCCACTAGCTTTGTTCATAGTGATGTTTCCTAAGGCCCCCTTGACTTCAGACTCCAGGATGTCTGGCTCTAGGTGAGTGATCACACCATCGTGGTTATCTAGGTCATTAAGATCTGTTTTGTATGGTTCTTCTGTATATTCTTGCCACCTTTTCTTAATATCTTCTGCTTCTGTTAGGTTCATACCATTTCTGTCCTTTATTGTGCCCATCTTTGTGGGAGATGTTCTCTTGGTATCTCTAATATTCTTGAAATCTCTCATTTTTCCCATTCTATAGTTGAAGACTATCACTGGCTTTCTATTGCCAGATGGAGATAGGCCTCTCTTCTTTAGCATGGTCTTTAAGATGCGCTATGGTAGTGGGGAAACTTCTCCAAGTGTAGCTTCCTATAGTTCCTTTTTATCTTTCTAGCCTTTCTGTCAAGCCAAACTATTTCCAATTTCTCAAATGTCCCCAATACTTATCCTGTCTAACTACTTCTACCTTTTGTTTAGAATGCTCTACTTCTCAGCCTTCCTTTTGGGCCTCTGTTCCATCTTTAAAGGTCTAGCTCAAAAGCCACCTCTAGGAAGCCTTCTCTGAACAAAATTCTCTCCCTCCAATACTATCTTCATTCCTGTTCCCCAGCCAGGGAGGCAAATTCTCACCATTTGATAACTGTTTATGGATCATCTACCATGTGCCAGGTACTGTGGATGCTCATTCATTCATTCTTCCAAATTTTGGCAAATGCTAGTGGAGTGCTTAGTATGTGGCCAGCACTATCCTGATGCAAGAGATATACTACTTCCTGCCATAATTTAATATCAGTGTAATGAAGAAAAGAGAAAGCAGCTAGGTCAGATACATAGGAGATAATAATAAACATGTGAGGAATGAACAGGGTCTAGCAGGACCCAAGGCACCAAGAGACACCTGCTCCAGATATGTGCAGGCCTAGTTGGACCTGCCTAAATCAAAGTTCAGCATCAGCATCTCGCAATTCTATGACTGTTCCTCCATCTTGCCTCCTTTGATGCCGATTGACACTGTGGGCTGCTCGGCCTCCTTGTTTAGTTCTCTCCAAAGGAAATGCAATCACAAGAAGGGTCTGCTTCTGAGGCCTTCAGGTGTAGAAGTCCCCATGGCTTGACCCTAGAGTTCTGTCCTGATGCCAAGCACGCTGTAGTCAGAAGAGGAAATGCAGAGTAGACCACTGGACAGCATAGGGCAATGCAGCCAGTTGGAACAAAGCCTGAACAGTGGGGTGAGCGGGTTGATCTTTCTTTCTATGTGCCCTTCTAAAGTCTTTGAGCAGGATGGCAAGCTTCAGCCAAGAGTAGCTCAGGTGGGCTGATCATGCTGGATATGATAGACATCTTAGGCAAACTGACTGCTTCCTTTGTGCTTCAGTCAAGTCCCACCCCATGGAATGCCCGCTCTGCTTTTCTGTCTGACGTGGGCTGCTGACAATGCTGACATTCGCTGAGGCTCTGTGCTAAGTGTGCTAGGTGGTTTTTCTCGTTTCATACTCAGGTAGTGTTTATCCCTGTTTTGTAAGTGAGAACTCTCAGGATTAGAGAGGTTAAGAAATTTGCACAAGGACACACTAGGCACATGGAAACATCAGAATTCAAAATGAATCAGAGGCCAGATGCCAGAACCCCTTTGTTTAATCACATCATAGCATCTTCCTGTGCTATTAAAATTGTACCCAACCCCAAGGCCTCATTCAAGTATCACCTCTACTATGAAGATTTCCTTGATTACCTTTTCCATCCTTGTATACGGCACATATAAGTACCCTGAGTAGTAGCTGTCATTCATTCATTCAACGTTTATTGCACGTCCACTAGTTGTTCTTTGATGAGTAACTCTGCCTCTCCTCTTGTGAAACTCCCTGTCCAGTGACTCCAAGGCAGGATCAAGGTTACTATGTGATATATTTGGTGTGCATGGAGCAGTACACTCACTTACAGAGCCTGAGAAAGTTATGGGTCTTTTCCTATAACCAGACCATCAAAGTCACTTAACAATTCAGGTCAGACATAAGGAAATTTGGCAAGCTGCAAAACAAGCAGGTGGAGAAATAGCAGGGAGTTCCACCAGGCAAAGCAGTGCTGGAGGGAGAGCCTTTCCCTGCAACAAGCCATAGAACTGAACATCCTCCGAAAAGAAAAGAGGGATCTACTGAAGCTGAGTATGCTCAGAGATTCCGGTTTTGCAGGCTTTTACCAAGTGTTTACAAAGTCACTTTAAGCAGAGCCCTGCTTCTTTCTCCAGGGTGATGTCACTCCAGCACCCACCCAGAACTTAGGAACCAGGATTAGGCTGCACTCTGTCCAATTCCCAGGCTCAGGTCCAAGAGAAGCCCTCCCGCTCCCACCCCACCAAGGAATTGATTTTTATTTCCTCAATCAATTAGAAGACATTTAAAAGGGAGGATGGGAGGAAACTTGCTGAAAAGAGCTCCAGGCAGGCTATTTAGAAACTGCTGTCCTTTTGCCCAGTCCCTGCTCAAGAACTGACAGGTTCTTAGGGATCCAACCAGAGGCAATAGTTCTCAGCTTTTTTACAGAACAGACAGAACTTTGAGCGTCACACCAAATTTATGCAATCTCTCCCAACAAAAATAACCCCTGTCCCACATACAGCATAGTATACGGTTTTAGGGTATTCAAGGGATTCCTGAAGTTTGATGTTCCCAGAGTGTTGTATGCAAATAAGATAATTTTAGGTGGTATGTAGACAAATCTTGTTTTAAGTTTTCGTTCCTGAGTATTCTTTTTAATATGCATTAGGATCATAGTTAACACATCACGCCTGTGATATTGTAAATGTTCTAGGATGAGGATAAACTAAAAAATTATGACTAGGTTTGAAGTCAGTTTTGTTTTGTTTTGTTTTTTATTGTTTTTGCCATACAATGCCATGATATCACCATGGGTTTACATATGCTCCCCCTCCAGAACCCCCCTCCCTCCTCCCTCCCTCCTCCCTCCCCCCGGGAAATCTCAATGCACCAGCTCCGAGCATCAATCCTGGGCTGGCGATTGATTAGACATATGATAATTAACATGTTTCAATGCCATTCTCCCATATCATCCCACCCTTACCCTCATCCACAGAGTCCACGAGTCTATTCTATACATCTGCATTCCTTTTGCTGTCTCGCATGTTGGGTTCTCATTACCGTCTTTCTAAATTCCATATATATGTGTTAATATACTGTATTGTTGTTTTTGCTTCTGGCTTACTTCACTCTGGATAATGGCTCCAGTTTTAAAGGGAGCATTAGGTAAATGATCACCATTACAGGAAGGTCCCCAGAGTAAGGCTAGTGATTTTCCTATAAGCACCATTAGTCTTCTTACTTCCTACCCATGCAGCTTTAACCTCCGAGGGCAAAAGGAGTCTACCCAGGTTCACTCTGAGAGCAAAGAGAACCAGCAGTAGCCTCAGATAGCCAGTTAGATCACTGTCATTTTACAAGGGCTTTGACAATTATTTTCCTTAGAGTCTTCTCAGTGTTTATACTTACAAATGAAAAATTGTTTCAAGATGCTTGTCATTCCTCCCACACTGTTCCAGGTATGCCCATGTAGAGTATCAGGAAATGATTTGATGTTCTTCCCCCAGGGGTTATTCTGTTTAAGAGAGATTTGCTTGTTGAAGGCTACTTTCAATTTAAGTTGATATACTCTTGCTGGTCTGGTTGGCAGGATAAAAATTAGTGGTATGTAATATAAAAACTTCCTTTAAATCCTCTGCTTGGGTCAGCCCTGCACCCTAGGGAGCATTGTTCTGAATGCATCCCTTTAAGAGGGACACTGACCTAGGGAGTGTAGTCAGAGAGAGTAACAGGACAGGGAGGAGACTACTGCCAGAAGCAAAGGAGGGGCAACTGAAGGAACTGGTGTTGAGAGTTTCAGTTGCAAGCAGAGGACTTGAGAGGCCATTCCAAGGTCACTGTCTGCAGATCTTTGAAGGGTCATTATGGGACTCTGCAGTGCAGGTTAGAGCAGGTACATAGCACTGCAGGTCTGCTGAGCTTGGCTCGACAGAGTAGATGGATGGAACAAAGTGGACAGGTGGTCACCTGCAGAAAGTGAGGAGGCATATGCAGTAGTTCCAGGAAATTGTTGTCATGTGGATTAAAAATCTAAATCTTATATGAAATCTAATTTTAAATGGTAGCAATATATTTCAAAAACATATGAAAGCAGTTCTTGGCTAAACAAAACATACCTGTGAGTCAGATCCCAGTTGTGGACAGCTATTTTGTAACTTCTGCTTCTGTGTTCATGAGTTATTTAGGGGTTCCTGGTTCCTGATCCAGTACTTGAGCCCAAGTATGAACTCGCCTTTTGTTGGGTATCATTCCTGTGGCATGGTCCTGTGAACAGTGTTCAGGGTACACATGGACTTAGTGTAGCATCTTCACCGCTCTTTAGGGCAAAGTGGGAAGTTCCAAGGGCTGGGGGACTTCTTCTGATGCAGGGAGGGTCAGGCAATGCCAGGGAACTTGAAGGAGATGTTACTGTACCTTGAAACATCATCGACTCAGAGGCAAGATATCTGAGTTCTCACATCACGTGTGTGATCACCCTAATTATCCTGGAACAAGTTACGTCTCTGGGTCTGTTTCTTACTTTATAAAATGGGAGGTGGTATTGCATGTTGCTGCTGCTACTAAGTCACTTAAGTCGTGTCTGACTCTGTGCGACCCCATAGACAGAAGCCCATGAGGATCCCCCATCCCTGTGATTCTCCAGGCAAGAATACTGGAGTGGGTTGCCATTTCCTTCTCCAATGCATGAAAGTGAAAAGTGAAAGTGAAGTCACTCAGTTGGGTCCGACTCTTAGTGACCCCGTGGACTGCAGCCTACCAGGCTCCTCTGTCCATGGGATTTTCCAGGCAAGAGTACTAGAGTGGGTTGCCATTGCCTTCTCCGGTATTGCATGAGGTTCTGTGATTTTTATCACAGTCACTCCTCCTCACTCTCAGTCCCACCCTTATAGGACTTCCAAGTCCCTGTACCCTCTGTCCCTTTCTGCAGTAAGCTTCTGCCAACCCTAGGAAATCCCTCTGCAGAGCCAGCCTGGGTCATGCTGCCCCTTCCTGTCACCTTAGGGATCTCTCTGCTTGTAACGTTTTCCTTTTCACTTTACCCACTAACTACTACTCACCCACTCTGCACAAGCTTATGCTGACCCCAGGCCACGTCTTCTCCCTAGTTACATGCACCTTTCCACCTGAGTACTCCCTATAGTTGTCCTACTCATTTATTTGCACAATTATCAGGTTACTATCTCAGTAGATTTATTATCCTGATGGTCTGTTTCAACCCTGATAGTCAGTGATTCTGGTAGAGGAAGAACACAGAGGCGTGGTTCTGAAGCTTTATTTATGCCCCACTCACCTAAGAGATTACAGCATGTACCCAGCGTGAACTGGACCCATTGGTTAGAAACTCTTACATAAATGTGAAGAACACAAATCTGGCCTTGACATTTTCCCTGATGCTTGCTAGCTGTGTGACTTTTTAGACAAGCTACACTGAGCCTCAGTTTCTCCTTCTGTAATGTGGGGGAAAAATAACTGCCCCACAGGGTTCTTGTGAGGATTGAGTATGCTAAATCACTTAGCTTCTGTTGGGCAAAACGCATGCAACACATGGAAACCATAAGAATATTTTCATATTGCAGGTTAGAGCACCTTACGGTGTAAATCCTAGCTAAAGTTTTGGATAGTTGCTGTCTTCACCAGTTACCATCTCTCTCTATCACAGAACTAGAGAAGACAGGAGACTAAATCAGGGGTTCTTAACCAGGGCACACTTTTCCCCCAGGGGACATTTTGCAATGTCTGGTAGTATTGCTGGTTGTCACAGTGGGGGGCAGGGAGATGCTACTGGCATCTAGTGGACCCAGGCCAGGGATGCTGTTAAACATCATAATGTGTAGGGCAATTCCCACAACAAAGAGTTATCTGGTATAAAATGTCGATAGTGGGCTAAACAATAACCCGGGGACACAGACTACAATGAAAGAAAATAATTTCATGAGGTTTTATATATGTGTGTCTTATATATATATATATATATAACATGTATATGGTCAAACAGGAAATGGCAAGAGTGAATTTCAAATCTTTAGGAATCAGTGAACTAAAATGGACAGGAATGGGCGAGTTTAATTCAGTTGACCATTGTATTTACTATTGTGGGTGAGAATCCCATAGAAGAAATGGAGTAGCCTTCTCAATCAACAAGAGTCTGAAATGCAGTACTTGTATGCAAGTACTTGTCTTAAAAATGACAGAATATATGTATATAAAATATACATACATGCATATATACACACATTGTGTCTCAATATACACTATCTGTATATGGACTGTATACTGTATATAAAGTCCGTATACATACAGTTATACATAAGGTTAACGACAGCCAACACAAAGACAGCCTGGGCATAGACTCCTGCCACAAACCAGACTGACTCACACTCTGGAGGCTGACTTACTGGAATGGGAAATTAAGCATTTGATCTACACTCAACTTTTCAGGAAAGTAAAGCTTCGGGGAGGCTGAGTGGTTTCCTATGCAGAGTGATCACAGGGCATAACATACCTTTGTGTCCACACCCTCTTCCTGCTTAAGTGTTCCAATACCAAGCAATTCCTATACCCGGAAAACTCTTTAGGAAGGTAAGAGGCAGGGAAGTTGCAGGCAGCATGGGAAATGGCAAGTACTGGCTGTTGTGCTGGGCTACCAACTGGCTGGCCGGGACACCTCAGTTGACCCACTTTGCCCTCTTTGGCTTTAATTCCCTCATCAGTGGGATGACAGTGAGGGTTCTTTCTGTTCAGACAATGCTGATTCTTAGTAAGGCAAGATTGGAATTCCCTCATTGAGGGTCTATTTTCCCAACTACTCTGTTGGCAGAAAATCCTAAAAGTTGGGAACACCAGCTTGGGAATTAAAGAATTTAAGATAAACCTATGTTGAAAATCCTGGGTCTTTCTTTTAATTCTATGTAATCCTTGGTGTGTGTGTGCTTTGTTGCTTCAGTTGTGTCCAACTCTTTGCGAGCCTATGGACTGTAGCCCTATAGGCTTCTCTGTCCATGGGATTCTCCAGGCAAGAATAACAGAGTGGGTTGACATGTCCTCCTTCAGGGGATCTTCCTGACCTAGGAATCGAACCTGCATCTCCTGTGTCTCCTGTGTTACAGGCTGATTCTTTATTGTTGAGCCACCAGGGAAGCCCCCATAATCCTTGGATAGTTACTTAAATGAGAATAATAATATTATTTACCTCAGTGGGCTGATGCAAAATGAAATTAGAGATTATTTGACTAGTCTCAGACACAGAATAAGCATTTGATAAATAGAAGCTGGTATTATTATTATCATCAATATTTTATTTATTTATTTTTGGCTGTGCTGGGTCTTCATTGTTGCATGGGCTTTTCTTTAGTTGCGGCAAGTGGAGCCTACCCTCTAGTTGTGATGCACAGGTTCCAGAGTGCTTGGGCTTCAGTAGTTGCAGCACACGGGCTCAGTAGTTGTGGCCCCCAGGCTTTAGAGCACAGCCTCAATATTTGTGGTGTGTGGGCTTAGTTGTCTCATGGCAAGTGTGATAGTCCTGGATCAAGGATTAAATTCACATCTCCTGCACTAGCAGGCAGATTCTTTACCACTGGGTCACCAAGGAAGCCCTATTACTATTAGTTTTAGGTACTGGGTAATGGTGCTGGTGGTAGTGTGATTAGGAAGTGGTCTTTATACTAGAAGAACTTACAATCTACCAAGAGAACCAGATAAGCGATACAGAGAATGATGAAGTGCTAAATAGAAGCATGGCCACTGAGATTTGAGGTGGGGTTTGCATTTAGGATGAGGAAATGCAATCACATCCCAGCTAGAGAGGTCAGAGAAATCTTTATTTGGTGGAAAAAGCAGGGTAGGGGCTAGGAATGTTTCAGAGTATGCTGGGAAATTCCCTCACCTAAAAAACATTTTCTGGAGTCTAAGCACCCTCATCTTTACTTTCCTAAGTGTCAGTCACATGGGACAAACAAGTTAACTCTGTGGTCCACACTTAGCCCAGGTGTCTGTGGAACTGATGGATTTCACACATACTTTACCTTCTCTCCACTCTGCCAAAAGGAGCTAGAAAGAAAGGGGAAAAAAACCCCACACATATACACACATCCTGTGTCCCAAAAGAGTGTTTGGTGTTAGGATACTCGTGCACAAAAGAGGAAAATAAAGAGCAGGAAAATTTGTGATGGCTTTTCTAACCTGGGACTCAGATGGGGAGTTTAAAAGCTGAATGTCTCCTACATAACTCTTTGGTGGCAATGCGAGGCTCATATCACACAAACTGGGCATGCCCAACCATACCAGCAGCTCTCGGGTAGCAAAGCCGCGTCTCATAGAAGAGAGGGGCAGCAAGAAGTGGGGGAGAGGCCAAGGCCACGAGGCAGTCACGCACCGTGGGACAGAGCCCTAGCCTTGATGCCTCAGCCTAGCCTCCTCCTTTGGATGAAAAAGCCCTTTGCCACATCCTGGGCTGGATCTTGAGGGTGTTATGCTAAGTCAGACAGAGAAGGACAGACACTATCAGTTTCACTCATATGTAGAATATATGAAAAAATATAAAAAATAAATGAACAAACCAAACCAGACAAGAACAAGCAGAAAGATACAGAGCACAGAGTACTGGTTACCAGAGAAGAGGGAGGGCCTGGGAAGAGGGCAAAGTGGGTAAATGGTATCAATTCTTTGGTGATGAAAGGAAAACTGAAATTTTGGTAGTGAGCACGCTGGCATGTATACAGAAATTTAAATATAATATTGTATAAAAATAAAGTTTTATTTTAAACTGTAAAGTTTTATTTTTAAAAAGCCAGCAAGGAGAAGGGCAAAAATCCTGGACTTGGCGTCCAGACCTGGAGTGCAGTCCGACCTTCCCAGTTGTCACGGGTCTCTGTCACAGGTTGTAGGGCGATTAAACAGGAAGCCACAGGTAAAGAGACTGATGTAAAATGCAGTGTCCCATGTGCATTTTACACAAAGACACCATTCCTCAGAGATGGGGAAACTGAGGCACAGAGGGGAAGGTCTTTGCCTGGGACCCAGAGCAGTAAAGGAATGGCAGAGCTGAGAGGAAGGTTCCATGTCCTCAGGCCAGATGGGCAGGTTGTAGGCAGACCAGGGTCACCTGAACAGCCAGGCCCTTTGCTCCAGCCACAGGGGCCAGGCTGGGGCTGATAAACAAAAGACAGACGCATATCCGGTGCACATTTCAGCAGCCCCAACCTTCGCCACCGCCCAAGCACATAGGTTTGTTGTGGGAAGCCCTGGGGAAGCAAGAGGAAGAGCTCAGGAGAACATGTGGGAAATTGAGCCTGCCAAGAGAAATGGAAAACACCTTAGCTGGTGTGAAGGGAAGAACATGCAGAGACATAACCCATAGCTTCAGTGTTTTTGTCATCTGTAGCAGAATGGTGAAGGCGACTTTCTGCAGGGTCAGCCCCAGTCTAAAGCCCAGATGGCTTAAACAAAGTGCCTTTGGACTTCTCTGTTAAAAATTTTTGCATATAAAGTGGCAATGACAAAATCACTGCAATGCAAATATGCAAAATTTCCACTACTTGGCTTCCAGGTTGGTCTGTGGAAACCAACTTGTGCATGCTTTGAGAACAGGAGTGGGGATGGGGAGACTGTAGTCTAGTGACAAATTTCCAGACCTTTTGAGTCAAGAGGCAAGGATGCAGATGGCTTCCATGTTAATTGGCTGTGGTTTGCACCGCGAAGCAACTGCCCTAGTTGAGTCTTTTGTTCTCCAGCAAGACATCTATATGGGAAGAGTTATGGGGTCTTTTCTAAGTCTGAAAATGTGAGGCATATGGGAGAGGAAAGGGAGAGCATGAACATTCATCATCACTAGTTGCTGAGGAGTACTAGCTTATATTTTATATGTATATATATAATCTATATCTTATATCCTGTAGCCTTTAAGGTTTCCCTATGAAGACTGTGTTAGTGTTCCTAGTTTAGGTATGAGGAATCTGAGATCTGGAGAGGTTTCAGGCTCCTCCAGGGTCACATAGCCAATCACAAAATTGGGATTCACAGTCATGTCTATTGTCTTTCAAAGCCTGTGGTAAAATAGTGGGAGCAATATTCTTGCCAATGAAAATGATGCTGTTATTGAATATACATTTCTTGTTTCCCCCATGGATCTGTCCCATGTCCTAGCTCTAGATATTTTAGGGGAAAGATTCCCCAGCTTTGGAGATGGAACATAGAGATGTGCGCTGCAGCTGCCTCACGCTGTCTTGAAACAGTCGGTTGTGCGCATCTCTTTCTCAGCTCCACGTTCAGTGATGCCATGTGGGTAGCTAGAAACTGGCCACAGTAGGGGTATTTCCCCCATGGAAACAGGCACACGACAAACCAAGGACTCCATTCTCACCAAGAGTCAGCTTCCTAACACACCACTGGATGTTGTCTCATCTCCATCATCAGCTGAGACACTAAGCATTTAGAAACCCATGTAGTAATTGTGGTGTTGCTGTGACATTAAAGTACATGAAAAGTGAAATTGTTTCACTGAGCTGGCTTAGCCTAGTTTGGTGTTGGTGAGTAGGTGTGCTAAGAGAGAGAACAGAGGCCCAAATTCCTTGAAACAGAATAGGGCTTACTGTGTTTTTCCCAAGTTTCCCCATGATTCTGATACCCTTCACAGTTTGAAAACTTCTGGTCTAAAGACTGGGAATAGGAATCCCTCCCCTGAACTTCCCCACAGACTGATTATGGAGCATGAACAAGCAAAATTATATTTTTAAAAGGAAGGCATCAAATAAGCACTACTGAGGCACCGCATCTCCTTGGCTATAAGATGTGGGTGAGTCTGCCATTACCCATTTGTTGTTGAGAAGGTAATTCTGCAATAATGATCTTATAAGTGGGAAAACTGTGTAACATGTAGCATTATGATGACAAAAATAGAGGATGAACTCTCCTTTGGCTCTACTTTCCTTGGAGTGCTGGGGAACACCCTTCTTTCACCTTCTGCTCCCACATCCTATTTTTGAACCTGGCATATTTTGGCCTAGGGATTAAATGACCACTGGGGCCAGCAAACCTGCATGACTGCCCTGCCTCCAACATTTCCCGGCACCTCTGCTTCTTGCAGCAGCTGACCTGCCTCCTCCTAGTGCTGACTGCTGGCCTCCAGCCTGGATAGCTCCATCTGCTTTACCAGAGTCAAAGTCTGACACTTAGCTCTTTATGTAGTAGCTACTACTTCATCTGAGGGGGTCACTTGGTTTTAACTTTTAAAATATCCCTTTCTCCTTTAGGTTTTGGAGTAAGGCCAACCTGACCCCAGACAGTGACCTCCCCTTATGGGTACAGCTGAAAGTCCGCAAGCCTGTGGGGCAGGGGCCAATATTCTAGTGTGCACTTGCCATGATCTTGCCAGTTGGTGTTCCTTCTCTGGATCTCTGCTTTGTTACCCAGAAGGCAAACTGTTGGCATTTTGTGTAGGATGATTTCTGGAAATTGCAGGAAGTTTAGCATTCCTGGTCCCCAGACATCAAATGCCAGTAGAGTGTCTGCTTCATCACAGTGACAACTTTTAAGCACCACACATTTTCAAATGGGCCCATAAGGCTGGTTCTGCTCAGGGACTGTGTTCTGAAAGGCCTTGATTTCCTCATCTGGTAAATGAACAAGAGAGGGTCTCCAGAACCAGAGGGCCCTCACTCTGATGCTATAAGAACTGCCTGGGGCTGAAAGAAAAGCTATATCTCTCCCCCGATCTGTCCAAAGCTCTGCTTGGATTTATTTAATCTATGGTGGTTCCACAAAATAACTTGTTTGGAGAAAACCTGTGTCTTAAAAACTTTTTTTTAAAAAAAAGCATGAAAACCACTGGACTGGACTAGATGTTCCCAAATGACAGCCAAGGGTCCAATGCACTCTGCATACATGTATTGTTTGGCATGGAATTTTAAGATATTTGGAAGCAACATTGAAAAAAATCTGGATTTTAGGCTTATTGGGAAAAGAAAACTATAAGCAGAAAAGAAGACAGGGAGATTTGGTAACAATAAGATCAGATTTTTACAAGGTAACAGTGAACTGCAGCTGAGCACAGGCTGCCCACTGAAGTGGGGCCTGTCCTGTCTCTCATTTCCTTTACCTGCCTGGCCTTGGAGGCATTGTGGTGTGCAATGTTTGTTCTCAACCCAGAATACCTGGAAGAGTTTTCTAAAATTCTAGTACTAAGGCCCTAAGCCAGAGTAATTTAATAACTGTCTCTGGGTGAGGGGCCTAGGTATGAGTCCTTTTAAAACTTCCCCAGGTACTGTCCTAGGGCAGAACCAGCAGACTCTAGATCATCTCAGGTTTGAAAACTACCTGTGCGTGCGTGCTCAGTCATTCAGTTGTGTCTGACTCTTTGTGACCCCATGGACTGTAGCCCACCAGGCTCCTCCCTCTGTGGAATTTTCCAGGTAAGAATAGTGGAGTGGCTTGCCATTTTCTACTCTTCCTGACCTGGGAATTGAACCTTCATTTCTTGTGTCTCTTGCTTTGACAGGGAGATCCTTTGCCACTGTACCACCTAGGAAACCCGGAAACCCTGTAAGAAGTCTAAATTCATGATGTCTGTGTGGGGGTGTGGTGTCTGGTTCCTGCTCCCTACCCTTCTACTTCTTTTAGGGTCCCCAGCCTCTTTCTCTTCCTCTGGAAACCTTTGATTTCTCCAAGACTCAACTCTATCAATCTTTTTTTTTTTTTTTTTGGCCCCACCTGACATTACCTGGTGAAGTTTTAAAAGTACTCATATACCTAGGCTCCTTGTCCAGAGATAGTTATTAAATTAATCTGGCTCAGGGCCTTATTTTTGGCCCCAGCTTGTGGCATGTGGGATAGAACCTGTACCCCTTGCAGGTTCTTAACTGCTGCATGAAAAAGGAAGTCTCCCTGTCAATCTCCCTACTTGGTTAGAGAGTTCTCACTTAGCAGAACATTGGATGCAGTGCTTTTTGTTGAATTCAATCAATGCTTTGCCCTTACCAGGCCCCCAGGGCTCAGAACCCTCTCCTAGGGACCCAACCGCACCCCCAGGGAAACTCTGCAAACCTCAAACTCACCAGCTCCTCTGCCACAGAAGCAAGTCCAGGCTCCTTCCTAACAGTTCTTCTGGACTGACAAATATGGGACCCTCTTCTCTGGACATTCATTTACATAAATTAAAAAAAAAAGCTACTGGTAAAGCAGGGATCTCAACTTCAGCATTGTTGATATTTTGGTCCAGATAAATCTTTGTTATGGGGGCCATTTTGTGCATTGAAGCATATTTAGTAGCATCCATAACCTCTACCCATTAAATACGAGAAGGACTTCAATCTGCTGCTCCCCTAATCCAAATCATGAAAACCAAAAGTCTTTCCAGGTATTGCAAATGTCCCTTAGGGACAAAAATCACACCCATTGAATACCACTGCTATAAAGTAATTCAAGGTCTCTCTTTCTCTTAAGGCATAGATGACATTTGCTAATATTCCAATTCTTGCATCATACATATACCTGTACACTCTCCAACCTGTGTCCCCTAGAGCCCCATTTCCTTTTGCAGTAAATAGGTCTCTCTAGTCTCAACTACCTCTAATATTCCTTTACTACATCAATAAGAAAACATCAATTCACCCAGTTGCTCAGAAGCCTAGAAGTTTTTTTGGGTCCTCTGATCTTAGTTTCCATATCCAGGCCATCAGCAAGTCTTAACAGGATCTATGTTTAGACATACCCCAAATCCTTCCACTTCTTTCCATCTATATTATTACCAGTTTTGTCTATAATTTTTTTATTTGGGTCTGGGCTGTTTAAATGGCCTCATTTTGCCTTTTACAATACATTCTCCTTCCTGCAATCAGAGGAGTCTTTAAGAAACAAAAATTGGAGATCAAGTTGCTTATCCACTTAAGAGTCTTCAGTTTAGTCACTCAGTCGTGTCCGACTCTTTGTGACCTCAAGGGACTGTAGCATGCCAGGCTTCTCTGTCCATCACCAACTCCTGGAGCTTACTCAAACTAATGTCCATCGAGTCAGTGATGCCATTACAAGGGCCTAACAAGGGCCCATGAGACCAACCTGGTCCCAGCCACTCCTCGTATTACTTTTCCCTTATTACATTCCAGCCATACTGGTCCCCTTTCCACTCCTTAAAGCCTTCTCCCAACTCTTTCCTGCCCCAGGGCCTTTGCACACACTATTCCTTCTGCCTATAACTGTTTTACATCCTGGTTTCTACAGCTGCTTTCTTCTCAAGTTTCAGATTCTACCTTGTTGCTCCTGCAAAGAGTCACTCCCCCATCCCAAATTATTCAATAGCCACTAAATAAAATGAATGACTCCATGATATATTTTAACTAACTTTCAAGCAGTTATTACAAACTGTAATTGTCTTGCTTGTTTTTTAGTTTCCTTGTTATCACACCTCCTGCCCCACTAGCATATTTGAGTAAAGATACCTCATCTGTCTTATTGGTTTCTGTACCCTAGGATCTGGTACAGTGCTTGGCAGATAGCACAGGCACAGCAAACTTCTGTTAAAGGAACCAGTGAATGGATATCCATAGCCTTCAGGTCTCAGACTCCTCAGTGCACCAAAGTGAATGATGAGGACCGACGCTATTCCAGCTCTGACATTTTAAGATGCCACAAACTCTGCACCATTAGAATGTCAATTCACACTGGGCCACTGGGAATTCCATGAGTCACTCAGGGGATTATTACTATCTTAGTGCCTCTGTTACCATAATAGGCCTTCTTTGGTAGAGGGATACTGATTTCTGAAATGTCAGCACCAGAAAGGAACTTACAGACAATAAAAGCACAATGTCTTCATTTGTCAGTGAGAAATAAACCCTTAAACTTTCATCCACTGACATACATACATCCACAATTGAGATACATTAAATGTTACAGAGCACAGAACCATTCTTGCCAAGAGAGTCACACCACCTTTTGCCTCTGGTAAAAACTAGTGCCTTTCCCTGGAGCCTGGTGAGAGTGCTTTGATGCTTAGACAGATGTTCTGGCCATGACCTCTACTTTATGGTTACAAAAGAAGCAGAAAGGAAGGGATCATACTTTATGATTTTCCCCAGAAGCCTGGAGGTTGGCAGAAAGGCTGATCTCAAACAATTTGTGATGATACTCTCTTACACCTGATATCAAAGGGAAATTGAGTTACTTACACAAGTTTACACCTTCTCAACTTAAAATAGACATGGCTTAGTGCTCAGCTTTTGTTGTCCATCAGCAGAGTACAGAGGAAGAAGTCCATGAAATTGAGTTGTCAAAGATTATTATGAAGGAGATTAAAGACTTAAAAAGAAGAAGGAAAAGTTGAAAGTACAAGCTGCTATCTGAGATTAATTTGAACCCCGAAGTTCCAAGGAAGGGAGGATGGGTAAAAGAAGGAGTGGGTCTCCTCTTGGGTGCCATGCCTCTCTCTGTCAAGAATTTGTCATGTGACGATGTGCAAGCCCCATCTTTTCTCTGGTCCTGTGTAAAATGAAAATGGTGGAACAAATGATCTTGCAGTAATTTCTAGAATCCTATTTATTTGTCGCTTTTTGTTTCAAAACCACAGAGAGATCCCCAAATAGAACTGAGAGTGGGCTCTGATACCCTTTTGGTTATGTGCCAGTTTATTCAAAATCAGTTAGAGATTTCAAAGGCTGATGGACCCAAGTGACAGACTGAAATAGCCAGCAGTAAAAAGCAGAGTGCTTCCTTCTACTTGGGTGGTTAACTAGGCATTATGAAGTTCCCAATGACACCTGAACACCATCCCATTCCCATACCCTCACAACTCTACCCCGAGGCTAAAGTCCAAGACATTTGGGATTAAAAAAACAATAATAAAAGCCCTTACGTTTGAACACATGCCTTTTGAAGCTTATAAAGTGCTTTCACAGATTTTATTTCATTTAAGCTTCAGAATCAAATGTGAGAGGAATTATTCTTCTCAAATTGCCAATGAGGTAACGAAGACTCTGAGAGATGAAGTGACTTGCCCAAGGTTACCTGGGGTGCCCGTCAGCCCCTGTTTGCTTTCCACTTCTTTCTGTATATTTCCATGGCTCTGCTCTGCATCACAGGGATCTCCACCCTGAAGGTTCCCCCCGCTGTTGCTTCAAGGAAAATTTGGCTAATGGGAATCTATGATAGGAAACTGGAGGTGAGGAGGGGTGAAGTGGCTGATTCTCCTCTCATTCTGCCCTCAGTGTTGTGTTTGACATATGGCTTCATGTACTCTGTGCCTCAAGTTCTTGCCAAATAAGTGCCCTGGCTTCTGGGATCTTGTAACACCACATTCTCCTATGTCCCTCCAAACCCAGGAGCAGCAGCATCTTCCTGCTGTTGCTAATCTCTGATTCCTCAGCATCCCCTGTTTGGCTTTGCAGCTCTTCTATCACCTGTGCATCCAGTTCCTTATATTAAATTTCTTATTTTGAAAGATCTAGGGTGGTTTCCGTTTCTTGATTGGACCCAGCCTGATTCCTCTGGCTGGGTAATCACTCTATAAGGAGCTGTAAGCATGGCAGAAATAGCTTAAGACTGTATATTATACTTGTATGTGTGTGCACTTCATCATTAAATGGTGAGAGCCTTTTCATCTGGGAACCGAGTTCATACAGCTTTGGGTCTTAAGGTTCTAGCACAACGCCTGGCACCCAGCAGGCACCAGTAAATGTTTATTGACCTAACAAATTTGTTTGGTAAAACAAACCCAGCCAGAGTGGCTGATTAGTTTATCTCTATGTGTCTATTTAGACATAAGAATACAGGTCCTTTTAGTCTATAAGGTGTACCAGTGAGCCATTCGATCACACTCTGTAAAGCCACACAGGAAACTGTTATTTGAAATTTCTGTGGGATGTTTCTGACTTTGAACCACAGGAGTCATTTCAGATCGTAAGATATTAATGAGTTGAAACTTGGAAAAATACATAAATGACCAAAAATAAAGTGAATGAAAACTGGATGGAAATCATGGAAAAAACAAGAAAAAAATGTTTTTTCTAATTATGTTAGTTTTCATATGCTTATATAGGCAGAGTTTAACAGAGTATAAAAGGGCTGAGATTGAAGAGTTGCTGTTTGTGTCATCCCTGCCACTCCCGCCTGGGCAAGTCATTTCTCTCTGGCCCTTGGTTTCCTTCTTGGTAAAATGAAAAAATAAGATTAGTTAATCTTATGTAATTAGTTAATCTCTTTCAAAAATATTCAAGATCTTGTCAGTGATTGGAAAATCAAGGTCAATTTTATGATCATATAAAACAAGACCTCACCTGGTCTGACCCCAGCTTACCTTCTGCCTCACTCACCAGCCCTCTATGCTGCCTGCTCAGCCAGCTCCTTCCAGCTCTTGACTTTTAATCCCATTTTCTCTATTTGTAATTCTCTTCTCTGTTCTCTTCACCTTACTTTGGTGACATGACTCAGCTTAAATTTCCCCCCTTTTCTTCAGAGTGATCTGATGTTTCCCCTCTTGATGGGATAAAAAGAATATGATCACTTGTCATGAAGAGGCAATGTGGGCTGCCGATTAAAAGGTGGACTTAGTGGCCAGATTAAGTGTGTTTGAGCTCTGGGCCTGCAGTTTACAAGGTGTGTGACATGTGGAAAGCTGCTTACTGACTATGCTTTAGTGTTTTCATCTGCAAAGTACTGATCATGACAGTACCTGTATGAAATTTCTTATGTGCAACGACTAAAATGATTCCCATTTTCCTGGTTAGGCACAGACTATATTACCTGGCTGGTGAATAATAACTAGTATGGGAGCTATAAACATGACAGAAATGGACTAGGACAGTATCTAGACACATGAGTGTGTGCATTTCCTTATTAAGCAGCAGCATATGTCCACTGTGATCTTAGCTTATATATAATTTAGACCTCTGGGCTTCAGCATAGTGATTGACATGGTAGGCACTAATAACTGTTTTCTGAATTTTATCCTGACAAGTATTAAATGAATACATTCTATTCTTAGAAGTATACATGGTACACAGAGATGCTTGGTGATGCAGCTATTATGAATATTAACCATCATCTGTGCTCCACAGTGCTACTTTCCTGTATTACAGCAGTTATTACATTGTCTTATCATTCCATTTTGGGGCATGTCCATCCCTTTCATTAAACTCTGAGCTGGTCAAGGGTGAGAGGACTGTTATTGACTGAACTGTGTACTCCCCAAACTCATATGCAGAAGTCTAAACACTCTTATCTCAAAATGTGGCTATATTTGGAGGTGAAGCCCTTCATGAGGTAGTTAAGTCAGACTGGACCCTAATCCAATCTGATTGGTATCCTTCTAAGAAAAAAATTTAGAACACACAGAGAGACACCAGGGCTGTGGGTACATAAAGGAAAAGTCATGTGGTAAGGTAGGAGGGTTACCTCAGAGGAAGCCGACTCTGCTGGCACCTTGATCATGGATGTCCAGTCTCCAAAACTATGAGAAGATATTTGTTTAAAGCATTTAGTCTGTGGTATTTGTTATGGCAGCCCGGGCAAACTAACACAAAGACTATGTTTTTATTCATTCATTCAATAGATATTTATGGAGCATCTATTACATACCAGGCTCTGATCTGTGAAATAGGGTATTTATTAGAGTGCTGAGAAAAAAAAAGAAAAAGAGCCTCTGCTCTTAGGAAGCCTATTGGGGAGAGGGACAATCAAAAGGTCACATGAGTAGTGTGGTAAGAATGAGGGAGAGCTTGGTGTGCTCTGAGGGTGCATGAGGCTGGATAGAGTGCAGATGATAAGAGAGAGATGTCTCGTTGCAGGCACATTTTATCCTTAGCACAGTTGCTGCAGTGCTACACTTACAGCCAGTGCTCAGTAAATCTTGGTTGGCTTTTATTGAAGGCTCTGATCTCTCAATTCTTCATGCAGAATAATAGGATTTTTTAACTCAAGGTGAAAGCCTACGGGCAGATGCTGCCAAGTGTGACTTTTTATAGGGCCCCATGAAGCTGGGGCAGTGGAAGGCTTGAGGGATGAGAAGGAAGAGGAAGTGGTTCTCCTTTTAGCCGAGCCACAAGCTGCTGATATGGGGACCTGCTACAACGCCCTTCACTTACCTAGACCTCCGTTTCCTCGTCTTCAGCAGTGACAAGGCTGGAGCAGTTCATCTCTAAGATCCTTTCCAGCTCTCTGTAATCTTTTCTAAAATCTAGTTAATGAAAGACTAATGTCAATACTGAAAAGAGGAAGGAAGGGACAGAGGAAGGCAGGAAAAGGGGAGAGAGAAATGGAAAGAAGCTCCACCATTATTTGCTATAATGGGTAAGAAGTTGTCCCTGATTTGAACTTCAGTTTCCTTTCCTTTAAAATGAGGAAGATTTATCTTCAATATTCCTTTCAATTCATGCAGACTTTATAAGTCTTCAAATTGAAGCTTCTGTCCCTGAGTGTTAATTTCAATAGGAAAACACCCCTGGATTAAGAGTCTGCATTGAATGTACCCTGACTGTCTCCATTTCTCCATTTACTCCATTCAATTTTGAACACTTACTTCGGCTTATCTTTCAAACAGGAAGGGGTAGAAACACAGCTCTTTAGTTTACTAACCACAAATCTTAATAAATAGATTACCTACTAAGTCAATCCCTACTGAAAGAGGTCACAAAAAACAGACAAGACTGAGAGTTGGTCTGTAGATATTTCCTGTTCCTCACCAACTACTCATGGCAAGGAACAGTTACCACAAGCACCTTAAAGGCCGAGTTCTATCAGAATGGCTTGGACAGAAAGCAGATCGCTTAGAAAAAATTAAATTATCATTGTCCAACAATAGGGAAATGCTTAAATTACTTTTGATACATTCATATGAGATACAAAATAGAGGTAAGTTTAAAAGCAGGATATAAACCACAACTTAGTTTAATCTTAAATCTATACTATTTATTATATATATATACAAACACATAAAAAACCTATAAAAATAATCTAAATCTAAAATATTAACAGAAGTAAAATCCAGAAGAGGGAAATATGAGTGATTTTTATTTACTTCTTTATATTGTTCTGCATTTTCAAATTTCCTTCAGTATGTTTTCATTTGTTACTTTAGTTATTTAGCAGATATTTCTTATGTATCAACTATGAGCCAATTCTGCTAAAGACAGGAGCAAATATCAGCTGCCCTGCAGCAAACCCTCTAGTGAGTAGACATAGATAATAATAAAAAAAAAGTAAACATGCAAGATGATGCAGATGGTGGTCCCTGCTGTGAATGTGTCCAATCAGGGGGATGGGAGGGAGAATGACTGGAGTAGTGCGGTGCGTCAGTCTTGCATGTATGGTCAGGGAGGGCGCCCCTGAGGTGGTGTCTTTAGCGTTGAGACTGAATAGCACAAAGAAGCCTGTCAATCTGGGAGAAGAGCATTCCAGTCAGAGGGGACAGCCAGCCAGGTTGCACCGACCAGTCCACAGGTAGGCCTGGGAAAAAGTTTGGCTTCTATTTTAGCTGCAGTGGGGGCCACAGAGAGCTTTCCTATGAAGGGACAAGGTTGCATGCCCCTCAGAAACATGACTCTGGCTGCAGAATGACTCCTGATGACAGAGGCAGAGTAGATGCAGGGAGACCTATTATAAGGCACATTTTCTTATAATTTGCCAGTTCTGTGACATTTTACAGTTTCCACTACTGTAAAAATGAGGAAGTAGGGCAAGGTCAGTGATTTCTAAGAGAACTTCCAGTACTTAAAAACTAAAAACATTATTGTTTTCCATACCTTTTCACAAAATGCATAAGCTTCTTAAACCCAGGGCCCAGGCCTTACTCCTCTATTTATTCCCAGCACACTGCCTGTGGAGCCTCATGGCACTGAATGAAGGAGTACACCGTGGGCTGCATCATTACTTCCCAATGTGGGCTTCCACTGTGCTTCCTTGTGGGCTCACCTGCTGAAGCCTTTATCCTGAGAGGAATAGGGAGCCATTGAAGGATTTCTAGCAGAGACTGAGTTCTCTGTGGTACAAGGTTCATTCAGACAGTGATGAAGTGGGTCTGGAGGGAGCAACAAGCAAGAGAAGCACAGAGACAGAGACACATTGTTTCCTAGAGAATCCCTCCTGGCTCTGATGTTCAGACCTGCCAGTGGGAAAGGGAGACCTCATCTCACAAAACCACCTCCACTGGGGCCCTCACACATCAGGAGACACACATCAGGAGTAAAGAAAGTGCAGGAGACTCCACCTATTTATAGTTGGGGGAAATGAGGCACAAAGAGACAAAGTGACTCATGTGCCAAGGATTTCTGACTCCAGGGCCTCTACTCAGCTAATGTGAAAACCAGACTGCACTTAGCCTGTCATCCAGGGAGGGGGAGGGCTTTTGCTTGTGAAGAAGAAAAGGGAGCGTCAGGGGGTGGGGCAGGGTGGGGAAGGGGGAAGACAGAGATCCTAGGCAGAAACTGTGACAAATGCTGAAATGCCTTCACTTTGACACTCCCATAATCTAAGAAGGGCTAAAATTGGCTGGAGAGCTTGTGTTATGAAACCAGTGCAGGTCAAACAAAAGAAATAAGCAAAATTTGAGTCAGTCAGATAATAATCCTTGCGGAGAGCATACAAATCCAAGCGAAAATAGATCAGAGACATTTTTCCCAAGAGACACAAAGCTTGGAGATCCTGGAAACAAGCCTCTCACGTGAAGATGGGGAGGAAGAGGTAGGAAGGAAGGTTAGCATCACACCCTGTAGATGGAGGCAAGCTTTGCTGGCAGAGTCAGGCTGGAACTCGAACCCAGCTCTCTTCAATCTGAGGTCAGAGCTCATATCACTGCTTCAAAACTAATTCTAGGTCTAACGTTTTATTTCCCAGATCTACTGACAGGCACAAGAGCAGACAGCTCTTAAAATGATTTCAAAGCACCCTGAGTATACTCAGTGTGGCCATGTGCAAACACACATGGGCTTGCATACACACATACACATACACACCTTTAGCTCCATTAAGTACTATGGGCCAATTAAATATCTGCACTCACTGTCCCAAATCAAAGGCACAGCTAATGGAACCTAGAAACTATCCTAGTCCAACCCCTTTCTTTATTTTATAGACAAGAACTGGAATCCAAAATGGATGAAGTTGGTCACTTAAACCAAGAACCAGGGCAACCTCCCCCTAAGTTCAGTGCTCTTTCTAGCCCTGGCCCTAGCACCACAGGCGGGAAAAATGTAATCTTTAATACGAACCCCTTACTTTATGTTCTTAAGCATGAATTCTCAAAAGGAAGGCATTGAAGACAATTTCCAGTGTGTCACTTTGGCTGGGGCCTGAAATCTTGGCACACTGATTAGTGAATTTCTAGAGAAGTCTTTTAACTTACTTGGAAATTTTTACCATGATAGTAACAATCACAGTCATCCATTAAATAAACATTTGCTCAACATCCACTGTGTACTGGGCATTCTGCTGGGTCATTTACACACTTTTAATCTCTTAATTTTCATAGTGTTATGATACAGATGTCATCATTTCTATTGTTGTTTTTTCTTTTCCCCCACAGAGGGAAATACCATTTGGAGAGGTTAAGCATTTTGTGCAGGTCATACACTCAGGAAGGGGCAGAGCTGGGATCTGACCCTCTGTTGTCTTTTATTATGCCAAATGCCTTAGATATGAAATGATCTGTACTGGACCATGGACACTGCATAGGTCATTCTCATAGTCCTAGAGGTATGTTAGGCTGTGTTTCTCCAGATCCCATGTTTTTCTGGACTGCTAAGTTCAACTGTGAGTTCTAGGCTCCATCTCAGATTTATAAGGCCCTCCCAGAGGCTCAGAGTGGAGTTCCCAAAAGCCAGGACCCAAGGCTAGACTATAAAGATGCCCTGATCACAATAAAGATCACTAACTTGTGAGGACCAGTCTCCTGGAAGGTTTTGGCTCATAGATGTGAAAGGAACAGAGAGAGGGTACTCCAAGATGGATGGGATCAGAAACAGAAAAGGTAGAACATATTATCATGGGACAAAGTTTTAAAGACAGTTTGCTGTTCTGTGTTTTATGTAAATATGCCTTTCATAGCAGACCTGGAGAATTTCCTACATATAACAAGAATTTCCTCTATTATCCCTGATGGCAGTTTCGTTTTTGCTTTAATGTCTCCAAGAACAGGGAGCTAATTACCTTTCAAACTCTTGTAATTGTTAGAAAGTTCTAGCCTTCAAACTGGGTCAAAAATCTGTTGCCCAAATGTGTTCATGCACTGGGGCCAGATTTGCCCTTTGGTTTATAAAGACTGAATCTGCTTCCCTCTTACTCAGCAAGACTTGGATATTTGAAGACGATGTTTGTGTTTTATACCAGCATTCTCCAAAGTGTGCTGAGCAGAGTGGTAAGTTTGCACAGTGTTAATAGGTGTCCTCTATAAAACAAACATATCAAAACAAACAGACAAAAGCCCATAAATAGCATTCTGTGGGCATGCTAGGTTAAATCAGGTCAACCAGATATGTTTCCTGTAAAGCTGCTCAGAATGTTTACTATGCTAATGCAGAGTATGGATTTCAAAATGGAAATACTGGGCATGCAATATTCCCCAAACTCTCAACCTCCCGAACTTTTTTTTAATCTCAAAATCGTTTTTCCCTCTCCTGGTATATACTTTTACTATTTTCCATATATACTTTTAGAAACACTGTTTGGAAAATGCTTCCCTACACAAGTCAAGATTCTTACTATTGTCTCCGAGCTAAAAAACTAGTCTCCTTCAGCTATTCATTTTGAGACAGGGTATTGGATTTCCTCACAGTCTTCTCTCTGGTTTAAAATAAAAGGCTGTCAGTTTAAAATACAGGGTGCCCAGTTAAATTTGAATTTCAGATAACTAGTGAATAACTTTTGGTATCAGCATGTTCTGTGCAATATTTGGGACATACTTATATGAAAAATAACTCACTGTTTATCTGAAACTGGATGTCCTATATATATTTTTTTTAATCTGTTGTATCTCGCAAGCTTAGAAAGGCTCCAAATGCTCCCTTGAAAATGTGTGACCGTCAGAAGTGGGCACAGTATTTCAGAGGTGGATCAAGATAGTGACAATTGATAACTTTGTGAGATACCATCAACTCCGATTTTCCCAGAGACATTTTTAAAGAGGTGATAGTAATATTTTTATGCATTATTAGAAGCCAGTCTGAGATTGACAGATAGCAGATAACTTTCTGAATGTACTGGCAAAATTCAGAAGCCAATTTCCCACCTCTTACTCCTGTTAATTAGAATACTCAAGTTTTTCTGGTGTGAGTATACGGAACTTGATCCAAATATCATTTATATTCCCTTCTCATTGTCTGTCTTCTCCATTAGATTGTAAGAAGCTAAAACAACAGTACCAATCATGTCTACCTCAGTCACTGCTGTGTCCATGGTAGTTAGCACAGGTTCTGGCATATAGAAGTGTTCAAACATCTTTTGAATGAATGAATGAACAAATTAGTCACACATTGCTTAGAAAGCTAAGAAAACCAGATAAGCTTATACTCTGATGCGGAGAAGAGATGGCCAACGGGAGCTTTCCTTGTGGTTAGATTTGTCATTCACTCTAAGCTTGCCCAGATCCATTAAATAGAGTTCACCTGTGCTGAAGGCAATTCTGTTGGAGGATGTATGTGTAAACCAAGAACACTTAATTGCTCTGACTGAAATAATTTCAACCCAACACAAGCCATTTTCAAGAAATTGAAATACTTCCTGGAGCCTGAAATTTTTATCAAGGTGCGGAGTTTGGCCCTTAAAAGCAGGCTAGGCTGTGACCTAGTGGATGTGGGATTGGGGCAGCAAATCGCACTGGGTCTTCCCACAGGAACATCCTGATCCAAGAGGAATTAGGCAGAGTGAACAAAGACAGTCTCAGTGGAGCCCTAAGTTGCCAGCAGGGCATGTATGTAAAGCAGGACATGTGATTCTTTAGCTCTGACATGGTGAAAGTGCATCTGGTTACTGACACGAGGAATCCAGAAGGCTTGGAGCTTCTGCTCTAAGTCAGAGTTGATAGAGTGAGGCCCTGCCTACACCTAGCATGAGCTCACACAAGCTCAGGGCTTGTCAGTATTGAAAGCATCCTGGGGACTGTCCCTGGAGCTGATAATCACTTATCTGCAGCTCAGCAGCTGTGGTTTCTGTGCTGGGGAGTGTTAACTCTAAATTTTAAAGTTAAATTCCAGAAGAAAACAGAAAAATACAGCAGTAAGAGCCCTGGGTGCTAGAAGGATAGCAGAGTGTGAAAACACTTGTGTTTTTTTCTGCATATGAGAATGAAGACTGAGTATGAAGACCCTGCTATGTCTTAGTGCCATTCCCCTAAGCAAGTTTTGAACCTCAATCTTTATATCTGTGAAATGGGAACAATCATGTTAACCTCAGTTAAAAGGATTAGATAAGATGGCTTATAAAAAAGCCCTTTGTAAACTGCCAAGTGCTAGATAAATATAAGGAAGTGCTACAAGGTAGCCCATGGGCACAGTGCTGTGGTCTTCAGTCAGTCCTTGATGCATATGGTACTTTGCTGCTTGTTGTTGTTCAGTCTCTCAGTAGTGTCCAGCTCTGCAACCCCATGGACTGCAGCATGTCAGGCTTCCTTGTCCTTTACTCTCTCCCAGAATTTGCTCAAACTCATGTCCATTGAGTCAACAATGCCATCCAGTCATCTCATCCTCCGTTGCCCCCTTCTCTTCTTGCCCTCAATTTTTCCTAGCATCAGGGTCTTTTCCAGTGAGTCGGCTGTTCACATCAAGTGGCCAAAGTATTGCAGCTTCAGCTTCAGCATCAGTCCTTCCAATGAATATTCAGAGTCGATTTCCTTTAGGATGGACTGGTTTGATCTCCTTGATGTCCAAGGGACTCTCTAGAGTCTTTTCTACCACAGTTCAAAAGCATTAGTTCTTCAGTATCAGCCTTCTTTATGGTTGAACTCTTACAGTCGTACATGACTACTGAAAAAACCATAGCCTGGACTACATGGACCTTTGTTGGCAAAGTAATACTTTGCTTTTGTAATAGCATAAAAGGACATCTGACTGAAAGAAAAGAAGAGTGTTCCTTACATAGCCTGAAGCAAATAAAAAGAGCTTCAAATTACATTATATAATTCCTTTTAATTGTGGAGGAAGACATTTTGCAAGCACATATTTGAAAATATAAAATCTCAGTATGTAGGAGTCTCTAGAATATAAAAAAAAATCACTTGGGAATGTCCTTAAGAGTCTAAGCGTAAGGCTCTAGTAGTAGTTTAGTCACCAAGTTGTGTCCAGCTCTTGCGACCTCATGGACTGTAGCCCACCGGGCTCCTCTGTCCATGGAATTCTCCAGGCAAGAATACTGACTCTAGATGAGTCTTTAATTCTGCGTGAATGTTCCTGTTGATCTCCCTGGAGGCTGTCATTGCCTTTGGTCAAGGGCCTTGCTGGCTTGGCTGGTAAACAGGAGCAACATGTGCATAAGTGTACTTCTAGTTCTTTGGAGGGGAAAATAATGCAGGGTGTGGTGGCTGATAAATTATTTGCTGTGAGACGGTATACCTGCTTGAGGAAAATTTGTATGTGTAAATATGTATTTACATGTATTTTCTGTGCCAGGGACAATGAGGGTCACAGACATTTTGCCTTGAAAAGGCTTTCTTGACAGACTCTCTTTTTCTTCCTCCATGTCCCATTTCACACAGTGGTTACTGATGGAAAACACTACTTTGAGTCCCATTATGATCCTCTGATTGTGGATCCTTGTGTTTATGTCTCAGATTGCTGACTCTATGCAAAGATTACTTCATGCTTGGGGCTGGGCAGAGGCTCTGCTTACAGTTCTGGGAGGGTACAAGGCAATCTTTATGCAACCCGACCTGCCCTTCCTCCCTTCCTGGCCTGGGCCTAGAATAGTGAATTACCCTGTTCTGGAAGAAACCCCACCTTGTCACTGAGTGCTCTGAGCCAAGAAGAGGGGGAGCAGAGCTGTAAGTACAGTCATGAAGCCAGGCCACAAAGCCCAGAGCTCCAAAGTCATAGGGCTCAGATCTGATACACCACTTCCCTTGTCCCTCCACCAGGGGCTGGCTTGGTTAGAACTGGTGGTACCCAGCAAGGAAGGTGTTTCTCTGCTTCCTAATGCCCACTCGATTTTTATATACCATGCATATAAATACATAGGGGTATGTTCACAGAGGCAGAGTGTGCAAGTGAATACTTACATGTAAATATGCATTTTAGGAACGCACACACATGTACCTAGGAACCCATATGTGTGCACTCACCTGGATTGAGAATGCTTTTGTGTGGGTAGTCATAGCTTCAGGGATACAAATCTGGTCTTTCAAAATACAAAATCTGATCTCTGCTGTAAACATATAAGTGGCTTTTAAATGCTTTCAGGATAAAGAATTAAATCCTAATGCAGCCTAAAAGACCCTTTATGTGTAGTCCTGTTACACTCCACCTCTTTGCACACCTTCTCTACATTGACCTTTGCTTAGCCCTTCTTAGGCATGAGGTTTCCTTTCACCACAGGATTTAGTACATGCTTTTCTCCCTGAGTGGAATGTTCTGCCCTCCTCTCCTTTTCCAGAAATTATTCTAGACCTCCTTCAGCTCTCAGCTGAAACTGTACTTTTTTGGGGGAACGTTTACTAATCTCTCAGAATTAGACAGATTCCTTCAAAACACTCTGAGTCTCTTCATAGAAACTGTTACAGTTAAAAAATCTGCATGCATTAAAAAAAAATCCCTCAATACAAACTCAATAAGGGCAAAGATAAACTATTTTTGTTCACTCACTGATCTTCAGCACCTGACGATGCCTGCCACTTGTTAGGACTCAACAGACGTGTATTGAATCAGGGGTATAGAGAAACTTACCCAGGAAGAAGGGCCAGCACAGGAACCTGTGTGTTCTTAGGTAGCAATGAGACCATGATTACGTGACATGGCATATTTTCTCATTTGGAGCATGCACAAGTGTGCTTTTGAATCCCTAAGTGTATTTATCTAAGGGAGAATGTTTGGGTTAAGCAAGTCTGTGTCCTAGTACCTGTGTGCATATTCCTATGGGAGTATACACAGAAGAACAGAGACGTGTCCAGACATCTAAGTGAAGATGCGTGTGTGTGTGTTTGTGCTGATACAGGTGCAGGCATCGATGTAAAAGTCCCTGTGTATTATGTGCATTTATTTGGGTGTGTGCATCCATGGAGGTGTATGTATATGAATCACCCTCTTCTCTGCAGACTGCTCAGTAGGAGAGTTTATGTGAATTAGGCAAATTGATTCAGATAGACCTCAGTGTGATTTGACTTAATCATAGCAGAATGTCCAGGAGGAAGGAGCACTGGACAAAGAGTCCATCCCTGCAGCAAGATCCTTTTTCCTTTCTGTGCTGCTGTTTCTTGGTCTACATGCTGAGGGTCTGGGATGGTGATGCTGTTATGGGGTATAGCTATGTTGATGTCATGCTGTCACAAATACATTTTTAATCAAGTGCCTAATTGCTCAATGCACTTTATTATCCCTGCTTTCATTGTAACTTTTTTTTATCATTTATAAATTATTTTCAACTATATTGTTTTATTTGATAATACAGGAAAATTAGGATTCTGTTTATTTGACAGAATGATAACTTTTGTGAATGTATGCTGCTGTATAGAGTCAATTTTTACATCTCCACTTTGTGCTCTTGAGCAGGAGGAGTGGGGAGAGGAAGACAGTGTGATCCCTAGGTCCCCAAACTGCAATCCTAGGAGCACCTGCATCACAGTCCTCTGGGGAAGTGGTGATAAAATGCAGGTTCCTGGCCCCTAACTATAGTCCTGTTAGAATCTCAGGGATGAGGGTCAGGAATGTGTATTTTCTCAGCCCATATCATTCTGGGACTCTGTAAGGTTTGGGACCCACTGCAATAACATAAAATAATGTCAAAAGGCTCACTACCTAGACCAACACCACCAACTCTTCCACAATTTCATAGAAAATGATTTCTAAGGCTGCTCACCACACACCCTCGAGACTGAACCTCGATTCTCTTAGAGAGGAGGCTAGGTGAGCATTTGGATTTATAAAAAGACACTGTGGGAACTGAAAGAAGAAAGGAAGTCTGACTGTTTGCGAACAGAACAGACTTACTGTTGCAATACATTCTGTGAGAACTGTGAACCACTCTTAAACATAACAGTAAAAACCTGGCACATTGTCAGGGTTGACTGTAGTATTTAGAGACATCTACTATAATTTTTATAAAGAGAAATACTAGGCAGTAGTGTAGAGACAGAATTGTCTAATGAAGGAAACTCCCCAACAGCACCTGTGGCTTCTGGGCACAAGTCCTGAGGCTGCAAAGCCAACACGGTATGATCGAAAGAAAGCAGGGATTACCTAGGAATCCAATTCTGCTTTGCCATGGGCGTTGCTGTTGTGATTTCAAAAACTGTTTTCTCTTCCTGGAGAAATGAACACATTCAGAACTCCAGTCTTTTCCTTATGCGTGCGTGCATGCTGCGTCACTTCAGTCATGTCTCTGCGACCCCATGGACCATAGCCCACCAGTCTTCTCTGTCTACAGGGTTTTCCCGGCAATAATACTGGAGTGGGTTGCCATGCCCACTCTGGGTGATCTTCCCAATACAGAGACTGAACCCGCTTTGCCTATGTCTCTTGCATTGCAGGTGGATTCTTTACTGCTGGGCTACCAGGGAGGCCCCTTTCCCTCATAGCACTAGAAAAATAATAAGACAAGCCAGGAGAGATGGTCATCTCCTGGCCTCTGTATTACCTTGATACTGAGCTTGCCTCTTGGAATCTAGGGTTTCTTAGCACACTAAGAGGGTATGCATTCTCTCAGTACCCATACTTCCCTGATACTCTCTACTGTGGAGACTTTGATACAGACATAGACCTGGGCAGAGAAATGGGAAGGTCACCCCTTTTCCAGATGTCAGGGGCTCCCTGTCCCTAAAGTGATTGGACTCAGACAAATCAATGTGCTGTTAGCGAGCGCCACCCTCTGCCTCCTCCCTGACCCTGGTGGGGGAAGATCACTCAGACCATGCTTGAATAATGGTGAAAGAGTGTGCTGCCAACTTTCAGTCAATCTGGTTTCCTAGTCTACACTTAGCCACTGCTTACCTAGAGGATATAGACTTGCCCCTTAGTTTCAAGCCTCAGAAATCAATCAAACCGCTCTGAAAAAAATCCCCAGGGAATAAAAACACAAATAAAACACCCATTAGAAATTTCTTCTTATCATTGTCTCTCCTCTCTTACCTGATCCCCTACAAGGGGAAAGATCGCCTATCCTAGTGGTAAAACACTAGGCTCTGGTTCAGGATATGTGGATTTTATTTCAGTATGGTCTGTAATCTTCAGCAACTTAGTTGACCCCTTCAAGTTTCACTTTCCTAATTCATAAAATAGGGACAGAGATAATAGTACATATTTTGTAGGGTTGCTGTGTGTACTAAACAAGACCATGCAGGAGAATCACCAAGTACAATGCCTGGCTCCCAGTAAACACATTGTAGTTATTAGCCATCATAATCACCACAAGTACTCTATGGAATAGAAACCTGCTGTTGCACTTTTCAAATGGTAGGTATTGGTCACTATAGAACTTGAATAGACTGATTTTAACACAAGTCAACTGGGTGGGTCAGAGACACTTAACGATGCAGATAAAGCCCTGCCCTGTCAGTTCATGGTTAGTTTCCCACACTCTGAAAGCAGATCAGAGGCCAGGTGCAAAAAGCATGCTTTCAAAGAGACTAGTATAGTACAGAAACATATTTTTCATCCACTAGCAACAAGAGAGGAGGTGTTCTGCTTAAAGCACAAAATTTATCTCTGTAACCTTGTTCCTAAAAATATAGTCCTTGGAAAAATCCATAGGATCATGCTAAAATGCAGATTCTTAGGCTCTAAATCATATCTTGCGATCCAGATGTTCCGGAAATGATGCTTCTTTGTACTCCAAAGTCAAAAAACTGCTAAATACTCTATTGCCAGGCCAATAGCAACTGTGATATCTAGATCATATTATACATAAAACATATTCAAGGAGGCATCTACTAAAGTATTATCAATGGGCCCAAAATTGTATGAATAATCTAATTCTGTTTTTTATTTTAAAATATATTTCAGCCCATTTGCATAGCCATGCTTAGGAAAAGACTGAAAGCATAACATCACATTTAACAATGTGATGTATCTCTAGGTGATAATGTTATGTGTGATTTATCTTATTTTGTGGGGCTTTACATATGGTGCTAGTGGTAAAGAAACTGCCTGCCAATGCAGGAGGTATAAGAGACATGGATTTGATCCCTAGGTCAGGAAGATCCCCTGGAGTTGTAAACGGCAACCCATTCCAGCATTCTTGCCTGGAAAATTCCATGGACATAGGAGCCTGGTGGGCTATAGTCTATGGGGCTGCAAGGAGTACAACATGACTGAGTGTGTGCACACATAGACACATTTCATTTTGTGCTTTAATAGATTTTTAAAAGTTTCAGAATGAGTTCTATTACTCTTTTAGCAAGGTAAAAATGTACTTTTAAAATAAGAGCCACACAACCAGATGTGTAGCACTGAATACTTCCTGAAATCATACAGAATTTTGGAGAAAGAAGGAAAGGTGGGACTTAAGTAAACCAAACTCTCTCCGCTAAGAGATGATGAAATAAGTCTAGAGAAAGGAAGTGATCTGCCTGAGGCTGCTCAGTGGTTAGGGGTATACTACACAGTTCCCAGGTCCTCAGAATCTTGGGCCAGAGGGCTTTGAAGTGCTCCCTGTGCTGGCCAGCAACCTGCCTCCCTTCCTTCCTGTCCTGTGAGGGTGACGGAAAGACCACAGGAAGTGCAATGATTCCAAGGGTGGAGAAGGATGTAATAGCCTTTGCAGAGAGGACTTTGCAGCTCTCAGTATTTTCTCTCTGGGAGTTAGTAGGTCATTTGCAAAAGGCATGGGAAGAGCAGCTGATGAAAAGGTCTAATAGTTTGGAAAACTGCTTAACCTTATTGCTCTATTTCTGGATTTCCCCCCATGGCCAAGGACTTTTGAGATCCTGATTTCCCCCGGAGGTTTCCTGGTTAAGAATGCAGTGAAACCTCTGAAGTCCAAAGGAATTGGGGAGAAGGCCGGCTGGAATTAGAGAACGGTCTGAATATTTTTTAAAGAACATTTAAGTCCATTGTTTTTAGGGACAAAGAATCACAGATTTGGAAAGGGAAGCCCTGCTCAGTGTAGGAACTTTTTGTGCTTCATCCTACACAGAGCTTTATTTGCACTTCTCTTGAACGCTTCCAATGACAGGAGACTCACTATTCTGATAGAGAACCTGTTTCACTCTCAGAAGAGTTTTCCTTTCCCTGAACATGACTCTCTCTTCCTATAAGGTTCCACTCACCTTCCAGTATTCATATAAAGCAGATATGCTCCTCTTCCCCAGATGGTCCTTAAATATTTGAAGGCGATGATCATGCACTAAATTGTGCTTCATGGCCTTCTCTTCTGCAAGCCGACCACCCCTGGTATATTAAACCATTCTTTATATGACAGATGCCATCAGCTCTAATTAGAAACAAACTGCTGTCTCTAATTAGCCTCTTAATTGATGGCTATATAAATTCGGAGCTGAGCAAAGCTTAGAGACCACCTGCACAAGCCTCACTATTCTACAGATGAGCAAAGTGAGGTCCACTGACAAAACAGGAAAACTGCCTTACCCAACTTGAGAGAAAGAGACAGGCAAACAGATAGGGGAGAGTCTGAGTTGAGACCCGAAATCTAGTTGCATGAATCCCAGTCCAGGCCTCTTTTCACCTCACCCTTTGTCCTATTATTCATAAGACACAAGAATTTCTCAAGTTCTTGAAAGTGGTTGGGAAGTTTGTTCTCTTAGCTATTTCAAAAATTCCTCCTTCAAATTGTTATTTGCACTGTGTGAAGTAGGGGTTAGCATAGAGCTGAATTTAGTGGAGGCTATACCGTCAATAGAAAGCATCCTTCCAGGTGTGTTAACCCTCATTGCTCTCTGTTGTCAGAAGTTCATCTCCATTGACCTAGAATCCTAGCTCAAAATGGCCAGCACATGCAGAGGGCCACCAAGGCAGGTCATATTTTTCATAACGTCCAGCTACCTGCTCAATGTAGCAGACCTTCCCAACTTTGGAACCAGAAAATGAATTTTCCAGGATGTGAGGCTGTGTTCCTGCTTTACCTTGTGCTTGTTTTAAAGTTTCATATCCTCTTTTCAATCTGGCCTGATTCTCTGACGAGAAGACAAAGCAGAGACTCAGGGAAGCAAACCAGGTACTTTAGTGATTGGTTTCCCGTCCCAGTTCCCAACAAACCCTGCAGTCACATGCTTCCAGGGGAACATTCCTCCCTGCCCCAACCCACAGCACTTGCCCTCTTCTCTCAACAAGGTATTGCATTTCCAGTTTTTACACTTGCTCTGGGGTGGCGCATGCTGCTCCCTGGTTTCTGTGTGTTCAGGAATCACACAGACCTGAGTTCCAGTCCTAACCCTGCGACTAGCTGGCTATGTGACTTTGGAAAGTGACTTCACCTTTCTGAAACTCAGTTACTTCATTTGTTAGATGAATACGATTTTGCTACCTACCTCATAAGACTGTCAAGGTCACACAATGCCTAAAAGGTGCCTAAAATGAAAGAAGTGAAAGTGTTAGTCACTCAGTCCTGTCTGACTCTTTGCAACCCCATGGACTGTAGCCCGCCAGGCTCCTTTGTTCATGAAATTTGCCAGGCAAGAATACTGGAGTTGAGTTGCCATTCCCTTCTCCAAGGGATCTTCCCGACCCAAGGATCAAACCCGGGTCTCCTACATTGCAAGTGGATTCTTTAGCATCTGAGCCACCAGGGAGCCCCCAAAATTGTCTAACACAGAACCTAATATTTAGTAAGATTTCATAGAAGATATCTATGTAGTATTATTAATAGTATGCTCCAGAATTCAGAGACTAAAACCTTATTTTTCTCCTGCTGCATATAGTAGTTGTAAATACCTCCTGATGGATACTGGTCTAGGCTTCTTTAGGCAATAGGTACATCAGAAACATTCTCAGCATCGTGTAAGGACAGTTCCTATTTCCCAGCTCCCTTTTCCCCAGATTCCCTCTTCCAATAATGATCTCAGCAAGGAGGCCCACCCTGGCCTGCCACTTTGCACACCTGTCAGCTCGCATCTCAGGGTAAGGTTCTCATTTGACAGACTTCGAGAACTTGCTGTCCAGGCAAAGACAACTTTATGACGATGAATCCAACACAAACCTTATGTAAACAACCTGTCAGCAAACAGAGGGACAGAGAGACACTGACACAAATGCCTGCCTCCACAAAGAAACGAAGCAGAACAAAAGGAGACAGAAAGCAAGGAACTGAGATAGGCTGAAAATGTTCTTGCTTGTCCAGACTCTTAAAACAGATCAATGTTCTTATATTTAAAGTATTTCTAAATGAACATAAATTAGCTGGGATTAGCTAAAATTCCATTTCAGCTGGGACTTTATGAACCAACATTCATAGCAGAGTTTTTAACTGAAATTACATTGTATGCTTTGCTAGTCAAACAAGGATGTATATAACATTGTTTATTAATAATATTTATTGTCCATGGGGCTTACAAATGCTGATAGAAAAGTTTCCACCTTTTTTTTTTTCTTCTAAATAAGACTATGGAAATTTCTACCTGGAGTGGCTTGAAATCCCTTCAGGTCATAAAGAGTCAAGGAATCTTCCAATTTCCCTAAATGCTGAGGATATCCTAGTGAACACTTGCTGAGAAAAAGGAATAATTTTTTCACTTGTCCCTATTGCAGATTATTTGTGTACTGCCTGTGTTCTTTATTAAGGACTCAAAAGAAATAAAAACATCTGCTTAAATGCATTTGTTAATGTGACAGCCCCAGGGAAAAGATTCCACAGTTGAGGGTGAGGGCAGAATTCAATGACAATGTGGTAGAGAGAATACGCCAGTTCCTGGTATGACAGCCGGGTTCCCTGGCTTTAGCCCCGACTCTGACATCCTTGGCTTCTTACCTTGGGCAGGTCATCCCCCCTTGCAGGCTTTCAGTCTTTTTGGATGTCAAATGCTTTTCATGCTTTCTCTTCCAAGTCTGAGAGCCCATGAGGCTATAAGGAGTGTGAGGATTAACTGGAGAAGCTGCTTGCATCTCTGAGTGCAGGGGCCAGAGCAGGAGAAGAATGTGATAATAGGTATGAAAGCCCTTGGAGAAAGAGCAGAAGTGCTGAATGGCACACACTCTCCAAAGCCTGATGGCATGTTCTAGAAACATGGGTAGCTAACTTTCTCTTGAGATATCAGGGCTTGCCTGGAATCACCCTATCACTGAGCTGATGGGAAGCAGAGGAGACTAATGCTTTTCTGTTGGGCACCCTAGCTGGGATAGAAGAGAAGAAAGAAGTAGAGTCAGCTTTGTAAGTGAGTGAAATGGCAACGAACCCTGAAGGCTGAACCTCTCCTGGCTGGTGCTGCCAAGGAGGACGATCCACTCCATCAGACCTGGGCCAAGCTCTGGCTCAAACACACAGGCAAAAATAGAAAGGGGGTGGGAAAAGAAATGTGTTTACTTTCATGATTTTCCCTTACGTGCCTCTTAACAGTATTATAACCTCTCCACAAACAGGCAGAAATGGCTCAGAGGCCTCGCCTTCATTGATAAACCCTCCCAAACGATTCATGTCTCACAGTCAGTCTGTGGGCAGCTGGAGAATAAGCTTGGAAGGCAGCGTGATGGAGTAGAACACTGGCCCAGGGTCTGTCACTAACTGGGTAAACTGTGAAAAATCCCTTTCTGGTGCTCTGCAAAATAAAGTGGTTATATTAGGCAGAATCTAAACATCTGCTTAGAGTTTTGAAGTTTATAACTGGTTCTCAACCAGGGGCAATTTCATCCCTCAAGGTAGGGGTATCTGGCAGTGACTGGAGACATTTCTGGTTTTCACAGCTCAGGGGATGCTCCTGCATCTCGTGGGTAGAGACCAGGGCTGCTGCTGAACATCCGACAATGTGGAGGACAGTCCTCCACAGCAGAGAATTATCTGGCTGAAAATGTTAAAAGTGCGAGGTTGAGAAATCTTGATTTATCCTGAAGTGACTAGAGTCACAGGGAGAGGGGGTGAAAAAGGACAGCAGTTCAAAAGGAGGAGGGTTCAAACTCTGTTTCTAGATCATGAGGTATTCACCAGTGACATGTTTTCCAGCTTTTCTCCCTATAACCCATGACTTTTTCATTTCCCTTGGAATTTCAGGGCTATGTTTGAGCAGCTTTTTCACGAGAACTTCCTTATCCCCAATATCCCAAGCCCTGATGCAGTACGAAGATCTCTACTATAGGAAAAGACAAAGATAAAAACATAAGCAGCTGCAAAGCAAGTAGAACTGGAAGGTGGGCAGCAGAGGCACATGGAGGCACACAACAGATGCCCATAACTCCAGTTCTATGAGTCAGTGTTTCTGATGTTACAACATAGGAATAATACTCATAGGAAGAGCAAGATGAGCTATGCTGGGTGAGCACATGGTGAAAGAACTGATGTGGGAGCAGCAGCGTTAGAAAAGACGCAGGTTTGCAGTGGCAGATTCAAAGGCAAACTAAAGGGTTAAGCAATCAGTGCGTGTCAGTCCTGTGTCATTCCACATTAAGTTACTGGGCAGTCATTACAAATAGTTACCTGCAGTTTCCAGTGGGGGAGGCAAACACACTCCAGTCAAGGGGTTTTGGAGAAACAGGTGCAATGAAGTCATGGTCAAACAATTTATTTACTGTAAACTTTAGACTTTGCTCAGGAAAACAACCAAAGCTGCCCCTCAAGTCCCTGCCTACAACACCCCATTTGAGCAAATAAGAGGGGCGAGGAGAGTCCATGTTCACAGCGAAAGGTCCGAGAGACTCAATATCTTCCAGTCCAAGAGTGCAGGAAGGAAGGTCTCCTTCAGATACAAATTACCAGCAGCAATATATTACCCCTAATACTTGATCAATGAGGTAGATATGCAGGAAAAGTCATCAAAACATAGCAGCCCCAGGTCCTTTGAGACTGAAGCCCTTTAGACATAAACTTAACAAGTTCCAGGCAAAGAGGAACTGAACTGTACAAGAAACAGTTACTCAAATATATTTTTCTTACAACTTAAAAAAATAAAAAATAAAAAGGCAGAAGGATATCTTTCCTCCTGCGCATCTCTGAAAAACTTCTAAATTTATTACACTCAAGTTAAATAGTCTGTTTAGTGTTTTGTTGCGGGGAATTGGGGAGAAGGGGTGTCTTAAAAAGTAGAAAACCTGCATTACAGCAGTGAGTCATTTGTACTACAATTCCTCCCTTGTGAATCATTGCTATCACTGGGCACAGTACCTTGCTGGTTCACAAAGTCTTCGGTGCCTGGGGGGTCTTCACATAGCAGTTCACTGTCTTTCTCCTCCCCCAGGTGATATCCACTCTGTTCCCCTGTGTAGTCAGTTCTGTCATTGCTGTTGCTGGAGCAGCCATTCCCATAGGCCTTCATTGAAGACCTGCGTAGGCAGAGAAGCTCCTGGAAGGCAATCCTGAAATCTGGGCTCCGGCAGTAGATAAGGGGATTGAAAGCGGAGTTGATGTAGCCCAACCAGTTTAGAAGGATGTAAATTTCCTTAGGGATGAGGTTATCCTGGATCACGTGCACAATGTTGACAATGAAGAAGGGCAGCCAGCACAGGGTGAAAGTGCCCATGATAATGCCTAAGGTCTTGAGGGCTTTGTGTTCCTTCAAGCAGAACTTGGAGGTCCTGCGTTGTCCTAGACCGCTCCGCCCATCCTGCTCCACTTGACTGATGTGTTGGGCATGGAAGCGGCCCTCAGATTTGTCGATCTTCTGGAGCTGCCTTTTGGCTACCTGGAACACCCTGGAGTAGACGAAGACCATGACCACCAGGGGAAGGTAGAAGGACACAATGGAGGAGGCAATGGCATAGGGTTGATTTGTGAAGAAGTCACAGCAGGTTTCCTTAGCATAGCAGTTGATAGCTTCCTGGTGGCTGGCCCGGTACCAGTGCATCTGAATGGGTAAGAAGGAGGTAAGGCCAGACACGATCCATACCATCAAAATGACCACCCGGGCCTTATTCTTGGTCAGCAGGCACTGATACTTGAAGGGTGACGTGATGGCAAAGTAGCGATCCACAGCGATCACGCACAGGGTCTCAATGCTGGCCGTGACGCACAACACGTCAATGGAAGTCCAAAACTCACACCAGAAGTTGCCAAAAGTCCACATTTTCATGAGGATGTGGCAGGCCCCAAAGGGCACCACTGCCAGGCCCATGACCAGGTCAGCACAGGCCAGGGAGGTGATGAAGTAGTTGGTGACCGTCTGCAGACGCTCAAACTTGGCAATGGCTGTGATGACCAGCACGTTTCCAAAAACGATGGCCAGGACAATAAGCGACATGAGGATGCCCATGCCCACCACCCAGGCCTCGTCCCTTTCCAGCGTGACGTCTTGGTCCGGCGCGTGGCTTGCGTTGGGCGCCAGCAACAAGACGCTGCTGTTCCCGGGCTGCCCCATGGCGCGCAGGCTGGCAGGTGAGCGCACAGGCTGCCGGCGCACCAGCCGCTCTCAGCGAGCGGACCTCCGGCGGGGCGCTGCAGGCAGCAAGCGAGCACCTGGAAGACTCATTCAGCGGCCGTGGGTGTGGGTGTGGTAGAGGTTCGTGGTGCACTCAGCTCCGCGGGTGCTCTGGGCTCGCAGTGCCTGTCAGTTCCAGCCAGTTCCAGCTTGCGCTCTGGAGAAGCCGTCTCTGAGTGCGCGCTGTCCGTTATGTGCCCAGGACTTTAGGGGAACTGCCTTCCCCATGACGTGCTAGAACTTTCAACCAATAGAAGGCTGGAAGCCCCAAAGGGGCGAGGCCCACGCCCTCTCCCGCCCCTTCCCTCCCCTCTCCTGCTGGCTCCTGGGGCTGGCCCGGGCGGAACCCAACTGCTCTAGGAGGGCGGGTCGGCCACCACTCCCTCGGCTGGCCCCGGGGGCTGAAGCCGGCTCTGGCGAGCTTACCAGCCAACTAGAATGTGCCAGTTATTTCGTGGCTGCTACCTGTCTGCCTGGGGCGCCTGTGCGGCTTGAGGTCTCAGGGCAGATGGCAATAATCAGGCACTCCCTCGCATTCGGAAATAGATGAGAGTGCCCACTGAGACACGCACAGACAGGCACACTGTACCCCGACATACATGCTCAGACTTATACAGAACCACAGCCACAGACACTCAGACACACCCATCCAGCGCACCAACGAGAGCGCAGGCACAGAAGGCGACTGGCACAAAGTCACTCCTGTCCAACACAAGATACATGGCCAGGAGCAAATCAGGAGCACCCAGAAGCATAAAGACACGGACATACAGACAAAAAGAAGTAAACAAATAGCATACAAACGCCCACTTGGAGTCAAGCAGGGTGCCACAGAGAGGGACTTCCTCATGTGGGTATTTCAAATTCCTTACCCTTGCCCCCTGGACATCCACCCCATCTTCCCCAATACACAGGACTCATGGCATATTCCCTTTCAGACATTTGGCAAGACCACAGGAGGTGACTTCAACAGCAGCCAATTTCCTCCCCATCCTTGCTGTCCAGTACTTATGGTGCCCTCCTTGGGAATTTGCAGGGGTTGAGACCTAATTTTACTCTTGGGATTTCATTTGGAGCTGGGGTATACATGTATGTGCTTGGGGACAGGAAGAGAAAGTTGAGGACAGCTTTAATTCTTAATTCTAGGGAGTGTGGCATCATTCTCTCCTTATCTGTTAAAATGAGAATATGTTGAAAATGAAATAATTTTCAAGTTCAACTTCTTCAGTAATCCCTTTACAACTAGAAAAATCTTCTGTTGGGTAGTTTGTTGATCTGTTGGGCTGAGCCATATGAAATTGCCACTTTTCTGTAGTATCTGACTTTAAACAGATGACAATTTCATATGGCTCAGATTATTAAGAACATGTTAACATTAAGAAATGTTTTGAAACCACAGAAAGCAAAAGATAACTTCTCTTAAAAAACTAGAGTCTTTGTCCATGAAATACTATCCTTTGCATCTGGCAAATGAATTTACTGTTTAAAAAATTAATTTTCAGGGTTTGATTTCACATGTATCAGTTGTGTCTTTGAAAAATGGAAAGTATTTCACGCAGTGTAACTGAACATATTTTCTAGATTATGTAATAACATAACAATGGCTAACATTTATGAAACGTTCTGCTATGTGCTTTTCATGCATTATTCCATTTAATCCTTCCCACAGTCCCATGGTGTGTGTTGTTAGGGTGGGGTGGGGTATAACTATTTTTAGCTTAATTCACAAATGGGTCTCAAAGAAGAAAATAGCTTGCCCACAGGCACAGGACCAGGCAGTGCCAGAAGCAGGAGTTGAACCCAGTTCTGTTTGACTCTAAAATCCATCTTTTAATCCTTTAAATGTACTATGTCACCACAGTGCAGAAAGGAATAGAGGATGGGGAAGAAGGTCCGCAACTGGAATTGGAATACCAGGGTTCAAATTCTCATCTTAGAACTTTCTAGTTCATATTCCGTTGGCAAATCAAAAATGTGGAGCCTAACTTCCTCCATGTCTAAATGAGGAATAAAGTCAATTCCATTGTGCTGAATGAGAATCAGATGATATAATGACAAATGAAATTATGATTTGCACTTATAAATGCCACACAAATAAAGGTTATACATGAAATTTATATAAATTACTTAGTAGTTTAGAACATATTGTTAGTATTCTCTAATAGAACACTAAAATGCTTTAGGACAAGTAACTTGGGCATTTACACAAGAAGTATAATTCAGAAACAATTTAAACTACATGCTCTTTTCACTAGCAGAAATTGTTTTTGCATGACAGATGCCTTAAAATAACAAATATTTCCCATAAAAGCCACACATATTAATTAAGAATCTATTATGTTCACACAGTTTTCAAAATATACCCACTCCATATTTGTGTTTTCCAAAATTGACTCTGGTATGATGCATTTTAGGAAAAGACAGTGTGCGTTATGCAATTATGCAGTATTTCTTTAAATATATATCTACCCCAAATTGTGAAACTGAGCCATTTAAAGCCTCTTTCCTGTTTGTAAAGCTATGAAATAAATAAGCATATTGTTTAACCTTCTTATAACAATAAAAGAACAAAGAAAGCCCTTATAGGACAAACATTAATTGATCATTTAGATATACACGTAAGTCACTTAAGATTTTAACATTGGTTATTTTGGGAAGGACCTTTTAAAAAACCCATAAACACTAAATCCAGAGGGGAAGCTGCATATGTCAACAAATTCCAGGCCTTTGCCATACCAACTTTGCTGAATAGGCACCCCTCTCTCAATCTCTTCCCCCTTTTTTTTTCTTGTATCAATGTGACTGATAGAAATTTCAAAATATCTTCAAGAGTCTTTTTCCTGACCTTTGTTTTAGAACTGTAGGATTAAAGAGAGTTAGAATGGGAAAGAGTTTAATAGATCATTTATTCTCTCCACACTTCCAGTTTGAAAATTAGGAAAGTGTCTGATAGAAGGTGGTAGGGAAGATTGGGAGCCCAGGTCTGTTCCTGGTCTCGCATGTTTTCAACTGCCCAACACTGTAGCTTCATTTCCCAGTGAAGGAGTGTGACTAGCACTGCTTACTGGGCTTATGGTCTTAGAGAGTTAATGTTTTAGTTGAACTGGAATGTTCTAAATGTACCTTTGTCTGATGTAAGAAAAGCAGGCTTTTTTTATGGTGATTGATAGTGTCTAACTACATATTTTGTCAATCCCTTAAGACTCTGATTTGTCGTTTCCTGCCTGCCAAACAGAAAAAAAAAAAAGTCACATTTTGATTTACCAAACAAATGTTTGAAGAGGAGTAAGGCTCTGTGAGCCAGAGAATGCTCTCGCATGAATATCTGGACACTTTAGGAAAATCTTAGACTGGTCTTGGCTTAGGCAAGATTATTTCCATCTTTTAAAACACTTATTTTTGTTGTTGAGGTGTAATTGATATATAACACATTGGTTTCAAGTGTACAATGTAATAACTCAGTAGTTGTATTCATTGTGAAGTGATCACTTCAATAAATCTTGTTACCACCTATCACCATACATTAAAAGTTACCTTATAGGATTTGTTCTCTTGGCAACTTTCAAGTATGCTCTACAATATTACTGACTGCAGTCACCATGCTATACCTTACACCCCCACGACTTATTATTTTATAATTAGCAGTTTGTACCTCTTGATCCCCTTTACCCTCTCCCCATCACCCTTTCCCTTTGGCAAACACCGTTTTGTTTTCTGTATCTATGACTTTTGTTTTGTTTTCTTTTGTTGTTCACTTGTATTATTTTTTACATTTCACATGCAAATGAAGCCATATGCATTTGTCTTTCTTTGTCTGACATTTCATTTAGCATCATTCCCTTAAGGTTCATCCATGTTGTTGTAAATGGCAAGATTTCATTCTTTTTTATGGTGGAGTAGTATTCCATATATGTGTGTGTGTCAGATCTCCTTTATCTTTTTATCTATCAGTGTATATTTATATTGCTCCTTTATCTTGCCTATTGTAAATAATGCTGTAAAAACATGGGGGTACATACATCTTTTTGATTTAGTGTTTTTGTTTTCTTTAGATAGACACCCAGAAGTGAAATAATTGCATCATATGATAGATCTACTTTTAATTTTTTGAGGAACTCAACCCCATACTGTTTTTCATAGTGGTTATGCCAATTTATATTTCCTCCAACAGTGCGTGAGAGTTCTCTTTGGTCCACATCCTTACCAATGCTTTTTTTTTTTTTTTTTGGTAATATCTATTCTAACAGATGTTAAGTGATAGCTCATTGTGGTTTTGATTTGCATTTTCCTGATGATTAGTGATGTTGAGCTTCTTTTCATATGTCTGTTGACTATCTATATGTTTTCTTTAGAAAAATGTATATTCAGATTCCTCTGCTCATTTTTTGAAATCAAATTGTTGGCTTACTATTGAATTTTATGAGTTCTTTATATATTTTGGATATTAATCTCTTATCAGATATATGATTAGAAAATATTTTCTCACATTCAGTAGGTTGCCTTTCCATTTTATTGATTGTTTCGTTTGCGGTGCAAAAGCTTTTTAGTTTGATGTAGTCCTGCTTGTTTGGTTTTCATTTTATTGCCTCTCTTTTGGATTCAGATTCACAGATTCTTTGCCAGGATTATTGTCAAGTAGCTTACCATTTATATTTTCTTCTGGGAGGTTTGTACAAAGTGGATACAGAGGGAATGTACTTCAACCTAATCAAGGCCACATATGACAAGCTCACGACAAACATACTACATGGTGAAAGGTTGAAAGTTCTTCCTCTAAAATCAGGGACAAGATGACAAAGATGTCCATTTTTTGAATAATATGGTCATTTAATGATATGAATTCTTCCACTCCATGAGCAGAGAATATTTTCATTTCTTTGTGTCTTGGATTTCTGTCATCATTGACATCATTTTTGGTATACAGGTCTTTCATCTCCTTGGTCAAATTTATTCCCAGGTATGCTATTCTTTTTGATGCAGTTGTGAATGTGGTTTTCTTAATTCTTCTTTCTGATAGTTGTTAAGGATGTAGAAATGCAATTAATTGTTCTGGCAATGATATGACTTTATGTAGAAAACCTTAAAGATGCCACCCAAAACCTGTTAGAACAACTGAATTCAGTAAAGTGGAAGGGTACAAAATAACATACAAAAATTAATTGCATTTCTATATTCTTAACAACAAACTATCAGGAAATGATGTCAGTGATGACAGAAATTCAAGAAGACACAAAGAAATGGAAATGCAATTCCTATCAAGATACTACTGGCATTTTTCATAGAAATTGAGCAAACAATCCTAAAATGTGTTTGGAACCACAAAGACCCCAAATAGCCAAAGCAATCTTGAGAAACAAGAATAGATTGGGAGTCATCAGGCTCCCTGGTTTCAAGCTATATTACAAAGCTGTAGTAATCAAAACAAATGCATAATTAATGGGACAGGGTAGAAGACCCAGAAATAAACCTTTGCATATATGGTCAATTAATTTACAACAAAAGAGGCAATAATATACAGTGGAGGAGAGAACAGCTTCTTCAATAAATAGCTTTGGGAAAGCTGGACAGGCACATGCAAAAGAATGAAACTAGACCACTATGACACACCATATGCAAGAATTAACTTGAAATGGATAAAAGGCTTGAATGTTTCCTAGAAGAAAACAGATGATAAGCTACTTGACATCAGTCTTTTTTAAAAAATATATTTATAATTGGGGGATGTGCTCAGCTGCTTCAGTCGTGTCTGACTCTTTGCACCCTATCGACTGTAGCCCACCAGATTCCTCTGTCTATGGTGATTCTCTAGGCAAGAATACTGGAGTAGGTTGCCATGCCCTCCTCCAGGGGATCTTCCCAATTGGAGAATAATTGCTTACAATATTTTTGACCTCTGTCTTGAATACTCTTTCCATCTTTATGATCCTCTAAACTGAGAAAATGGATAGATTTTTGTTTTCTAAATGATGGTCTCAAATGTTTGTCTGTAGTATGGTTTCTGTATAGTATTACTTCATTAAGCTTACATTAAATGAGACTAAATGCATGCAAAGCTTAGCATACTGCCTTGGAAAAGAGATAACTATTATTAAAATCTTGTTCTTGAATCAAAATGTGTATAAAGAATGTATGTCTTATCAGATCACATTGTGAAAGGCCACTTTGAATATAAATAATAAGTAATTATTTTTAATTTGAATTTTTGTAAAAAAGACTTTTGAAAGGAATAAAACTTGATTCCTTAGTAAGAAAAATGATTATGAAAATGACATTCATCATTGAGTTACATAGCTGGATGGGATGTTAGTGATTTTTGAATGAAGCATGCCGTAGCCTAGGCAGCTCCTTACATAGTGCATCTGCCAAAACTCTTTGACAGCTATCTCTAATGAAAGCAAGCACACCAGTTCCTTTCATTGGTGTGCGTTTCTCCAACTATCCAGATAACGAACTGAAATCCATCTTTGATAATTTCTATCCATGGATCTTAAGTCTGCCCCCTTGAGGCCCCTAGAACAAGTCTACTCTCTCAAGATTGTCCTTGAGATTTTGGTAGAATCCCTTAGAGCTCACCTGAGTCTCCTACTCTTCAGGTTAAATATTTCTGTTCCATTGGGTCTAGAGTCGTCTTCACCATCAGGTATCTTACTAGTCATACTTGGGCTTGTCAGTGTCTCAACATCAATACCTAGACTGATCCTAGAGCAAGTCATCAAACAGTCAATTTATAATTACCTTGGCAACCATAAAGCAAACAGAGCAACCAGCAAAGCTTTCAGAGCAGCTAATTGTATCAGATTAATTTAATTTCCTGCTATACTGGTGTTTTATGAGATACATAATAATAAATTCTCTGCATCTCAAGGGGACTGAACAAAAAAAGATGGCATTAAATTAAAACAGGAGGAATTTCAGATGGTCATATGAAGGACTTCTTGGCCTGAGGACAGTCAGTCATCCAAAGGGGCTAACCTATAGCATCTTTCCTCCATTGAGGTTTTACAGGAGAATTAAATCCCACAGAAAAGTGTTTGAGTGGCTGTTCTTTCCAGTTTTTCCAAGGGTGGTACATAAGTATTACCCTCCTAAGAACTTGCAGTGTAATAGCTGCTTTAGGGAATGGGGCTTTACTGAATCCAACCAGAATTTCCTTTACTGAATCCAACCAGAATTTCTGGAAGTCTCCTTTAGATGTGGGAATGAACAGAGTGTGATGGTAAATGAAAGTCATCATCAGTTTGATGCAGAGGAGAGGAAATAAATTGGGCATAAGGAGACCTAGGTTCTGGTCTCAGGACAGCTATAATAATGTCAGTCAGTCAGTCAGTCAGTTCTGTTGCTCAGTCGTGTCTGACTCTTTGCAACCCCATGAACTGCAGCATGCCAGGCCTCCCTGTCCATCACCAACTCCCAGAGTTTACTCAAACTCATGTCCGTTGAGTTGGTGATGCCATCCAACCATCTCATCCTCTGTCGTCCCCTTCTCCTCTCACCTTCAATCTTTCCCAGCATCAGGGTCTTTTGAAATGAGTCAGTTCTTCGCATCAGGTGGCCAAAGTATTGGAGTTTCAGTTTCAGCATCAGTCCTTCCAATGAATATTCAGGACTGTTTTCCTTTAGGATGGACTGGCTGGATCTCCTTGCAGTCCAAAGGACTCTGAAGAGTCTTCTCCAACACCACAGGTCAAAAGCATCAATTCTTTGATGCTCAGCTCTCTTTATAGTCCAACTCTCACATCCATACATGACTACTGGAAAAAACAAAGCTTTGACTAGACAGACCTTTGTTGACAAAGAAATGTCTCTGCTTTTTAATATGCTATCTAGGTTGGTCATAATTTTTCTTCCAAGGAGTAAGCGTCTTTTAATTTCATGGCTGCAGTCACCATTTGCAGTGATTTTGGAGCTCAAGAAAATAAACTCTGTCACTGTTTCCACTGTTTTCCCATCTATTTGCCATGAAATGATGGAACCAGATGCCATGATCTTAGTTTTCTGAATGTTGAGCTTTAAGCCAACTTTTTCACTCTCCTCTTTCACTTTCATCAAGAGGCTCTTTTGTTCTTCTTTGCTTTTTGCCATAAGGATGGTGTCATCTGCATATCTGAGATTATTGATATTTCTCCCAGAAATCTTGATTCCAGTTTGTGGTTCATCCAGTCCAGCATTTCTCATGATGTACACTGCATATAAGTTAAGTAAGCAGAGTGACAATATACAGCCTTGACATATTCCTTTCCGATTTGGAACCAGTCTGTTGTTCCATGTCCAGTTCTAATTGTTGCTTCTTGACCTGAATACAGATTTCTCAGGAGACAGGTCAGGTGGTCTGGTATTCCCATCTCTTGAATTTTCCACAGTTTGTTGTGATCCTATCAGTCAAAGGTTTTGGCATTGTCAATAAAGCAGATGTAGATGTTTTTTTAACTCTCTTGCTTTTTTGATGATCCAGCAGATGTTGGCAGTTTGATGTCTGGTTCCTTTGCCTTTTCTAAATCCAGCAAGAACCTCTGAAATTTCTCGGTTCACATACTGTTGAAGCCTGGCTTGGATAATTTTAAGTATTACTTTGCTAACATGTGAGATGAGTGCAATTGTGTAGTAGTTTGAGCATTCTTTGGCATTGCCTTTCTTAGGGATTGAATAACTTTAAAAAAGTCACCTTCTTTCTTAGAGCTGTAGTCTTTGGCCATAAAATGGGAAGTAGGGATAGATGACATCTAAGGGCCTTCCTATTCTAAACTGAACAAGCTTGTAGTGGGGAGGAAGCACATTGAGGGCCATTGAGGAGATGAGTTCCTGCTCTAAGGAGCTACCGAAGAGTTGGCAAGCAAAAACTGTCACTATCCCACAAAGCAACTTGGTTATGTTTTGTTTCTTTTTGGTATATTTCACCATTGAGATTCCTGCTATTCTGAGCAGGAGGTATACTGTTACTTACTGAATAATTTTTTTGATGCTGATTTATTTCTAAAACTAAAATACGTTTATTTTTAAATAAAATTTTGTATTATTGCCACTACTACACGTGGAAAACCAGCGTCACCAGCCATAAATAGAAGGTAACCATGAAAACAGAGCAATGTTAATAAAGTCTAGCTAGATTTTGTTGCCTTCCAAGTTCTAAGCCTGAAACATACTTTCATTTTATTGAAAAGGCAGATTAGTAAGTTCCAGGGAGAACTTAATGGTATTCTAGCATTCAGTGGACCTTCTCCATCTATTTTAAAAGAGCAAAAGAAAATTGAAAAGGGTAAAAATAATTCCTACACTCTTATTAAGTGTAGTGTTACTGAAGTGTTTAAAATAATTTCTTATCACACCTAAAGTTATCTCAGCCCTAGGCCACAGTAATGGAACACACAGCTGTCATGCAAAGAACCTGGCCTTTGAAGACAAATGGACCTGGATTCCAGTCCTAGTTCTGCCCTTAACAGAGTGCTGCAGGTAGTATACTTGAGGTCTCTGGACCTCAGAATGTTTGTGTATAAAATGAGAATAAAATCTCTTGGCTGACTGTTAAGGGAATAGAAAGAATATATGAAAAACTGGGTTTGGAAAGGGAGGGAGAGAACCAAGAGACCAAACAACAGAAGAAATCAGTGCAAGTAGAATTGCTGGAGGTTGAGGAGATGGGTAAAGGAGTGGGGGCTGTTGCTAAGCAGAGGTGAGGAGGGCAGCTTGGCCTACGTGTCTGTAGGGCAGGAAGGAGGGATGAATTCCAATATAGCCATATTGAGTTGGAGGTTTTGGTTGGACATCAAAATGGAAGTTAAAATGTTTAGGGACTTCCCTGATGGTCCGGTGGTTAAGACTTTGCACTTCCAATGCAGGTGATGTAGGTTTGATCCCTGGTCGGAGCAAAGATCCCACATGCTGCCTGGTCAAAAGAAAAATAATGAAAGATTAATAGATTTGGGGTGATGTGTCTTTTGGTGGTTGTCATTACAGTGGAAGCAGTCCCTGAATAGCGGTACTCTCAGAGGATGCTTTTGATGATTAAAGGAAATAATACACTTAAGGAACTTAGCACAGTGCCTCAAAAAAAGTGTTTATCATTGTCGTCATCATCATCACCATTGTCCTTATTGTCATCTTACATTTTCTAGTGCAGTTTCAATTTCACGACATATTTCTCTAAAGGCAGTCCTTTAAATGAATAAATAAATTTATCCAACATGGAAAAAATCCTTTGTATATATCAAACTACTAATAGTGGTAACTTTTGGAGTGGATTATTGGAAGAAGTCTCAGGTTGGATTTCCTAGCAGCAGCTGCTGAGATGAGGGTTTGCATGCAAGTAATTGATGAAGGATAGGCTCCCAACAGAGACCAGTCAGGGAGAGGCAGAAGCAAAGCCAGTCAGTGGTAGTTTCAGGCAAAAGCCCAAGCATGACTTGATCCTGTGAGACACTCTAGAGCATCTCTGGAGCCAACTATTTGATTTGAAGCCCTGCTTCTTCCAATTCTTAGCTGTCAAACCCCGAGCAAGTTACTTAATCTCCCTGTGTCTCAACTTCCTCATCTGTAAATTGGGCCTATTGATAATAATATCTTACAACCCTTGTGGGTGGTTAGAGGAACAAATATGTTAATATCTGAAAAATAGTTAGAACTGCCCTGATACATAGTAAGTGTAGAGTTAATTATTGACATTAAACCTAGAGAGGCCATGGACAGATCTGTTAGCCACAGCACTCAGGAAACCTCTCTTAGTAGGCATCCCTAGTTGCAAATGGCCCAGCACTGGAGCCCAAGGAAAGAAAGTACAGTTGTGTGCCCTTCAGGGAAGTAGAGATGAAATGATTGGAGGGATCAAGAGATATCTGCTTGAAGAAAGGAAGGCAAGAAGTAGGGGTGACAGTGAAACAGTGGGCAAAGGTAAAGCCAACTACATCTGGGGAGGATGGGCAAAGAAGGAGCTTAAAAGGGAGCAGGGCTGGCCTCACTGCAAAGGTGCCTTTTGCTGGTGCCACAGAAAGAAAACCTTCACTCGTTCAAGAGGAAGAGGTACAGGTGCTCAGCGGAGTCTAATCACTGTGGGGTGGTAAAACATGTGCTGGACCGGAGGAAGAGGGTCCGTCCTGAATCTCACATTGTGCAATTGCCCCTCACTGGGCCTCAGTTTCCTAATCTATAAAATGGGAAGGTTGAGTCAAGCAATCTTTTCCTAGTCATTTATTTAGTGATTGTTAAGGGGTCTGAAAGACAGTAGGCATAGGTTTCATTTATTATGTGTGTATTCTTCATACCAGGAGCTGGCCATAGGCACCTTACATACATACTCTCAACTTTTATCTCATCTCATACAGCATTTTGAGGTGGCACACAGTTATTCCCATTTCATAGATGAGAAAACTAAGATTTAAAGAGATTAAGCAGCCTGCCACAGGTTACACCATAGGTAGATGGAGGACTAGAAGTGCTTCTGACACAGCTCTATCTGATCAAAAGCCTGATTCTGAACGACTTACTCAGGATTCAGACTCAGTGAAAGGACTGCACATTCAGGCTGCTGAGGTGGAATCACCCTGGTTGTCAGGGTCTCAGAGCTAGATTCTACCATACTACTGCAGGCTGCAGTGAAGAGGCAGAACTGTCCTATAGCTAGTAGGGAGACTGGTTGGACGTTGTCTGCGCTGAGCCTCTGGGCTTCATTCAGCCTCTTTCCTCCACTCATGGCAGCCTCCTATGACTATTACACCCCCTTTCCATCTCCCTTCATCTCCTGCATGGTCCCCACTTCCAGAACCCACTCACACATTTATTCATACTTTGTCAGCTTCCTCTAGGAAGACTTGCTAACTCTGCGAGCAGGCTAGATGTCTCTGGTATTTGCTTTTGTGTCTCCCCAAACAGTAGCACCTACCCTATATTAGCATTATTCCTCATTGCTTTCTAATACTAATTTATCCATTTTTGTATCCCCAGTATCCCAACACAGGGTCCAGAATACAGAGAGCAGATACCTTACATATATGCGTGTGCACACACACACACACACACATACACACACAGGACTATTTACTTAGACATCCTTAAACTATATAGGTTTAGAGAAGATAAAGAAATGAAAAAGGCAAGGTTCTTGCAATTAAGAAACTTACAGGCTAGTAGTGGAGGTTAGTATATAAGCTTCACTTCCATGTAGTTGAAGTAAATACTATGAGCTAGGAACTTGATATTATGAACAAAAGAGGACTAATTCAGCTCTCCATCTCCTCACATAAACACAGGGGAGAAGGTGTGGGGAAGTCTTCCAAAAGAGCAGAGAGCATTGGGTAAGAGAGTCATTAGCCAAGGCACTAATAGGATTTTTTAAAAAAGAAAGTAAATTGACACAGCTGTTTGGAGAGTAATTTGGTAGAATTTATTAAAATGTATATATCCTTTCACCTAACAATTCTGTTGCTGGAAATTAGTTCCTCAAATGTCGGGTGTTTATATAAAGATACTGTTTCACTTGTGATGAAAATGAAACTGCCGCTGCTGCTGCTAAGTCACTTCAGTCGTGTCTGACTCTGTGCGACCCCATAGATGGCAGCCCACCAGGCTCCCCCGTCCTTGGGATTCTCCAGGCAAGAATACTGGAGTGGGTTGCCATTTCTTCCTCCAACGCATGAAAGTGAAAAGTGAAAGTGAAGTCGCTCAGTCGTGTCCCACTCTTCGCAGTCCCATGGACTGCAGCCTACCAGGCTCCTCTGTCCATGGGATTTTCCAGGCAAGAGTACTGGAGTGGGGTGCCATTGCCTTCTCTGGAAAATGAAACTAATTGTTCAGAAAGGGGAAATGGTTCACTAAATTAGAAGAAACTTATTATTAATTGTAGTTTTTAAAAAGAATGAAGTAACCAAAAGTTGCAGACTCAGAAAGTTGTTCATGCTATATCACTGAGGTATAAAAGCAAATTGTATGAAATTATTGCATTTTTCTCATGTTAAAAACATACGTATGGGAGTTTTGGTGGCTGACTTAATTATAACTTCCAGGTACTGCTGAAAGCTCTGGGGGACACAGTTAGCTGCCTCCCAAAGATTTACTGTAACACAGTGAAGTTAAGTAGGAAAATTATGATATGATGGACTGTGTGACAAAGGCTATCAAAGAGGTATAAAGGAGATCTGAATTCAACAGAGGGCTGGTCTTGTTCGTTATGTGGGTGAAAATAAAGAGAAATTATAATGTGTCATTCAGTTGGTGGCCACGGAGCTTGGCTTGAGGATGGATGTGATTTGGGTCATCAGGGAGCGGAGAGAGAGAATACCATAGAGGAGATATGATGTGAACGGAGGTGGAAATGGGAAACCTTAAACTATGTTTGAGGAACATATTGCAGGAGAATAACTTTTGCAGGACAGCTGTTAACACCTGATATATCAGGAGAGGAACAGTAAGATGTGAGTCATGCTATGTATTTTGAAAACCCCTGAATGCTAGGATAAGCAGTTGAGGTTTAAGAGAAATTAAAGAGGGAGACAGGCAGGCCATGAAAAGGTAAAATCTAGGAAAAAAAGTTGATAGTGAGATAAATGAGGCTATTTCACAGAAATGTGCCTAGCAGCACTGTGCCAAAGAAGCAGATAAGGAAAGCCACTATGGTGCTGCTCCCATGGGTCTTAGGATAATGTTTCCACATTTGTAAAGCAATTTTACTCTTCTCCCACCTGCCCTCAGACCCTGGTGGTGAGATCAAATGCACTATGTGTAGGCAGTTGTGAGGCTGGGTGCCTGCAAAGGGCTCATTTCCTATAGAGGATTGTGATTAACGCTGCGAGAAAATACAGGACAGACCTCACAAGCAGAGAATTCAGGTTGACACAGGGAGAGAGACGTGTGACAAGCTGTGGGAGCATATGGTGTGGTCATCTGGGCAACGAGGGAGGAAAGGAAGTGAGAAGATTGACATGCAAAATCCAGAAACAACAGCAAGAACCTTTTTTTATCTACCACACTGCAAAACTGAATGCTTTGCAAAAACTTGGGGTTGGAACCAGACTCAGGTAGACACATGTGCTTTGACTCAGCAATTGCACGGCTAGGAAACTAGAGATTTCTCTTGGAGATACATGAACATGGATATGCAAAGGATATATGTAAAGAATTTTTTTTGCAGTATTGTTTAGCATAATTAAAAAGGCTGCCAAACTGGAAATAACCTAAATGTTTGTAAAAAGAAAATGGCTTAATAAATTTGTGTGCTGACATTCAATGGATTATTATGCAAACATGGATGTTTGTAGCAGCCACAAACATATTTGCCAAACTTGGAAGCAACCTAGATGTCCTTCAGTAGGTAAGTGGAATAAATGTACTGTGGCACATTTAGACGAAGGAATATTATTCAGCACTAAAAAGAAATTGGCTATTAAGCCATGAAAAGACATGGAAGAAACATAATGCATACTACTAAGTGAAAGAAGCCAATCTGAAAAGGCTACATATAACTCCAACTCTATGACATTCTGGAAAAGGCAAAATTGTGAAGACAGTAAAAAGATCAGTGGTTCCCAGGGTTAAGGGTGAGAGAAAGATGAACAGGCACAACACAGGATTTTTAGGACAATGGAATTATTCTGTATGTTACTACAATGTTGGATGCATGTCATTCTACATTTGTCAAAGTCCTTAGAATGAACAGTGTAAGAGTGAACCCTAACTGTGAATTTTGGGTGATGATGCTCTTTCAGTGTAGGTTCATCAGCTGTTAACAAATGTAGCACTTGGGTGGGGGAGGCTGTGCTTGTGCGGGACTGGGGGCACATAAGAAGTCTCTGTGCTTTCCTCTAAATTTTGCTATGAACCTAAAATTGCTCTAGAAAATAAAAACCCTTATCACAAACAGGTAGCTCTGTAGCAGCTGATATGAAGCAATATCCAAAATATATCATAAAGTAAAAAAGCCAATAGAACAACAGTGTAACATGTCCCTACTTATATAAGCAAACTATCTATCATATGTGGCATCTTCCCCAAAACACAAATATATTTCAGTAAGGAGATGTGTAAATCGATTAAACAAATTACTCTAACTTTACAGTGGACTTTTATGCTGCAGTTCAAAAGAATGGGATAGACAAATGTGATAAAGATTTCCAAGATATTAAATGAAAAGAGTTGAAACAAAACAGTATGTGTATCACCTTTTTGTATATATAACATATGTTTCTATTTTCACAAACATTTTTGGAAAGACACTTAGAAACAATTCACTGTATCTAGTATGTAGAGCTGCGGTCCATGGGGTTGCTAAGAGTCGGATACGACTGAGCAACTTCACTTTCACTTTTCACTTTCATGCATTGGAGAAGGAACTGGCAGCCCACTCCAGTGTTCTTGCCTGGAGAATGTCAGGGACAGGGGAGCCTGATGGGCTGCCATCTATGGGGTCGCACAGAGTCGGACATGACTGAAGTGACTTAGCAGCAGCAGCAGCAGCAGCAATATATGGAGGGCCAGGGACTGAGAGATGGAGTTGGTGGGGAAGGCGGGATGTATAATTTTGCTTTCATTTTTTTACTGATTTGCTCTATTTGAATGTTCATTCTGAGTACTATTAAAAAGTGTGTGTGTGTGTGTGTGTGTGTGTGTGTGTGTGTGTGTGTGTGTTAGTTACTCAGTTGCATCAAACTCTTTCCTGTCCTATGAGCTATAGGTGGCCAGGCTCTTCTGTCCATGGGATTCTCCAAGCAAGAAAACTGGTATATGTAGCTACCACCTTCTCCAGGGTATCTTCCCGATCCAGGGATTAAACTTGGGTCTTCCTCATTGTGGGTAGATTCTTTGCTGTCTGAGCCACCAGGGAAGCCCATTAAAAAAATATAGTTTCAAAAAAACCTGTAATACCCACAGAATTCTGGTATATACTGTCATGGCCATAAGAGTCTTTCCCTTTGACTAAATTTTGCTGGTGAAGAAAGTGAGATGCAATTTAAGCAGAAGTTAGTGAATTCTCTGTAATTTTGGACACTGAGGGTGGGTGTGGGGAGGGGAGGTACAATGGATAACAGCAAAGGAGTAAAAGTAGAAATGATTCAAATTTTTTAGTAACTTCTTTGGAGGGGAAGAGGAAGGATGTGAGAAGAAACCAGGAAATGAAAATAAAGATGGCAAAAAAAATTGTACTAATGAGGAAACAAAAAGAGAGAAGACAACGCTTTTTAAAGCAGTTTCTGGGACCGGCCTGTTTTCTATTTGGAGTATACATGAGTGTGTATCTGGGACTTCCCTGGTAGCTCAGCTGGTAAAGACTCTGCCTGTAGTGCAGAAGACCCCAGTTAGATTCCTGGGTCAGGAAGATCTGCTGCAGAGGGGAGAGGCTACCCACTTTAGTATTCTTGGCTTTTCCTGGTGGCTCAGCTGGTAAAGATTCTGCCTGCCTGAATGTGAGAGACCTGGGTTTGATCCCTGGGTTGGGAAGATCCCCTGGAGAAGGGAACAGCTATCCATTCTAGTATTCCGGCCTGGAGAATTCCATGGATTGTATAGTCCATGGGACTGCAAAGAGTCTGACATGGCTGAGCAACTTTCACTCACTCTCACTGAGTATGTATCTCTACTGATGTGGCCATTTTTAACAGTGCTATGAGTTAACAGGGCTATGAACCATTCCACCTTGCAACTGGAGTGCCCTTAGGATGGCTTAGCTCAGTGGAGCCCCCACTTCAGTAGAGGACCTTCAGAGGCAGCCACAGACACAGGGAGATGGTGGGAGGTCCTGGGTCCCCACCCCAACCAGTGCTACTCCCCTTGTAGCTGTTTTTCTACATCCGGCCTCTGTGGAGCTACCCTGGTAACTCAGATGGCAAAAAGTCTGTCTGCAATGCAGGAGACCCTGATTCAATCTCTGGCTTGGGAAGATCCCCTGGAGAAGGGAATGGTTACCCAACTCCAGTATTCTTGCCTGAAGAATTCCATGGACAGAGGAGCCTGGTGGGCTATACTCCATGGGATCACAAAGAGCTGGACATGGCTGAGCGACTAACATTTTCATTTTTTACTTCATCCTGCCTTTGCATAAAATTAGATTTGTGAAAACCTTTCATTGTTAAAAAGATACCCATTAAAAATCTATTCCAACCCTCTTACAGTATGAGTGGGGCAACTGAGACCTATGATAAGAAAGAAAGTTAAGAAATATTGCAAAGATAGTTGGAGGAATGGGTCAGAAGCCAGGGCTTCTGATTCTCAATCTTCCTTCTCACTCTTTATTCTTACGTTTTAGTTGAGACTGAACAGAAGAGCAACAGGCACGTAGGCTATCTTAAATTTCAGTGGCTTAAGTTGAAAAGGAATATTCCTAGGGGAAGAAAAAACAAAAAAAAACCCCCCCAAAACAGAACTAGACTCACAAAGACCAAGAAGAAGAGAAAAAATATTGGAATGACAGAGGAGAGTAGACAAAGAAGGGAAACTTAAGTCTAAATATGTTTGAGGATGAATTGGACCATAAAGTGGAAACTTACAGAATTGAACAGCAGGGATTAAAAAATATGTTAGCTGGTGCAACCAACAAATATGTTTTGATTACCCACTCTGGCCCAGTTTATTTTTATAGCTGATGTAATGATGAATAAATCAGCTGCAGTTCCTGTCCTCAGTGAATTTGCTGTCTAGTGTACAGCTTGGCAGTTTGCACAAAATAAGACCATGGGTTCATTTATTTGCAAAGAGCTGCAAAGTCTGCTGTGTTGTCTGGCATAAAAAAGATATTGGCTTCAGCCTCTATGAAGTCCCTTGTCAAGAGAAACTAGCCCTTAAGGGTGGCTGTAGAAGGGTAGAGACCTAAGGCATTGCTTACTGGTTATGGTTACTACAGGAAGGTGGAGGAGGGGCTAGGTAAACAGAACAGCTAGGAGAGCAAAGCAGAGTGTTGCTAAGAGGAAAGGGAAGGAGGGACAACAGAGGCTCCTGTCTGGCTGCGGAGATGACAGGCTGATGGGCTAAGTGGGAAAAGGAGACAGTTGGTGCCCACCTAGCTCAGAGGAAGCAGTACAGACTCTCAGACACTCAGAATCCTAGAGCCACCTGGCTCTCACTGTGTAGAGGAGGAGCCTGAGGCCCATGGCGGGAAGGAGCTTGTCTATGTCACATAGCAAGTCAAAGGCCATTCTGGGGGCAGAACGCAAGGTTTTCCTTATTGCTCCATCCTGCCCCTAAAATAGTGTCTCAGGGCTTAAATAAGCAGGATGTTTTGGGGTCATGTAGACCTGGGTCTGCATCCTAGTTCTCCCACTTGCTGCTGGCTTTGTGATCCTGGCAGTTTTCTTTCTTGGCTTCAGTCCCTTCATCTGTACGGTAGTGCTGTGGTGGTTAATCTCCAACACAGTCATCATTGATTCCTTCCCTCCTTTATCCACATGCATTACCTCTTCCAAAGATGGGCTTTATTCTTTCATCCCTTTGAATATGGTCTGACTTGTGATTGCTGTGACCAATGGATACGACAGCAGTGACACTGTGGCATATGGGGGGCTAGTCTTCATAAAGACTGGCAACTTCTGTCTATCTCTCATGAATGACTTACTCTGGAGGAAAACCTCTGCTCTATAACTGCCTGGAGACCTCATGTGAAGAGGCAGTCCAAGCTAACCACAAGGTGGAGAAGCCCCTTGGAGAGATATGCCCCTTGCTTTTCCAGCCATTCTAGCTTAGCCCCAGCCACCAGCTGGCTGAAAATGCATGACAAGCCCCAGGGAAGATCCACGCAGCTGAACCTCATTCACAGTCAAGAGAGGGGATGATAAAATGATGCTGTTTCAGCCACTGAGTTTAACAGTTGTTTGTTACACAGCAGTGGTAAAGGGCACATGTACCTTCTGAAGCTATTGTGTAGATTCATGAGACTGAAATGAACAAAATTTTTATTTTAACTAAAAGCAAACAACAAATCCTAAGCACACCCATTAGTTTCTTATGGAAAGTGTGTCCACCCCTAATGGATGCATTTGCAGACTGCATAGAATAAACCACGTCTTTCTTCCACTCAATAGCCCTGTGGGCCTTTGAAGACAGTCCCCATGTCCCTCGTCAGATGCTCCCACCACACTGGCCTCCTCAGTCCTTCCTGTGAATTAGGTATTTGCACGTGCTGTTCCTGAAGCCTATAAGCATTTCCTCCCTGATGTTTGTATCATTAGCGCTTACTCATCTCTTAGCTCTCAGATGAATCATCATTTCCTATGCAAGTATAGGTCCCCACCCTCTGGGACACACCCTCAGTACACTATACCCCTCTCCTTCCCATCACTTATTGTTTGTGAGATTGTTCAGTTCGTATCTTTCCAGAAGACTCCCTTAAGCACACATCAATTTTATTTGCTTTTGCTTATCACTGTTGCCCCCAAACACAGCATCAGCTGGAACCCTGACACAGGTAGATGCTCAATAAATACTTTTTTGTCAGCAAACTAGCCAATTACTGTTTCCTTTGTGCCTTTTCTTCTTCAGACTAATTATCCCCAGTCCCTTCAGGGTACAGGACTTGGTTTTGACTTTGTTCCTCCTTTCTTCTCTTGACCTCTGATCCAGACCACTCAGCCCACATGCCCTTCCCTCTCTGCTACCTTCTCAGCTCTTTCCTCAACCCCACTAATGTGGCTTATTTAGTCATTTTGCTATTTTGGGAGGAGGCGGCTCTAATACTAAGCAGTTCCTCCTCTACAGTCATCTGCTATCAAACAAGGCATTTCCTTCCTCAAACTTGAACAGTGGGTCCCCAGGGCTCTAGGCAAAGCTGAAACATTGGCGCCCCTCTTGGCATCCCAACCCCTCACTGCCTCAGTTCTCTTGAAACTACCAACCATCCCCGCCAGCTTCCACTGTCCCAGTAAAGGCACCAGTCATTACTCATCTGGAATATTGTCTTTCTAATACCTCTAGTTTCTTCCCATTGCAATCTCTCCTTCATGCCAGTTGACTCAGAAAAGTTCTATTCCTGTTACTTCCCTGGCTAAGACCTTCAATGAACCTATCTCTATTCTCTTTCGCAGAGGTTTTCAATTGAAAGCCATAGACCACATTTGACCTGCATATGTCTTTGGTTTGGCATAGAGAGTTAACACATTATTTAGGCACTACCATTTGAAAATTGAGAGCGTTCACATATTTATACACTCGACTTGTCTGGAAATATGGAAGAATGAGCTGGAGCTAAGTAGGCCTTGGGGCGCATGGTCTGGAGTTTGCCACCACCTACACAACTCCCCAACAGTCCCCTCCTTTCAGGCCAGTGTTCTGCTGCCATTTATCATCGCACTTGTAATGGTGTTTCACTTGATATTCCATCTTTGAGGTTTCTGTAGGCCTTTGCATTGCCACCTGGCTTACAAGAATTTTTGATTCCTGAATCTGTTAAGAAGTATCAATGGAAAAGAAGGAAAAGAATAAAGAACACTGTCACCATTCAGACCCTCCTGGTCCAGTAGCATTTGTAATTCACAGAGAAATCTTAATTTTGTGTATACAGGTGTGAAATTAAAATTAATTTTCTTCTCTGTGCATTCCTATGGTTCCCAAGTTTTTGACACTAAGCATGCATCCTTTTTGTAAAGCTAGAGTAAAATAAATGATCTGCCTACAGAATTTCAGCTATGGCTATAAAATCTAGAGTATTTAGCTCTGCTTTATAGAGTTACACTATAGGTTTTGTTGCGACTTCCCTGGTAGCTCAGTTAGTAAAGAATCTGCATGCAGTGCAGGAGACCCCGGTTTGATTCCTGGGTCGGGAAGATTCCTTGGAGAAGGGATAGGCTACCCCCTCTAGTATTCTTGGACTTCGCTGGTAGCTCAGATGGTAAAGAATTCACCTGTTATGCTGGAGACCTGGGTTCAGTCCCTGGATTGGGAAGATCCCCTGGAGGAGGGCACGGCAACCCACTCCAGTATTCTTGCCTGGAGAATCCCCATGGATAGAGGAGCCTTGTAGGCTCCAATCCATGGGGTTGAAAAGAGTGGGACATGACTAAGCACAGCACAGCATAGGCTTTGTTATCTAAGTAGATCATTTCTTCTCACACAGTACTATTTAATTCATAAACTATATTTAAACCACCTTTTACTTCTTGCAGTTTTACTTTTTTGCCTAATTGTTTTATTGAAGTAAAAAGCATACATGTAAGTGCAAAAATCTTTAAGTATACTTAGTACATTTTTACAAATGCATTTTAATGCCTTATGTGTTTTTTTTCTAATGACTACACTTTTATAAACAGCACCCACAGTGAGCAGACTCTTCCACACAGTTTAGCTCCTTTGATCCTTATGATCATGAGAGGCAGGTTGAATTGCAGGCGAGGGAAATAAGGCTCACAAGAGGCAAAAATAAATGCCTTGCTTTAGGTCTCCTGACTAGTGGTGTCGCTGTGCTGAGACTTGAACTGAATCTTCTACATCATGGTTGAACTCTGAGCAAGATCATGGGAGGCAGAGAGCAAGGCCAGGCCAAGAGGACTGGAGAAATATGTTACTGTGGATCAGATACACAGTAGACTTAGGCTCTGTGCACAGAAAAAGTTTGTGCTTTTCACTTGCCTCCCCCTCCCACTTGCTCCTCCCTACCCTGACCTCCCCACCCTGCATTTCAGTTACTTGATCACTTAACTAAATGGGAAACGTTCCCTTTAATGGCTATTTTGGGAACGGTTTGTGTAAGAGAGTCACCATATTGGAGAAATGCAGCCCTAGCTTCCTTCCTCTGCCTTCTTTGGATCATATAAACAGTAGCTGCAGAATGGGGAAAAGGAAATGTCATATTTATATGATGGCTAAAGCCTGAGATTGGATCCTCTAAAGTGACAACATCATTCAGAAACCCCCAACAACTCCTTGATGTTTCTGCTGTCGAATCCCTGCTTGTACTTAGAAAGGCCCTCGGGGATCATCAAGTTCCTTCCCCCTGCCAAGGGTGGGGAGACTGAAGCTCAGCAGAGGAAAGCTGCTTGCCAAAGGACACAGTCAACTTGTGACAGAGCTGGGATTTGAAACCCGTTGGCAGGAAATCTTTGTAATTATGTGAAATTTGTATATCTTTATATCAGGTTCTTGGATTGTGCTTTTTACATATCCATTGGCTTTCAGTTTCTATCCCACCTTCTTATCCGTGCTCTGTGATGCTGGGGCTAGGAGTCTGCAAACTACATTACCTGGACTTCTTTGTTGGGTATCTTGATGTTTTCGTCTGACAGCAGAGGACAGTCATGGCTCTACTCCAGCAACCTTTAGCACATCCTGTATCTATCTATCACCAATGGTGTTCTCCAAATCAGAGGTCCACAGAGATCCTGATGTCTAAGCCAAGCCTGACACCCTCCTCTAACTCTGAGTTTTTGGTAACCTTTCCGTTTCCCTTCTATTCCCTCGCTCCTATTGGTGGTAGCTGCTTCTTGCAGTCATTAATATCTGAATTTTCTCTGCATTCTCTTTTTGCCTTCCTTTCCTTCCAAAAACTGTGCGACTAAGTCCCTGTATTAAATACCTTTTATTGGAAATAACTATCATGGATACCAATCTTCAAACTAAATTTGAACTGATATGCTGCTTTAAAAATTTTGCTTTCTATTTTTCTTTTGTTGCAATTTTCTTCCTCTAAACGTCCACAGAAACAAAATAAGTGAAGCCCAGAATCTGGAAAGAGATCTTAACATTCATTAATTCAACAAAAAATTGTGTCTGAGAAATAATTTTAGGGAGTTTCTGTTGAGAAGGTTCTTGAAGTCTTGTGGTGAGACAAGCAGTAACAGGCAAGTACAGTGCAAAGAGAGAAGGTTTGTGGGAGGCATAAGCACAGGGACACTAGAAGAATATGAAAAGAAGCTCTACTGTAGTTGATGGATTTGCAAAGTATTAGGGAGGTATTCTCCAAGGAAGCACTGTCTAACTGAAACTTGAGGGATGAGTGAGAGTTTGCCAAACAAATTGGTGACTGTTGTATTGTGTTGGAAGAGATATTATGGGCAAAAATGGTAAGAGAACATGTCAGGGCCTGTTATAGATTGAATTTTATTTCCCCAAAATTTATATGTTGAAGTTCCAATCTCACAATGTGACCTTATTTGGAAATAGGATTGCTGTAGATGCAATTAGTTTAAATTAAACTGAGGTCATCCTGGAATAAGGTAGATCCCTACAATATGAGTGCTTAGTCACTTAGTCATGTCCAACTCTTTGCAACCCCATGAACAGTAGCCCACCAGGATCCTCTGTCAATGGGATTCTCCAGGTAAGGATACTGGAGTGGGTTGCCATTTCCTTCTCCAAAAAAATATAGCATATCAAATACAAAAATAATAGGGTGATTTGAGAGCAGGTTACATGTTACAGAAATAAAAGATTAGTAACCATGAAGACATAGTAATAGAAACCATATGACCACATGGAAGCACAGAAAGAAAAAGACTGAGAGGGGGAGAAAAAACAAAAGCAGTCTTATTTGCCTGTGGGAAAATATTAAGCCTGCGGACACACATGTAATAGGAATAAGAAAAGGGAAAATAAATGTAGACAGAAATTTAAAAAAAAGAAATTCTCGAGATTAATTGTTTGTCCATTGCTTCATTGGCTATTATTTTCTCCCATTCTGAAGGCTGTCTTTTCACCTTGCTTATAGTTTCCTTTGTTGTGCAGAAGCTTTTAATTTTAATTAGGTCCCATTTGTTTATTCGTGCTTTTATTTCCAATATTCTGGGAGGTGGGTCATGTAGGATCCCACTTTGGTTTATGTCAGAGAGAGTTTTCCCAATGTTATCCTCTAGGAGTTTTATAGTTTCTGGTATTATGCTTAGATCTTTGATCCATTTTGAGTTTATCTTTGTGTATGGTGTTAGAAAGTGTTCTAGTTTCATTCTTTCACAAGTGGCTGTCCAGTTTTCCCAGCACCACTTGTTAAAGAGGTTGTCTTTTCTCCATTGTATATTCTTGCCTCCTTTGTCAAAGATAAGGTGTCCATAGATGTGTGGATTTATCTCTGGGCTTTCTATTTTGTTCCATTGACCTATATTTCTGTCTTTGTGCCAGTACCGTACTGTTTTAAGGACTGTGGATTTGTAGTATAGCCTAAAGTCAGGTAGGTTGATTCCTCCAGCTCCATTCTTCTTTCTCAAGATTGCTTTGGCTATATGAGGTTTTTTGTATTTCCATACAAATTGTGAAATTATTTGTTCTAATTCTCTGAAAAAGACCTCTGGTAGCTTGATAGGAATTGCATTGTGGAGGTTCCTTAAAAAACTGCAAATAGACCTGCCATATGACCCAGCAATCCCACTGCTGGGCATATACACCGAGGAAACCAGAATTGAAAGAGCCACGTGTACCCCAATGTTCATTGCTGCATTGTTTACAATAGCCAGGACATGGAAGCAACCTAGATGCCCATCAACTGACGAATGGATAAGAAAGCTGTGGTACATATACACAATGGAATATTACTCAGCATTAAAAAAAAATTCATTTGAATCAGTTCTACTCAGATGGACGAAACTGGAGCCCATTATCCAGAGTGAAGTAAGCCAGAAGCAAAAACAATACAGTATATTAACGCATATATATGGAATTTAGAAAGACGGTAACGAGAACCCAGCATGCGAGACAGCAAAAGGAACACAGATGTATAGAATAGACTTGTGGACTCTGTGGATGAGGGTAAGGATAGGATGATATGGGAGAATGGCATTGAAACATGTTAATTATCATATGTCTAACCAATCGCCAGCCCAGGATTGATGCTCGGGGCTGGTGCATCGAGATTGCCCGGGGGGAGGGAGGAGGGAGGAGGGAGGGGGGTTCTGGAGGGGGAGCATATGTAAACCCATGGTGATATCATGTCATTGTATGGCAAAACTAATAAAAAAAAAGAGAAATTCTCACATTTTCCATACTTGAGGAAATTTTAGACCTATACACTCAAGAATGTAAAAGAAAAAAAAGCAAAAAGGACAAACAAAAAGAAAATTGCACTAAAACATATCAAAATCCAATTGCTGAGAACCAGTGATAAAGAAAAATCTGAAAAGACGCCAGAGTAAAGATACATTATATATAAAACATATATTAATATGTATATATTAACATATATATATATAAAACAATTAGATAAACCCCAGAGTCTGTTTCAGAAATTAGACATGAAAATGGAACAGCACCATTAAAATACCAAAGGGCAAATATTAAGGTGAAACTAAAATGCTATCTTTATCAAGGGAGAGAAGTGGCTAAGACGGCAGAGTAGAAAGACCCTAAGCAGTGTGGTGTCCTTATAAAAAGGGAGAAATTTGGAGACAGCAAAAATGCCATGTAAAGATGAAGGCAGATATTGAGGTGATGTATTTTTAAGCCAAGGAAAGACAGTACTGGAAAACCACGAGAGTTTAGGAGAGAAGCCTGGGACAGATTCTCCCTCCCAGCTCTCAGGAGGAACCATCATCTTGATCTTGCCAACATCTTGGCAACACCTTGCCAACATCTTGATCTTGGACTTCTACCCTCCAGACCTGTGAGGCAAAAATTTCTGTTGCTTAAACCACTGAGTCCATGGTGCTTTGTTATGGCAACCCTTTCAAACTAATATAGGTTCTAATCTTGAAGAGTATTATGAGGTTTGTTAGCAATACTGTACATTCAACGGAGCCTGTTCTAAGAGCTTTATAGGAGTTAGCTCATTTAATCTTCATGACAACTTTAAGAGGTAGGTAGTATTATTACCTCATTTTGACAAATAAAGGGTTTAAGGTTATACAGTTAATAAGTGATATTATGAGGCTGGACTTTGAATCCAGCCTGAGAAGGAATATCTGACCTACTATGTAATACCACCACCCTGTGAAAAGTTCAATTTTTACCTGGAGAACAATGCCTATGGCAGAGATTTTTAAAGTCAGATTTATTGAGATGTAGTTTTCACACAGTAAAATTTACTCTCTTTAGGTGTACAGTTCTATGAATTTTGGCAAATGCATATAAATTCGCAACCACCATGATTATGAGCTATGTAGCCACTATTCGGGGGATTTCAGGAGAACAGTAACATGATAAAATTTTCATTTTAAAAATATAACCCTGGCCACAGTTTGGAGAATGAATTGGAAGAGGGTGAGCATGGAGGCAGAGATGAAGGATGATGATGGCCTGGACATGAGCAATGGTGGTGAACATGGAGAAAAGTGAATGAATATTAGAGATCTGTAAGAGGTAGAATCTGTGAACCTCAAAGACCATTTCTTGGGTCAAATACAATCTGAATGACCCCAGATCATCTGCAGTCTTTCAGTAAAGATATTTTTAACCCAATTGACTAACATACCATCCATTGTTTCTCCTTTTCTATAACCTACTCTGGCCAGGAGTCTCTCAAATAGGCTTAAAGCAGTTAATATTTACAATTAAACCTGAGCAAATTATATAATTTAAGACCACTATATTATACTAAAATTAAATTATGAAGCTGGATTCGTAATGAAAGACTTATTGACCAAGAGGACAGGCTTAAACCAAGCTCCCATATGCATCTAATTTAAATTTGAGGCATTTTCAATAGTTTGTCACTTTCAATCTCTGTCCTTACTTTATTTTCTTCATGGGCTTATCTTTTTCTGAAAACTTTGAACTTTTTTTATTCTGTATTCCTTACCCCCTCAACACACTTAAAATACAAGCTCCATGAATATGGGAATTTTGTTTATATTGTTTATTGTCATATTATCAGTGTCTGGAATGGTGCCTGGCACATATCGGACATGCAATAAATATTTGTGGAATTAATGAATAAAGCTATGACTCACTAAGAAAAATCTCAACATCCAGTCATTTGGACTTGCAGATGAGGTCATTAGGGCCGAGGGAGGTGCAAAGATACGCTTGAGGATCCAAGCAGGTTCATGACTGGGCCCAGATGTCCCTTATGTTCCCTGATTCCCGGCCAAGACCTCTTTCCACTGCTTTCTATGACCTCACAAGTCTGTTCAGTCCCAGCACAGCAGAGCGGGTTAAGAACATGGACCTCAAAACCCAAACTTTGGTTTAAATCTAAACTCTGTAACACTTGGGGAGTTGTTGTTTTACATCTCTGGATTTGTCTTGCTCACCTGTAAGTCAGGGAAAAAATAAAATCTACCTAGTAGCATTACTGTGAGCCTTAAATGTGATAATTCAATTGAAGTACTTTCAGCAGGTAGCCTGGTATAAATAAATTCCCCCTAAACATTAGATATTTCTGTTCTTACAGGAGAACCACCCATGGACATCATATCTTTCCTAACTTCTGGTGAACTCTAATAATTTCTCTTAACTTTTAAGAGAACTTTTAACTTAACTTTTAAGGTGTCAATGACAGCAGAGTACTAGAAGGTATGTTAATGTAATGATGAAAGAAAAAGGATTCCACCAAATGGAAGGGAGACATGCATATGGAAAGAACTAGTTCCTTCCTCAATAAAATCTGATTTTCCTCATCTGTAGAGTGAAGAGCTGAACTCCATAATATCTATGACATGTGTTTGGCATCCTATGATTCATATCCTGAAAATAGAATGAGGTTAAAATGGTTCATGCTTAATATGAGTGTGAAGTTGAAGGAAGGTAACCTGGTATATCAACCTTTTCTTTTTTCCCCCCTAACAATAGTGGATTGTTTTGAAATTCATTTCTTTCTTAATGAATATTCACCACATGTTAGTGACTGTGCTGAGCCCTGTGATGAACCTGAGAATGACTTTGTCTGTGAGAATCTGAAAGGAGGGGTTTTCCCAATTCTCTGCAGGGACAAGGGTGCTTCTGGGCCAAATGCTGTCCAAACCACTGCATTAGTTTCCCTGAACTGTCATAACCTGCGTGGCTTAAAATAACACAAATTCATTGTCTCACAGTTTGGGAGGCTGGAAGCCCAAGATCAAAGTGCCCAGTGGGTTAATTCCTTCTGAGTACTTTGAGGAGGAATTTGCTCCTCTTTCCTCTCAGCTTGGTGGCAATTTCTGGCATCCCTTGGCTTGTAGATACTTCATCCTTATCTCTGCCTTCATCATCATATGATGTTTCCCCAATGTGTGTATGTGTTCCTGTGTCCAAATTTCCTTTTTCATAAGGATGCCAGTCATACCCGATTAGGATCTGTCCTAATGACCTTAACCTTAACTTTCTCACTGGCAAAGACCTGGTATCTAAATAAGGTCCTATTCACAGGTACTGGGGGTTAGGACTTCAGTTTTTTATGTGGGGGACACAATTCAAGCCATAACAAGCACCTTTTAGCCTTAAATAGCAACCCTGAGCCTTTCCTGCAGAGAGTCCAAAATATGTTCTCTTGGCTTTGACTTCCCATGGAATTAGGCTCACAGCTAGCTCCTGAATACTGTGAGCCCATGTGTACAACCCAAGATTCTATTTGTGTTTCTGGCAGTCACCTCTCATCATGGGCTCATGTTGAGCTTGTGGTCAATTAAAATGTAGGCCTATAATTTTTTCATACTAGTTGACAAACAGTTCATCACACCCAGGGTTTTAACAGCTGATTTATGAAATTAAGTACCAAATGTTACAGATTGCTGAATGATTAATCTTTGAAGGGCTCAAGCTAGTATCATGAGAAATTAAGTTATTAACAACTTTAGGTCCAGAAACAATTTCTTTAGTTGCCATTTTCCCATGGCCCCAGGACCCAGTTAGAGGTCTATCTTGTCCGAGCAATTGGTCCCATTAATCATAGGCCTGTAGTTCCTCATGAGCAACATGTCCCAGCACTGGAGACTTACTTGTAAGGTCTCCTCAGACCCAGGTGGAGGTCCCTAGACAGGGCTGGAATGAGGGTGGGGTGAATGAAGCACTTGCCTCAGATACAAGTTAATGCAAACATATTCATGATGAGCAAAATACCCAAATTTTAAATAAAGACCAGAATTAGAGTGAGGTGAGTGAAGTGAATCATGCAAAAGCAATTTCGGATACTATCTTGATTTAAAATATAAATTTTTGTTCCTTTTAAATGTTCTGTATCAATTTTGATTTTTAAAAAATATTGCATGAAAACATTATTTTAGTGTTCCATTAAAAGGTGCCCTTTAGGTGAGTGCCTCCTCCAACCCATCCTGGTCCTGGCTTTTGGTCCTAATGTGGATTCTGGTGGGGCAGAGTAGAGTCTGGGATCAGCCTCATAACTGGAAATCAGGATACCTGGGTCATATCAAGTTCTACTATTAATTTCTTGTGTATCATTGAGTAAGTTACTTCCTCTTGCTGTGTCTCAGTTTCTTCAGCTGCTAAATTATGTGTATAGACTATGATTTTTAGGTACAAACTAATCACAGTAATCTGTGATGCTAACTAGAGTTCTGACTGAGAATTGAGAGACTCTTCTTCTCTGAGCCTATCTGTGCTATTCACTGACTGTGTAACCTTGGGCAAGTCACTTCCCAATCAGACAGACTTTCTTCTCTCCACTAGCTAGGGTGTAGTTGAAATAATTTGCAAAGCTCTTTTGAGCTCTGTATTTCTCTGATCCTTTTTCTGCTTAAATGTAAACAAGAATATCCAAACACCACAGGGTACCAGCAACTAAGCACCAGTTATAAACAACTGTATTTTATCAAAGGGACTGACTCAGGAACAAAGTTTAGTTATTTGGCAAGATGTCAAGAAAACTTCTCTACAAGGAAAGAGAATTCAATGTCAAATAGGCAATATCTAAGTACTGTTTAATTTTGAAACACCCTCATTAGAAACTTGAGCTGGTGTGTTTTGCTGTTGAAGAGGAAGGTACAGATCAGGGTACTGTATTTTTCATTGACATGTCATTTCATGCAGTGATGTAGAGAGGGCCCTCATGGAAGCTCAATGTGAGTGCTGAGTAACCTTGAGAAAGGCTCATGACTTCTGAGAAATTATTTTAATCTGTTGAATATGGACAGCAAGGCCTGCTCTTGGGGTTGCCGCAGAAATCAAGTAGGGTCTGAGTATAGGAGAAAGTGCAGTGTAAGATAAAGAATTCACAAAAGTTATGAAATCTCATTCAAAATTGCCATAGAACAATTTGAAAATGTAAATCAAAGATGTTTAAAATGACTCAGTAACTCAACCTCCAGGCATTATGTCTGTGGATCTAATTAAGAATAAAGATAAGATATCATTGCTGTGTATTTATTGCAGCACCTTTATAATGAAACAAACTAGCAAAAACGAGCTTTCTAAAATAACAATAGAGGGTTGATTGAGCATTGGTTGTCATAGCTCCATTTGATGGAATGTGTTGAAAATGACTTCATGGAAGCCCATTTGTTGCCCTGCATAGATAATTAGAACATACTGTTGAATGAAAATTACAAAGTAGTGTATATAGTCTAAGCACATTTTTGTAAAAATAGATATGGGTTATTTCTGGGTGGTAATATGATAAGCTTTATTTTTTCCCCCTTTTTTGGATTTTAGCTACATTTCCCAATTTTTCTACAATGAATATATATGACATAACTTTTTAAAGGCTATCCTAAAAACAGATATGTTCAAGAGATTGTTCTTTTGAAAATAGCATTGATCCCATGTTAAAACAATTTAATAAATATCAGAGATATTTTATAATTTTTTAAGGAAATGATAATAGTGTAAGATCTTGATCTAGATTATTTTCATTTTGCCCAGATTTTCCTGCCCTATATTTTTTTGCTGAGTCCTCTGCATACTCATTCACTCATTCATTCATTTTGCCAACATCTATTGAACACTTATAATGGTCTGGAGAGTGGGCTAAATACCACAGTTAGTGCTGCATACAGTTTAGGTTGCATAATGATTGATTGGCCTTTTTCTTCTAGCCTTCCTCAATTTTCCCAACAGAAACTTCAGTTATCTCCAGAACTCCTAGCCTTAGAGTCATCATTCATTCCATTCTATGTACACTGTGTCATAGCTGCTGCTGCTGACCACCTCTTGCTCCCTAACAGCCTCTCCTGTCAAATGCCACTCCCATAAAGTCCCTGATTTTAGTCCTTCTTTACTTTCACAACCGTATCTTGATGCAAGCACCGTACATTTCCTTTTCCAGTCATTTGATCTAGCAACCTCCAAGATTTTTGTGATCAGACACACATCCTTATCCATAACATTTTTGAACATTCAAACCCAATGCATGTATTTATAAATCATATGTGTTACTTTCAACTCATATATTAAGCATTAGAATATTAACTTCTTTTATGGGTTTTTGAAACAGTATAAAACTGACATGATATTTTTTCTTCCCACATTCCAGTGGATCATCTTGCAAACTCTCTGGAATGTTTGGAGACCTTTGCCCTACCTATGTTCTAAACAGGACACAGAAAGTGACCTTCTCATGTTTTTATTTGTTACGAGCTCTGGTAGGTTTATATTAGCCTTATATTAACCCAAAATGCCCAACCCCTGGATTCAAGGTTTATTACTCATTACATCCCTTCAAATAGGTCTTAGCTGGTTTTAAGCTGAAGTTGTTACCCTTGGGTTTTCCAATGCATGTTTTATGTGAAGAGTCCTGCGGTAGAATTAGGTCGGAGAACCCTGCCAACTTCGGTCTTGTTGGAGTCCTCATGCAAATAAGCACCCTGAAGATTCTAAGAAAGCTCTAGTGAAAAGGAAAATGGAGCATTTCTCAGGCTGACCCTGCCATTTACTGTGTAACATTTATTCACACACGTTGAAACTACTGTTAGCATAAGGTTCTTTGGGAAATACTAAGTTACACTGCTTACTGGCTTCTGCCTACATCACCACATGTATTTGCCATCACAAAAAATGGCTTCCTGCTTCCTGTGTCTTTTCTGCACTGGGATCCATGATCTGAGGACATCTCAGATGGAGATGGAGATGACAAGCACAAAACTTTATTATTTTAGAAATCACCTGGTATTTCATGGACAGCTCTGTTCATGAAACAATCAGTAACAATCAGTTATATGGTAGTCTTTTAAAAAAATAAATTTATTTATTTATGGCTGCACTGGATCTTTGTTGTTGCACATGGGCTTTCTCTAACTGTGGTGAGCAGGGGCTACTCTCTAGTTGCAGTGCATGGGTTTCTCATTGCCGTGGCTTCTCTAGTTGAAAAGCGTAGGCTCAAGGGCAAGTGGGCTCAGTAGTTGTGACTTGTGGGCTCTAAGCATGGGCTCAGTAGTTGTGGTGCATAAGTCAAGTTGTCCCATGGCATGTGGTATCTTCCTGGACCAGGGATCAAACCCATGTCCCCTGAATTGGCAGGCAGATTCACAACCACCAGACCACCAGGGATGTCTGAGTAGTCTTTTATAAGTGTGGATTGCATGGTCTTCCTCTGCTCAGAACCCTTCAACGGCTTTCCAAACCATGCATAAGAGAATAGAGCCTCTGGGGAGCCCAGTGATCTGCTCCATCTGCTTCTCCAACCTGATTTTCATCCCCTTCTTACATCTTTCCAGTCACACTGGCTTTCCATCAAAGATGGCAGTTTACTCTTGTTTGGGGGGGGGTGGTCTTTGCATTTCCTCTCCCCTCCACCTGGGATGCTCACATTCCCCCCATGGCTCACTCCCTCTCTTTGCCCAGGATTCTCTCACAGATCATCTTTGTAGTGAAGTCATCCTAGACCTATGGACCTCCATTGGCTACTTTCTGGCTCCATGAATTGCTGCTTTTTCCCCATAGTTTTGCCACTACCTCTGTTGTAACATATAGTCATTATTTATTTCTTGTCTTCCTCTCCTACAAGAATGTAAGACCCAGAATGGAAGGGACTTTTCTTCCCTTCTTCATCACTCTATCCCCAGAGCTTGGACGAATGGCTGGCACATAGTAGGAATTCAAGAAATATTTATGGGATAAGTGAATAAATAGAAATGCTTAGTCAAGGTTCAAATGGTCATTTGCATGGTTTAGTGAAATGACTGGTCCTCTTATTTATGTTTCTCTCCCACACAGCTAATTGTTTTAATAGATAGGACTACTTGAGCATTTTTATTTTTTCACTTAGCTCAGTAACCCAACTGTTATACTATGCATTTGGGAAGAAAGGAATAGTATTTTATTTATCATTCCATAGCCCACTGGTATAAGTAGAAGGCTTTAAAAAGCAAAAGCACCATAAACTTAATTCCTCCTAGTTCTGATAAGCACAACTCACTAAAACTTTGAGATACTTAACTTTCTTTAGAGTATTTCAGTTTGATAGTAATGAAAGCTTTATTATGTTTACTATTATTATTTTTCAGGGTGAAATGCAATTTTAACCTTCAGCATGCCAACTTTGTTCCTTATGAAGAATCTATAGTCTCCATGTCTCCTAAATATAGCTGTAGGTGTTCTTTACTGTTGTTTGTATTGAATTTTAGGCATTTTCTGGTTTGCAGGCAGTGGAACAAAGGTACTGAGGTTAGAAAACCTTAGACTACATAGTCACCTGACTTCCTGAAGCATCTTCAGTCATTTTTAGGATTCTGTAGATCTTGAGTGAGTCTTGTGGGGAAAAAGCGGATGAGAGGCCTTAATAAACACTAAGTTGAATTAATTGGTAAATCGAAATGTACACAGCCCTAATATTCATTTCTTCTGCGATAGTGGACCACATTTACAAAATGGATATACTGTGTGTATACTTGCTGCATATGGCTATTATGAAGATTAAATTAACAATGCACATAAGATGTTGGGCACATAGATACTATTCTTTCATTTTATTTTATTTTTCCTGCACTTATTCCATTGCCTAGCACATAATAAGGATGGAGAAAATGTTAGCTATTATTCAGATGTTTCCTTATTCCTAAAGCTTGCAGATAGATCCTTTACCAGTCAATCAGTGCATATTTGCAGAAATTTTTCCTGTGTTTGGCACTCTATAAGGCATTGTAAGAGGATATGTAGACATATGAGATATGTACTTGAGATAATTCTAAGTCAGTGAAAAAACATAAATGTGTAATCGTATCATTTGACAACTGGGAAGACTTTAACATGGACTATAAATGATGAGACACCTGGACAAGTCTTGCTCTGAAGGATAAATACTGCCTGACATACAGGGAGAGGAGAGGGCTCTCCAAGGATGGAGAATATGGAGAGAAAAGGGGCAAGATTCAAAAGGGAGAGATTTGGTGATGAAGGAAGGGAGATGGAGAGTCAGGAGGATTGTGAAATGTGCAAGGAGAAAAAGCCAGGGAGGCAACATGGGGAGAATTATGGGGACTTGGTGACCGTGAATGAGTAAAGTAGAGGCAAAGGCCGAAGATGGATTGTCAGGTGTTCAGCCTGGGCTACCAGCAGAGGATTGTGGCGTCTGTAACAGAGACGGGGGTCCAAAAGGAGGAGTGAGTGTGAGTAGGAGAGGAAGTAAATGGTGCTGAGAAGAAGGAGAATAGATCTGGGAATAGGTTCCTGTGGGAAGGTGGAAAGGATTGAAGAAATGGATGGTTTGGCTTGAGAAAAGAAAAAGAGAGAGAGAAAGAAATGCTTCCCCAGAGACTGAAAGAAGGATGGGGGAAGAGTAATACCAATGATTGAGTTAGATGTGCATAAAAGTACATTGATACCAGTTATCAGATTATGTGCCCTTGTCAAGTATTATCTCCTTTAAATGTCCATGATGGTTCCATGACAGATTCTTTGAGGTTTACATAAAGACCAAGTAATAAAGTTTGCTTCTCCGGGGCCACACAACACCTAAGAGCAGAGTCTAGATATTGGTTCAGGATCAGACTCTAGAACCCACTCCCCAAATCTTTTGCTGCAGGCTGTCCAAGAAGAGGGAGGGCTGTGATGCATGCAAGGGTGAGGCTGGAGTTAACTGAGGAATAAGTCATAGGCTGAGAGAAGAACTGGGAAGTGGAGTTGGGGGTAAATGGGAGAGCAGAGTACTGCAGGGTGAGTTGAGGGTTGAAGGAGAGAGGTCCAGAAAAAGCACTGTGGGAAAATATATGGGATAGAAAAATTGGATAGAAAGGAGACCTAACTCAGAGCAGCACTGGGGAATCTCCAGAGCAGGGCAGAGAAAGACATTTGAGATGAAGCCTGGAGACACACAGGAAGGCTTTTATCCTCATCTCTAGGGCAGTCTTTTAGAGTTCAGGGAAGGGGTTTCCAGTCTCTTTCCTGTAGACTGAGCATCACTCTTTCCTACGTGGGGAACTTTGAGATCTGGATCTGCTTAGGGTTCAGTAAGGTTGTGACGCCACAGAAGCAGGGTCCTTGGTGGATCTGAGAGGCAGAGCAGTTGGAGGTTCAAATCCAGCTCCTCCCTTTTTGGCTGTGGAGCCAGGGGCCAGGAATTCTCTTGCCTCAGTTTCTATAACAACCAGCACCCACTTCAGAAGAGTGTTGTTAGAATCAAGTGAAGTAGGGCTGCTGCAATTTCCCTAACATGTACATTAGCATCCTGAAAATTATAAATGGCTATACAAAATAAAGGGGAAAAATTCAGACCATGGCTACTGGTTATTGGTTTAAACAGAATTATGTTCCAAAAATTTGATATAAGCCATAGAACTTTAGGCATTATGTAGATATTGTCTATTACTATTATTACTTGCTATGAGCCAAGGAATGATTTTATATTAATACTAGACCCAGCTCATTAGGTTAGCTTTTGGCTTGTTCTTTTCCCATCTCTGTCATTCTCTTATTCACTTTTCACTGAATGACACTTAGCAATTTATACAAAGTGCTTTTTTGCTTACATTATCTTATTTCAGTTTTATAGCAAACCCATCGAGTAGATGAGTTTATTACTCCTACATTATAGATGCAAAAGACTTCAACCACATAAAAGAGGTAATTTGTTCAAGGCCACGTTTATTTTCTATCTCAAAAATCTTTTTAATGTGAAAAATACTCTGCTAACACCCATCAAAGAACTGCTGTGTTGATAAAATAAGAGCGATGATTGTGCCTTGATCATATGAAAAGTGCTATAGAAGGGTGTGGGGTTTGGGAAGCAAGGGTGGAGGACAGAGGAAACCAGGATGACTTGTCTTGGAATCCTGGCTCTACCCACTTGGGCAACTCACCTAACCTCTTCTAAACTCCATTTCCAGTTGCAATCTCTGCCCCTTAGCTTCTGAAAACATAGGAGAATCATTTTAACTCATGGAGTTGTTACGAGAATTAAACGACATTGTGCATCTGAGCATTGATCCTAGCTTAAAATCAGTGAATTAATTATGAATTTCTTCTTTTGTATCATACAGTCTCTTGCTGGTTCACAAACCACCTGTTTATCTTTAATGCAAGGACAACCTTTTGTCAGCTTGTTGCAGATCTAGTAAAATCCCTAAAGTCTTTTAGGAGCTGGGTCTAGTGTTTAGAAAGCAGAGTCTGAGTCACAAAGTCCATTTCCAAAGTGAGTCACTTTGTAGCTAGCCTTTTGCCTCAGTAAGAGTCAGCTGGGGAAGAAAGGAGACCCATCAGCGGGATAGGGGTTAGGGATGGGTCTTCTGCTTTCCATTGAGAGCAGCTCTGTAAAGACCAAGTGGTGTTTCACTGGACAAATTATTTCAGTTTATCCTTGCTTCCATTGTTTACATGTCCCTATCTCCTTTCTTGTTACTTCTCAAAAACTTGCCCTTGGAAAAACATCAGTTGTACTCGCTGTGTGCCCCTTGGCCAGTCTCTTCTCCTCTCTGTGCCTCATTCTCTTCTGTTAAGTGATGGGATTGTGTTTGATATCCCTCAGGTTCATTCCTCTGTTGCATTCAGACCCTCTGGGGTTGGGGGTTGGAGACTCAGGTGTGTTGTTTCTGTGCCAAGGAGAAAGCATGACACGATCAGCACACCCATCTTTTCCTGGACCCTGACACATCATCCTGTAATTTCTGACTGGTTCCCAGGGTGCCTCATGCCAGACAGTTATTTTCCATCCTCCCTACAACTCTGCCATTCTCTGGCATGAGGGAAATGGTACTGGTGCTAGAGACATGTAGAATTTTAAGGGGACCAAATATGTCAAGGGCCACTTGCTTCTAAAAGCCCCCAGGTAATAGCTCAGGAGCCGCAGGGATAGCTTCAACTGCAAACAAAACCATTCATCAGGAGCCACTTTCCATTTATGGCTGGTTGTTGTGGTTACCAAACAGATGGACATACATGGAATTGTATTTTCCCCTCTCTCTCTCAAGTTTTTAATAGTGAGGTGGGGCTACTGTGGGATTAGCTTAGAGCTGTGAGTCACTGGGTACAGGGCATGTTCTTATATGCCTTAGTGTTTTATTATTATTATTGAATTGTGTGAGGCCCCATGGGTGCTGAGCCCTAGCTCCACCACTTCTCCTCCACATGGTCTCCATGTTCCCATATGCATCACAAGCGTGATGAGAAATAGCTATGTAGACATTCAGTACTGGAAGACACACCTGTTGAAGTTAGGCCAGAATTCTGCATACCTGGCCAGTTTGTAGGGTTATGATAATTGAAAAGATTGGAGAATTTTCAGAAGGGGGAAAATGGAGAGAACATTGAATAGGGAACCAGGAGTTCAAGCTCAATTATTAACCATTATATAAATTAGGGTCAATGATTTTATGGCTTTAAGAGAACAGAGTGATTGGGACAGGCGTAGAAAATAAAGTTTGCCTAGTTTGCCATAACCAATTAATTGGTTGTTGCTGTCTGATGTGGCATGCTAAGAACTCTTTGGGTTCCAGGGACAAAGACTCTGAGCACCTAGGCTCTGTGTGCAGATAGATTAATTCAGTTAACAATGTTCACCTCTGGTTCTAGGATCAAGAGTGTCAGGGAAGTCGGGTGTCTGTCATTCAGGTACTAGATGATCTCTAAAGTTCCCTTTAGCTCCAAACATTTCATAATTAGAAATTAAAGAAAATAAACTTGTCCCAAACCTGTCACCACTTCAGTTTTCTCAGTGGGACTTGATTACCAGCACATCTAATTGTCAAATACAGCTACCTTATGGGAAAAGTCAATGTTCTGGGATTTTTGTTAAATACACAACACACGTTAGATTTGATTAAAAGTTCTAAATAAGAACTATAAGAATTTCAAGTCGTTATAAAAAGTCCTCTAAAATTCTCAAGGTGACTGAGCATAGAATGGGTGAACAGTGTGTGCAGTTTCAGAAAAAAGTTTTGTTCTCAATATTTACTGTTTCAATATTATAAACCTCAAAAAAGCAAACTTACCACCTCCTCTTCCCTGAAACCCCTTTCGCATCTTGACTCATATTTGGGGCATGTGTTTATAAGGGGTAAGAAATTTTGCCAGTCATAAAGCTGAGGCAGCTTTTTGAGAAGAGTAAATGATGTTTGGATGCAGAGTGCAGTTGCTGGCTTGACAGAAAGTGAGGTAGGAGTCTTTGGTAAACACAAGCTCTAATAAACCAATGAGATTTTTGGGCTGCTAAAAAGCTGAGCTAATCTTCAGCTAAATTAATAGAAGTACAATCAGTGTAAAATTTATCATACTCTAGCCTAGCAGATCTACATACGGACAATTACATTCACGCCTGAGCATCCCATGATCAGGATGGCAAGATACTAGCTGTTATTATACACAATTAGAAAGTCACAGAGAACTGGGGAACCCGAGTTTTATTTGGGTTCCCTCTGGGTGTCTCCCATCTCAGCTGTCACTGCTCAACCTCATTTCCTCCTCCTACAATTAGGATTCCTCCATAGTGACATAGGCTGGATTTTCTGGGAAAACAGACTCTAAGATGGAGATTTGTTTGTAGTGTTTTTCAGAACAACAGCTGTGGAAAAATGAAGGAAGTAGGGTTGGGTTAAGGGAAAAGTTGGGCTGCAGTGCTTTCACAGCAAAGGCCTTAGCCCACCCAGCACCTGGGGGCTCTGAAGCTGGGAAGGTTCTTCAGGGTTGTCAGGATTGAGGCACAGGAGCCAAGTCTTTATACACTGTCTTAGCCAGTCACTGGATATAGGCTGGTTGCACCTGGAGAGGGTGTATCATGCTTAGTAGGGCATCATGAATTCCTTTAGACTAGAGGAAAGGCTCAGCTGTGAGCCTCAAGCAGGCAACACTCACAGCCTTAGGGGGAGTAAATGCAATGTGTCAGTCCTAAATCTGGTGGCATGTCTGCTGGCCTATCACAGCATCCTTATACAATGAGGCTAAACACATGGCCACCAGTGGCCCTAGATTTATATTTTCACAAAGTTATGACAGACCTAGACAGCATATTTAAAAACAGAAACATCACTTTGCCAACAAAGATCTGCATAATCAAAATGATTTTTCCAGTTGTCCTGTATAGATGTGAGAGTTAGACCCTGAAGAAGACTGATTGCCAAAGAATTGACGCTTTCAAACTGTGGTGCTGGAGAAGATTCTTGAGAGTCCCTTGGACTGCAAGGAGATAAAATCAGTCAATCCTAAAGGAAATAAACCCTGAATATTCATTGGAAGGACTGATGCTGATACTTTACTGATGCCACTTGATGTGAAGCGCCAACTCACTAGAAGAGACTCTGATGCTGGGAAAGACTGAAGTCAAAAAGAAAAAGGGGCAGAAGGTGGCAGAAGAAGAGATGAGTAGATAGCATCACTGACTCAATGGCCATGTGTTTGAATAAACTCTTGGATATAGTGGAGGAGAGAGGAACCTGGTGTGCTAGAGTCCATGGAGTCATACAGTCGGACATGTCTTAGTGACTGAACAACAACATAAGCCCAGTGACTTCAGAGAAAAGAGTCTCAATTCTGGCTTTAGCTTTTAAAAGTCTTGGAGAAGTACCCTGAGTAGATTGGCTTGAGTCACCAGCTCTGGCCAGTAGTTGAGGAATTATGAATGACTGATTTTTGAACGTGGTTGACCATTGTGGCAAAGTGGATGAAACTGGTTAGCAAAAGGAAGAGTGACAGCGCACTGTGGGAGCAGCCAGCTTTGTCACATTGCTTGTCCGGAATGAAGGAGCTCATTGGCTCTGCGTAGGATTAGATGGAAAGTTAATTCTCTGTTGTGTGTGTGTGTTAGTCGCCCAGTTGTATCAGACTCTGCAACCCAAAGGACTGTAGTCCAGCAGGCTCCTCTATGGATGGAATTCTCCAGGCAAGAATACTGGAGTGGGTTGTCATTTCCTTCACCAGAGGATCAACCTGACTCAGAGATCGAACCCAGGTCTCCTGCATTGCAAGCAGATTCTTTACCATCTGAGCCACAGGGAAGTCCCCTATTCTCTGTTAGTAACTAGAAATGCTTCCTGGGGAATTCCCCAGCTGTCCAATGGTTAGGACTCCATGCTTTCACTGCTAAGGGCCTGGGTTCAATCCTTGGGCAAGGGAACTGAGCTTTTTCTGTGGGGGGAAAAGCTCCCATAACTAGAAACATTACAGCAAAGCTGTAGGTCTCTTTCTAGTATTCTGTAGAGGTTTGTTTTTTTTTTTTTTTGTATTTGGATCACATCAGACCTTTAAAATGATACTAATTGTTGGACTCTGTTATTAAAAGTTCTGATTCAGTAGGTTTGGAGTGAAGAGTCCATTCCAGGACTCTTATGTTTTAAAATCTGCCTATTTCTTTATCTGCTCTGATTGCTGTGGCCAAGACTTCCAAAACTATG